>OX336388.2:1221334608-1221874251 GCA_946902985.2 Meconema thalassinum | reverse complement strand
ATGAACGAGTCAGTATCCATATACATGAGTTTAAGATTGTTCATGCCATAATAGGGTAGCAGGACATCATAGTGGTGGGAATACATGAGAGTTTTTGAAATATCCAGTATACACATTCCAATATATATAGGCTTATTGAATACAATGTTACGTTTAGACATGTGGAAAGCAGCTAGGTTAGGGCCATAAATTGTTCTGTCGATAAATGTCGGCTTTGCTATTAGCTTTTCTGCCTTTTTGCTGTCAGTCACAAGACGTATGTCTATTCTTTTACGGATATTTTCCATTGTTTTTCCAAAAATGGCATTGTTGAATAATTTGTACAGATTTTTCTCAAAATCATTTTTGGCTTGTTTTCGAAGGTTGTTATTAAAATCAACGTATGCCTTTAACCAAGGTCTTTGTTTAAACTTTAACACACGATGAATTTTTATCAATTTTATTCCATGATCTAAAGCCTGTTTTAATGCCATGTAGTGAACAACATATCGCCTTCGATTTCCAAGATGAGGAATTAGTTTTTTCAGAGACGAATCCTTAGGTTGTGTACACTCTGGTAGGAAAGGTAAATCGTTGTGTAGATCATGAAGGTCAGATGGGTAATCAACATCAACGTCTAGAATGTATCCCACAGGATCGTCTTTCTTTAGTTTTTCTAGATCAACGGTATCTGGAGAAACCCACTGAAATCCACCATAAGGAAGGGAGTGACACATAGCCCACCCGTATTGGTTGTTGGCATCATCATAGGTAATAAACTGCGATGGTTTCTCAGAATCATAGGTTTCCATGTATTTATTGTTAGCTTCAGCATACCGATGAGACACCTGGCATATGCCTCCACGTATTCCAGACTCGATTAAAAGAATCTGATCGTAATCCTGTAGCAATTCCAGTTCAATGCCTGTGTAAAGGAGCATTGCCTCGAAACTTAAACCAGGCGAAGTAAAAAAGTGTGCAGCATCCACTCGGTGTGTTTCTAGTGTTTTGTTTCTAAAGGTTTCAAAGCTGTCTGCAAGAAGGAGTACATCTGAAGTTAGGTAGAGGTCACTATATTCCCCTAGAGTTTTAATGTTGAACTGATTCCAGACACTTTTGGCATGTTCATAGTCTTCTTGACTAACATCTTCTTGACTTAATTTGTTAAAGAATGCCTCTTTTGGAGGTAAACACGTTTCACTTAACTTTTCCCATGAGTCAATGTAGTCATAACAAAATACCCCTTTACGAGTCATGAGCATTGCATTTTCTTTTCCAAAGTACTTGTCTGTTTCAGGGTATGATGTTAAGTTGGAAACTAAGTTTTCCAAACTACTCGGCATTAACCGAAACGTATCCACAAATCTAAGCTTAACATTTCCTACATATTTGGTAAAGGAAATGTACTTTTCTTTGGAGTTAGCGATAACATTCACTCTCTCAGTAGTACACCCCAATTGCTTTACAATGAAATTTGCGTCGTAGCCACTCATATTATGTAGAAACACAGGAACGGGGTTTCGTGTTTTACACCTCAAATTACAGTTATTGTGAGCACTTCCACGGTATTCCCCTGTAATATGACAATGGTCTCGAACTTTCCAGTCCTCTTTGGTAAATGGTTTATGACACAAATAACAGGTTTCAGAAGATTGGAACTCTGCTTCTTGATGCTCAGTTAAAGCTTTTGAAACATTTAAGCTGTAAAGGCGATCAATTTCATTTGCTATTGAGATCAAACAGTCCATAAACTTTTCTGCAGCGTCAGGTCCACGATAAATAATAGGTTGGCTCGGAAGGTTTGTCTTTATGTGTTCCACAGCAGGTGAGGGTTTAACATATATACCAAAGCTCATAGGAACATGACTCTGGTATGGCACTGTATAACTTGCCTCAGGATTAGGTAGACATGTTTGATAGGGTAACAGTATACTTTCAAAATCAGCATAGATAACGTAAGGTATTCTCAGCATTTTTTCCACATTTACGAATTTGACAATGGGGTTTTTAATAGGCATTTCAACCCTAGCAATGTCATGCTGGACACACAAAGCTCTATGTTCTTTTAATTTTTCCATTCCTTGTTGCCCATATTGATTATCAAAGTGAGTAAAACACCGTTTACACGTATATATCTTATGTCCATGGCGGGTAATCTGATGTCCTACTAGTTTATCAAAATCTTTGATAAAGACGTAGTGGTTCTGGCCGGATGAAGAACTTAGCAGAAGGAGGTCGCGATGGTCTTGCAGCTCTTGATCCACAACCTTTAGAGGGAACAATTTGTTGTCTTGTTCCAATCCAAATACATTAATGGATATATCGTTGGCTTTTTCAAATTTGGGAATGTCAGCTAGCGATGTAGGAAATGATATTACTGAAAAATCATACTTGTTTTCCAGATCCTTGTATTTACTAACGCGTTTAGCATCAGTTTTAACCAGTTTTGCTAAAATGGCATACATAAAACACCTCTCGTCCTTAAAGTTTTGAGGATTAATGCAGGCTTTTCTTGCTTGTATAGCTGCTGGTAATGGAATATATGTGCTACCACGCAAGGGATTGTACTTATTTATTTTCAATCGTACTCCTTCCACTGCTAACAAAGCCCAATTACTGCCTTTTAGCTCAGATTCTTCCATTTCCGTAGTTAACTTTGTAAATTGTGTTTCCAAGAAACTACTTAAGTCCGTTTCCAAAAATAGGGCCTGATTTCGTGTTTTAAAAGCACGATCTGTAATTTCATTGGTAGATGTATGAATGAATCTACATTCAGCCACAAGATTAACTTTTATCGACTTGTGCATTGCTAGTTCTTTCTGCATAGCTTGTATTATTTGCTGTTTGGACTCTTTAAGGTATGAATTTAAATCCCTACACGTATCACAACGAATGAAATAGGATTTAAGTCGACCTTCAAAAGATGTCTCATATTCAATAAGTCCACTTTCGTCAGGGACCAATGACAGTAGGTAATGTTTTGTAGGCTCTGCTTTTTGTCTTTTAGCTGCCGACACAACATTACAACATTCTTCATGCCGACGTCCATTGTACACATTGTTGAATGTACTACCACAGGTCTTGCACTCATGGAATTCACCACAGGATACTTCATGTCGCTTCCTATGATAGTCTCGAAGAAAAGTCTTCCCACACTCTTTACACATATAGCTAGGAATGGCTTCTTCCATTATGAATGTTGATTTCTGCAAACAGCTGCTTACTGCGTATCACAAGGCTAGAGGTTGGTCAGTGAGACGGTCTTTCACGATGTGAACACCGTGAGAGGTAGTAGTCAACTGGTGATATTCTTGTGAAGGGTCCTCTAATATACCCCTAGTCTAGACCAACAGCTCTTTACAGCGTATGACAAGGCTGTATACTGGACAGTGAGACGGTCTTTCACGATGTGAACACTGTAACAAGTAGTAGTCAACTGATTATATACTTGCTAAGGGTTCTCTAATATACAATAGTCGAGACCAACAGCTACTTACTGAGTAGTACAAGGCTGTACAATAGTTGTTTTGACAGTCTTTCACGATGTGGTCACTGTGAATGGTAGTAGTCAACTGATGATATTCTTGATAAGGGTCCTCTAATGTACCCTGGTTAAGGGTAACAGCTGCTCACTGCTTATGACAAGGCTAAAGACTGGTTGCTTCAACGGTCTTTCACAATGTAAACACTGTGACAGGTAGTAGTCAACTGAAAATATTCTTATGGCCTACTCAAGGTTATCAGGTACTTACTGCATATCAAAAGGCTGTACACTCATGTGTGTTAGGCACTCTTTCTTGCTAAGGACCCCAATATTCCCTACACAAGGCTATACATGTTAGTTCTAAACACTTAGTGGTTAATTGTATATTCAATTTTTGTACAAAGCATATACGAGCACGTTTTTATGAGGTAAAACTTTACCAAATAGTCAAATGCGACACGCAAAGTATGTTGCCGCTATCTAGCGGTGACTATGAGAACTACTTGACCGACCAGCATTCTACCTAGCGCTCCATTTCAATACTCGCTCACTGAACGAACAGCATACTATCTAGCGGTCAATATCAATACTCACTCAACTACCAGCCTGCTACCTATCGGTCAATATAACAACTCACTCAACTACCAACATGCTACATGGCTTTTTTGGTCAGTTTTTTGTTGGCTTTTTTTTGGTCAGTTTCTGTTGGCTTATGTTGGCTTTTATTGGCTTTTGTTGGCTTTTGTTGGCTTTTGTTGGCTTTTGTATTAGCTCTTTTATATTTGCTCTTGTTTGTTGGGGCTTATTTGGTCTTGGAAAGTATGTCAGTCCTTTTTTTATGGCTGTAAAATGCTTACAGCCATGTTTGTAAGCAGCAACAACAACAACAACACACAAAATTCCAAAAAATATCGAAAGTACTCTAAGTTTTATCAATGACTCTCAACTCTTACACTTACCTCTATCCCATGCCTAGTCAAAAATTAGTGTATTTTTCAAATTTTTCAAAAAATATTTGGAAAGTAAGCTGTATCATTAAACTAAAAATCCTGAAAAGACATATGTTAACTCCAACACCTACTTCTATACCCCTCTCAGTCCAAAAATAGTGTATTTTTCAAATTTTCCAAAACATATTTCCAAATTGGGTTATATTTCCGAAATTTAAAAGTTTACAAAAACGTTTGTTTGACATAAACGAATGGCCTTTGTCCCCTCTACCGTCGTACCAAGTCCCAGGTCTCTAGGACAACAAACATAAAAATTTGAAAATGGGCTTATATTTCCAAAATTAGGAATTTTACAAAAACGTTTGTCTGACGTAAATCAGTGGTCATTACCCCCTCTATCCCCCACACTAAGTCTCATGTCTCTAGAACAACAAAAATACATTTTTGAAAATGGGCTTATATTTCCAAAATTAGGAATTTTACAAAAACGTTTGTCTGACGTAAATCAGTGGTCATTACCCCCTCTATCCCCATACCATGTCTCAGGTCTCTAGGTCAACAAAAATAAAATTTTGAAAATGGGCTATATTTCCAAAATTAGGAATTCTACAAAAAAGTTTGTCTAACGTAAATCAATGGTCTTTACCCCCTCTATTCCCATACCAAGTCTCAGGTCTCTAGGTCAACAAAAATAAAATTTTCAAAATGGGCTTATATTTCCAAAATTAGGAATTCTACAAAAAAGTTTGTTTAACGTAAATCAATGGTCTTTACCCCCTCTATTCCAACACCAAGTCTCAGGTCTCTAGGTCAACAAAAATAAAATTTGGAAAAAATGGTCACTATTTTGGAAACTAGGAATTCTACAAAAAAGTTTGTTTAACATAAATGAAAGGTCTCTATCCCCTCTACTTGTAAACCAAGTTCCAGGTATGTGAGACAAAAATGAAAAAAGTTCAATTGGGAAAGTAGGCGATTTTTCATATAACCAAACATTCAAAAATGTGTTCATTGGGCTGCAAATAATGGCCTCTATGTCCTTTATTTTTATAATAAAACGTTTTTATTTTTTTCATTTTTTTGAAAAAAGTTCAATTTTGAATTTTTTATAATTTAGAAACTAAAGAGTTTTCAAAAAATTTTGTTTGACATAAATGAATGGTCTTGACCCCCTCTACCCCCAAAATAAATTTCAAGTCTCTAGGACAAGAAATAACAGTAGTGGAGTGGTGGTGCTTCTGCTTCACTTGACACTCCTGTGCCCAATAAACCAACTTGGCGTGGCCGCCATGTTGGTTTATTGGGCACAGGAGTGTCAAGTGAAGCAGAAGCACCACCACTCCACTACTGTTATTTCTTGTCCTAGAGACTTGAAATTTATTTTGGGGGTAGAGGGGGTCAAGACCATTCATTTATGTCAAACAAAATTTTTTGAAAACTCTTTAGTTTCTAAATTATAAAAAATTCAAAATTGAACTTTTTTCAAAAAAATGAAAAAAATAAAAACGTTTTATTATAAAAATAAAGGACATAGAGGCCATTATTTGCAGCCCAATGAACACATTTTTGAATGTTTGGTTATATGAAAAATCGCCTACTTTCCCAATTGAACTTTTTTCATTTTTGTCTCACATACCTGGAACTTGGTTTACAAGTAGAGGGGATAGAGACCTTTCATTTATGTTAAACAAACTTTTTTGTAGAATTCCTAGTTTCCAAAATAGTGACCATTTTTTCCAAATTTTATTTTTGTTGACCTAGAGACCTGAGACTTGGTGTTGGAATAGAGGGGGTAAAGACCATTGATTTACGTTAAACAAACTTTTTTGTAGAATTCCTAATTTTGGAAATATAAGCCCATTTTGAAAATTTTATTTTTGTTGACCTAGAGACCTGAGACTTGGTATGGGAATAGAGGGGGTAAAGACCATTGATTTACGTTAGACAAACTTTTTTGTAGAATTCCTAATTTTGGAAATATAGCCCATTTTCAAAATTTTATTTTTGTTGACCTAGAGACCTGAGACATGGTATGGGGATAGAGGGGGTAATGACCACTGATTTACGTCAGACAAACGTTTTTGTAAAATTCCTAATTTTGGAAATATAAGCCCATTTTCAAAAATGTATTTTTGTTGTTCTAGAGACATGAGACTTAGTGTGGGGGATAGAGGGGGTAATGACCACTGATTTACGTCAGACAAACGTTTTTGTAAAATTCCTAATTTTGGAAATATAAGCCCATTTTCAAATTTTTATGTTTGTTGTCCTAGAGACCTGGGACTTGGTACGACGGTAGAGGGGACAAAGGCCATTCGTTTATGTCAAACAAACGTTTTTGTAAACTTTTAAATTTCGGAAATATAACCCAATTTGGAAATATGTTTTGGAAAATTTGAAAAATACACTATTTTTGGACTGAGAGGGGTATAGAAGTAGGTGTTGGAGTTAACATATGTCTTTTCAGGATTTTTAGTTTAATGATACAGCTTACTTTCCAAATATTTTTTGAAAAATTTGAAAAATACACTAATTTTTGACTAGGCATGGGATAGAGGTAAGTGTAAGAGTTGAGAGTCATTGATAAAACTTAGAGTACTTTCGATATTTTTTGGAATTTTGTGTGTTGTTGTTGTTGTTGCTGCTTACAAACATGGCTGTAAGCATTTTACAGCCATAAAAAAAGGACTGACATACTTTCCAAGACCAAATAAGCCCCAACAAACAAGAGCAAATATAAAAGAGCTAATACAAAAGCCAACAAAAGCCAACAAAAGCCAACAAAAGCCAATAAAAGCCAACATAAGCCAACAGAAACTGACCAAAAAAAAGCCAACAAAAAACTGACCAAAAAAGCCATGTAGCATGTTGGTAGTTGAGTGAGTTGTTATATTGACCGATAGGTAGCAGGCTGGTAGTTGAGTGAGTATTGATATTGACCGCTAGATAGTATGCTGTTCGTTCAGTGAGCGAGTATTGAAATGGAGCGCTAGGTAGAATGCTGGTCGGTCAAGTAGTTCTCATAGTCACCGCTAGATAGCGGCAACATACTTTGCGTGTCGCATTTGACTATTTGGTAAAGTTTTACCTCATAAAAACGTGCTCGTATATGCTTTGTACAAAAATTGAATATACAATTAACCACTAAGTGTTTAGAACTAACATGTATAGCCTTGTGTAGGGAATATTGGGGTCCTTAGCAAGAAAGAGTGCCTAACACACATGAGTGTACAGCCTTTTGATATGCAGTAAGTACCTGATAACCTTGAGTAGGCCATAAGAATATTTTCAGTTGACTACTACCTGTCACAGTGTTTACATTGTGAAAGACCGTTGAAGCAACCAGTCTTTAGCCTTGTCATAAGCAGTGAGCAGCTGTTACCCTTAACCAGGGTACATTAGAGGACCCTTATCAAGAATATCATCAGTTGACTACTACCATTCACAGTGACCACATCGTGAAAGACTGTCAAAACAACTATTGTACAGCCTTGTACTACTCAGTAAGTAGCTGTTGGTCTCGACTATTGTATATTAGAGAACCCTTAGCAAGTATATAATCAGTTGACTACTACTTGTTACAGTGTTCACATCGTGAAAGACCGTCTCACTGTCCAGTATACAGCCTTGTCATACGCTGTAAAGAGCTGTTGGTCTAGACTAGGGGTATATTAGAGGACCCTTCACAAGAATATCACCAGTTGACTACTACCTCTCACGGTGTTCACATCGTGAAAGACCGTCTCACTGACCAACCTCTAGCCTTGTGATACGCAGTAAGCAGCTGTTTGCAGAAATCAACATTCATAATGGAAGAAGCCATTCCTAGCTATATGTGTAAAGAGTGTGGGAAGACTTTTCTTCGAGACTATCATAGGAAGCGACATGAAGTATCCTGTGGTGAATTCCATGAGTGCAAGACCTGTGGTAGTACATTCAACAATGTGTACAATGGACGTCGGCATGAAGAATGTTGTAATGTTGTGTCGGCAGCTAAAAGACAAAAAGCAGAGCCTACAAAACATTACCTACTGTCATTGGTCCCTGACGAAAGTGGACTTATTGAATATGAGACATCTTTTGAAGGTCGACTTAAATCCTATTTCATTCGTTGTGATACGTGTAGGGATTTAAATTCATACCTTAAAGAGTCCAAACAGCAAATAATACAAGCTATGCAGAAAGAACTAGCAATGCACAAGTCGATAAAAGTTAATCTTGTGGCTGAATGTAGATTCATTCATACATCTACCAATGAAATTACAGATCGTGCTTTTAAAACACGAAATCAGGCCCTATTTTTGGAAACGGACTTAAGTAGTTTCTTGGAAACACAATTTACAAAGTTAACTACGGAAATGGAAGAATCTGAGCTAAAAGGCAGTAATTGGGCTTTGTTAGCAGTGGAAGGAGTACGATTGAAAATAAATAAGTACAATCCCTTGCGTGGTAGCACATATATTCCATTACCAGCAGCTATACAAGCAAGAAAAGCCTGCATTAATCCTCAAAACTTTAAGGACGAGAGGTGTTTTATGTATGCCATTTTAGCAAAACTGGTTAAAACTGATGCTAAACGCGTTAGTAAATACAAGGATCTGGAAAACAAGTATGATTTTTCAGTAATATCATTTCCTACATCGCTAGCTGACATTCCCAAATTTGAAAAAGCCAACGATATATCCATTAATGTATTTGGATTGGAACAAGACAACAAATTGTTCCCTCTAAAGGTTGTGGATCAAGAGCTGCAAGACCATCGCGACCTCCTTCTGCTAAGTTCTTCATCCGGCCAGAACCACTACGTCTTTATCAAAGATTTTGATAAACTAGTAGGACATCAGATTACCCGCCATGGACATAAGATATATACGTGTAAACGGTGTTTTACTCACTTTGATAATCAATATGGGCAACAAGGAATGGAAAAATTAAAAGAACATAGAGCTTTGTGTGTCCAGCATGACATTGCTAGGGTTGAAATGCCTATTAAAAACCCCATTGTCAAATTCGTAAATGTGGAAAAAATGCTGAGAATACCTTACGTTATCTATGCTGATTTTGAAAGTATACTGTTACCCTATCAAACATGTCTACCTAATCCTGAGGCAAGTTATACAGTGCCATACCAGAGTCATGTTCCTATGAGCTTTGGTATATATGTTAAACCCTCACCTGCTGTGGAACACATAAAGACAAACCTTCCGAGCCAACCTATTATTTATCGTGGACCTGACGCTGCAGAAAAGTTTATGGACTGTTTGATCTCAATAGCAAATGAAATTGATCGCCTTTACAGCTTAAATGTTTCAAAAGCTTTAACTGAGCATCAAGAAGCAGAGTTCCAATCTTCTGAAACCTGTTATTTGTGTCATAAACCATTTACCAAAGAGGACTGGAAAGTTCGAGACCATTGTCATATTACAGGGGAATACCGTGGAAGTGCTCACAATAACTGTAATTTGAGGTGTAAAACACGAAACCCCGTTCCTGTGTTTCTACATAATATGAGTGGCTACGACGCAAATTTCATTGTAAAGCAATTGGGGTGTACTACTGAGAGAGTGAATGTTATCGCTAACTCCAAAGAAAAGTACATTTCCTTTACCAAATATGTAGGAAATGTTAAGCTTAGATTTGTGGATACGTTTCGGTTAATGCCGAGTAGTTTGGAAAACTTAGTTTCCAACTTAACATCATACCCTGAAACAGACAAGTACTTTGGAAAAGAAAATGCAATGCTCATGACTCGTAAAGGGGTATTTTGTTATGACTACATTGACTCATGGGAAAAGTTAAGTGAAACGTGTTTACCTCCAAAAGAGGCATTCTTTAACAAATTAAGTCAAGAAGATGTTAGTCAAGAAGACTATGAACATGCCAAAAGTGTCTGGAATCAGTTCAACATTAAAACTCTAGGGGAATATAGTGACCTCTACCTAACTTCAGATGTACTCCTTCTTGCAGACAGCTTTGAAACCTTTAGAAACAAAACACTAGAAACACACCGAGTGGATGCTGCACACTTTTTTACTTCGCCTGGTTTAAGTTTCGAGGCAATGCTCCTTTACACAGGCATTGAACTGGAATTGCTACAGGATTACGATCAGATTCTTTTAATCGAGTCTGGAATACGTGGAGGCATATGCCAGGTGTCTCATCGGTATGCTGAAGCTAACAATAAATACATGGAAACCTATGATTCTGAGAAACCATCGCAGTTTATTACCTATGATGATGCCAACAACCAATACGGGTGGGCTATGTGTCACTCCCTTCCTTATGGTGGATTTCAGTGGGTTTCTCCAGATACCGTTGATCTAGAAAAACTAAAGAAAGACGATCCTGTGGGATACATTCTAGACGTTGATGTTGATTACCCATCTGACCTTCATGATCTACACAACGATTTACCTTTCCTACCAGAGTGTACACAACCTAAGGATTCGTCTCTGAAAAAACTAATTCCTCATCTTGGAAATCGAAGGCGATATGTTGTTCACTACATGGCATTAAAACAGGCTTTAGATCATGGAATAAAATTGATAAAAATTCATCGTGTGTTAAAGTTTAAACAAAGACCTTGGTTAAAGGCATACGTTGATTTTAATAACAACCTTCGAAAACAAGCCAAAAATGATTTTGAGAAAAATCTGTACAAATTATTCAACAATGCCATTTTTGGAAAAACAATGGAAAATATCCGTAAAAGAATAGACATACGTCTTGTGACTGACAGCAAAAAGGCAGAAAAGCTAATAGCAAAGCCGACATTTATCGACAGAACAATTTATGGCCCTAACCTAGCTGCTTTCCACATGTCTAAACGTAACATTGTATTCAATAAGCCTATATATATTGGAATGTGTATACTGGATATTTCAAAAACTCTCATGTATTCCCACCACTATGATGTCCTGCTACCCTATTATGGCATGAACAATCTTAAACTCATGTATATGGATACTGACTCGTTCATATATTTGGTTAACACCCCCAGATGTATATCAAGACAAGTTGGATTTCCTACAACACCTGGACACATCAGATTATCCTACTAATCACATATGTTACTCTACATCAAACAAGAAAACGTTGGGGAAATTTAAAGACGAGGCTTGTGGACAAATTATAAAAGCATTTGTTGGACTTAGAGCTAAAATGTACGCATTAGACATAAATGGTAAAGAAATCAAAAAGATTAAAGGTATTAACAGAGGTGTTGTCAAAAATTGTATAAGCTTTCAAGATTATAAGGATTGTGTCATGAAAAACAATGTAAAAAGAATACCAATGAACATTATCGCTTCTAAACAACATGACATATCATCTATAAGACTAAACAAAATTGCTTTGTGTCCTGGTGATGATAAAAGAGTGATTGATGCTGATGGTATAGGTACACATGCCTATGGTCATTACTCAATCATTAACCATGCTTAAAGAGTTAAGTTATGAATATCAAAATCTTCTGCCTGCAACTAGCAAATACATAAAACAAAACAATTTAGGAAATAAAACAATAGCACTACAAAAATAAAAATAAAACAAAATAAGAAATGGCATTCATAATCAAAAATAAATAAAATAGAAAACAAAATAAAAACAAGTGTACAATTTATAACAATAAGGAATATATATAAAAATGTATTATGTGTAAATAGTGTACATGTATTTAAATAAAAAAATATTGTACCGTATGGAAACTGCTTGTACATTTTTTATTACTACTCACCTCTCTCCACTCCTAATGCAAAATGAACATGTAAAACACAAATTGGAAAATCCATGTTTCCATATTGACAAAATAAAAAAAACCATTAAACTGAAATTTTAAAAACTGTAAATGGGAATTTGGTAAATTGACAAATGTGTAAACAACAAATTGGAAAATCCATGTTTCTATATCATGAAATTGAAAAACTTTAAACTGGCATTTTAAGAACTGTAAATGGGAAATTGTGAAATTGATAAATGTGTAAACAACATAATGCAAAATCCATGTTTCCATGTTATGAAATTGAAAAACTTAAAACTAACATTTAAAAAAATGAAAATGGGGAATTGGAAAATTGTCATATGTGTAAACAACAAATGAAAAAAAAACGGTTCGGGTAGTTATCATATTGTACAGTAACCTATAAAACTAGCATAAGGATAGTTGCTTGTACCCTTATATACTTTGTGTATGTGCATTAGCCTTTGAATTAGCATAAGTTAGGTTTGGCAAAGTTAGGTTTGGTGAGGTTAGGTATGTGACCTAGTAGTTTACTCTTTTCGGAAAATGTAAAAAGTAAAATCTAAAATCAAAAAATCTTAAATTTAAAATGTAAAATCTAAAAAAAACTAACATCTAAAATACAAAAAATCAAAAATGTAAAATGTAAAATCTAAAAAATGTAAAATGAAAAAATCAAAAATCTAAAATGTTAAAACATAAAATCTAAAATCTTTAAATGAGGTTTCTGTGGGTTAGGTTAGGTTAGGTTATAACTAAGTTTATTATTTGTGCTCTCTCATTTGCTCTTACATTTTTGCTCTCACTTTGAAGTTTGGTTATGTTAGGTTAGGTTAGGTTAGGTTAGGTGTGGTTAGGTTATAACTAAGTTTATTATTTGTGCTCTTACATTTGCTCTCACTTTTTTCTCATACTTTTTGCTAAATTTTTTTCGCTTGCAATTTTAAATTAGGTAGGTTACGTTAGGTTAGGTTAGGACAGGTTAGGTGAGGTTAGGTTAGGTGAAGTTAGGTTAGGTTATAACTTAGTTTATTATGTGTGCTTTCACATTTGCTTTTATATTTGCTTTGACTTTGAAGTTAGGTTAGGATAGGTTAGGTTAGGTTAGGTTAGGTTAGGTTAGGTTAGGTTAGGTGAAGTTGGGTTAGGCAGAATTGTTGAGGTATGAATCAAAAGCCAGCTCTTGTCAGTTTTGCCTCACAAGGCTGAGTGTACCCCGTTCCACTCCTGAGACCAGAAATTAAATTTCTTGGCAGAGCAGGGATTCGAACCTCAGGAATGACCTCCAAGAATGCTAGCCACTACACCAAAAAGTGGACAATATAAGGCTGGTCTTGATTATACATGATCAATTAACAATTACCTAATAATAATAATAATAATAAATATTCCATTTAGAAACTACACGGCCGAACTCCCCCTGTGACATCATCCATGGTCTCAGGACATGGCGGCCATTTTGCCCAATAGCCCCTGTGCCAGCTCTGAATGACCCCTCCATAAGAATAACATAGAGTGATTGCGCGCGGCGGCCATCTTGCCCATTAGCCCCTGTGCCAGAACCGGCTTATTTATCCTACTGAGGAGGTACAGGAATAGTTGGATGTGTGGGAAGGAATAATACAAGGATATGGGATGAAATTTAGCATAAATAAGAGTGAGATGGTGATCACAACAATGAAGAAGGAAAGAACCACAACGGGAATAACAATTGGTGGGGAACAGCTGAAGAAAGTGGAGAGTTTCAAGTATCTGGGAAGAAACGATAGAGAAATAAATGAGCAGGGGAGACAGGCAGAAGCATTCCGGAGGAGTGTGAGAAGCATGTTATGGAGCAAGGATGTCCCTCAATAGCAAATAGATCATATATCGGACGTACTATGTTCCTATCCTGACGTATGTCTCGGAGACCTGGGTTATGAAAGGAAGGGAGAAGAGCAAAATACAGGCCAGTGAGACGAGGTTCTTGAGAAGCAGATTGGAGCTACAAAGATGGACAGAATAAGAAATGAGAGGACCAGAGAAATAATTAAGGAGGAACCATTACAGGATGGTATAGAGAAATCTAGACTTAGATGGTATGGACATGTAAAGCGAATGGAGGAGAAGAGGATACCCAGGAGGATACACGAGACGAAGTGGGAAGGAAAGAGACCGAGAGGGAGACCAAGAGACAGGTGGCTGAAGGGGGTGGAAGAAAGCGTGAAGAAGAGAGGAGAAGACTGGACAACGATGGTGGCTGAGAGATGGTGGGAAGACAGAAGACGTTGGAGAGGCTTGTGTACCAAACCGACCCGGCCAGTGGCTGGAAACTGTGCAAGATGATGATGATGATCTAAAAATCTGGGGAATTATTGCCATCCTATTCCCCCAAAAAGTTTTAAACATTACAATTAATTGCATGATCACCTCAATTCAGAGGCAGCTCACCAATAAAAACTGTAATCTGAAAAGAAAAAAAACCCATGATTATTGTCTTGTTCTTTCCACCCTAAAATCTTTATATAGGGCCGATGACCTTGACGTTTCTATCTCATAGGCGTATTGCAATATACCTATAAAATGGAATACTTTCTTTAGGCCGAAAGAAATTGGCCTCACAAGTTCTCAAGTCTGCAGCCGCTCATTGCGTTCAGTGCGTGGTTTCTCCTTGTAAACGCCTAAACCCTGTTTATCGGGGCCATGTGGATTAGCATTCCACCATTTGCCGGACTTGAAGTGGTTTCTCATTTCAACTCCAGGTAAATGCCATATCTCCAAACACGGAAATAGGGACACACAATTAACTACGGCCTCCTACCCAATTCCTTACCCCAATTTAAACACATTGGTACAGCCATCATAATGACACAGGCTATCAGACAGATTTAACACATACACCCAAGTACATGGGGCGACTTGACCACGATGTTTGAAATGTTGTTTGCTGTTGATTCATTTATAGACTATGCTAACTCACCATACCAGGATTGGTTTAAATATTGACATTTCCAATATTCTTTAGACATATATTTTGACCACACAGCATAGGTGTGTTCGTTAAGTCGTGACCCATAACTGTACGGAGATTATAGTTCGAATTCTGACACTGTGTGTGGTGTTCCTGAGAGTTCTCCACACTCCCCCCAGGAAAATGTCGGGATGGTGCATATTTCAAGGCACCTACCTCAATCCTAAATGCTGAAAATTACAATTACACATACCGGTACTATTACAAAAACACAGGTTATCAGGCAAATTCAACATGTCTAAGTGCATGAGACTGATGACCAATATTTCCCAATCTCCTAAAATGAATAGTTAAGAACGGAAATGTTGGATTCTAAGATGTGTAACATATCATAGCCGTTAAATAACTCATATTCATTATGTGTTAAATAACACATTTCCAACATCATTCAGAAATATTCTAACAATAGTAGATTGAAAGGTGTGTGCAATTACGTAGCTATTAACTCGTATATATTAAGAAAACGTGCCTCAAGCAAAATATATGCAGGTGCTGCAGTGCTGTAGGACTTCCCTGTGTCCGCGAGGTGACGTCACATACCGCTAGACCAATGGCTACCATTTCTCGCGCAGAGCTCGTAACGGTACCCCCTGGGTAGTAGTCAAGGTAACTAGAATACTATCAGGTAGGCCAATATCTCAGTTCCTGCTTCAGTCGCCAGGCGGCTCCCTTTACGCTGACGTCATTTCGCGGACAAGACATTGTCGCCTGAAGTAAAATCCGTGCTTTGTAATGTAGTTGTATGATCCAATTCGATGTGAAATAATGCGCTTTTAAAAATGGTTAGCCACAGTAACAATGGCCGTAGAAATTCTGAAGTGATTAACCACGCTTTCCTTAACGACAAGGAAGTTTCGAAGGCAGTGGATTTTAATATGCAGACGAAAGGATAGCGTCAATGCTAGAACTGCCCGAGTTTGTTCTGCACATTTCTTACCATATGACTACGAACGGAACGTCAAAAATGAATTATTGGGTTTGCCTCTGAAGAAGAAATTACGCGTTCGTGCAATTCCTTCGCAGTATATACCTAAAGGGGCATCAGGCCCGACGAGAGGGAGGGGCAAGTGGGGCTGTAACGCCGGGACCCAGATTAACTAAGGAGCCTGAAGTGTTAGTTAGTTATTGTTGTTTTTAGGGGCGGAACTACCAGGTGGGCCCGAAGTGGTAAAAGGACTTAGAATGGACAACTTTATTTAATTTAATGTCCAAACTATTACAAAATTTCTGATTACACACTTCGATGTAAACACTGGCAGTTAACAGAACACAAAACATTGCAAAGATAATACATAATTAATTTCATAAATAACCATTGTGTTTTTCGATTTCCGGGGAAATGGTTAAGTTGCCAGAGCCATCCATTTTATAACGTGCTAGAGTTGAAGAGTCCTTAACGTTTCTAATTCAATCTCAGGAAGAAGTGACTCTTTACCTCATACTGTACATTTCTGAAAGGAGTGTGGGTTTTTCTTTTAGAATCTGAACACGTTCAGATAAAAAGAAAACTGAATTTTTAAAGCATCGTAAAGTAAAAGAACCACCAATGAGGGTCGAAAATAAATGAGAGTGGCTGAATAATTAAAAACAAAGTAAATTATTAATCAGTAGGGCAAGATAAATTCCACGGATGGTAATGATGATTGAAGTTTTATGGGGCAAAACAGCCAGAAGCTCTTTTTTGGGGGGAGGTGGAGGGGGTTTAAATTTACAAGCTTAATACCGCAAGCCTCCGTGGCTTAGTCGCCAGTACGCCAGCCTACCAACGCTGGGTCCGTAGTTCAAATACCGGTCACTCTATGCGAGATCTGTGCTGGACAAAACGGAGGCAGACAGCTCTTTCTCCGGGTACACCGGGTTTCCCTGTCAAAATTTCATTCCAGCAACACTCTCCACTATCATTTCATTTCATCTGTCATTCATTTAATCATTGCCTCAGAGGATTGCGATAGTTTTCGGCAGCCGGCACAGTTCATATCCTCACCGCTAGATGGGGGCTTCATTCATTCCATTCCCTGACCCGGTCGGTCGACTGGAACCAGGCTGTGGATTTTCAATATCGTAATTTCAAAATTATGACCTAGGTTGAAAAAAACAGGAGGGGACCAGAAGACTTTGTCTTGGGGTGTTGATCGCTCTCTACGGCCCTGGCTGGCATTGGGACATTATGCTACTGAGTGACAAGTATGTTAAAAAGACTACTGTTTTCTTAATATTGAGAAAAATATCTGTCACGAATGGACCGACTGCGGTAGCTACGCTCGCTAAAGCGCAGCACTAGATCATGGGGCCAAGCTTTCTGCGGACTCGGTAGACGTGGGTTCAAGCCCCACCGTCGGCCATCCTTGAAATGCTTTTCCATGGTTTCCCCATACTCAACTCCAGGCAAATGCTAGGACGGTCCCTTATGACAGGCCACGGCTGCTTCTTTCCACATCCTTGCCCAGTTTCATTCACCATCATTCATTTCATCTCTCATTAACTCCTCTCATGAGGTTAACGTCAGGAAGGGCATCCGGCCGTAAAAAATCCGCCGCAAAGACTTTCACCGCATTTCATACCTGTTGGAAAACGGGAATACTAATAAGAATAACATACATATTTGTCACGAATGGGGAGAAGCACATTAAAAGAAATCTTATGTATTTGCACTTTGATGTCGAAGCTTGAGTATGCGGTGACGTGAGTAGGCTGATGTAAAAGGAAGTACCGTCAACGTATCACCTTCTCCGCGCAGTATATTACGCGCTTCATAGCCTAACATTACAAAACTAACACTAGATGGCAGTACACTCTTACCAACTCCACTGCCATCTAGTGTTCGATATCTAAAGCTTAGCAAAATCAATGTTGCCAAGAGTTCCCGCTGCGTAGCGCTGTGTCCGTAACTAATCGCTGACACCACTGTGTAGTCGAAGCGATCTCACAATGAAGACTGAGCAAACGTTTTGTACCAAAGTAGCCCTGAAACTCTCCTAATCAATTAACATTAACTTGCTTTGACAGAAAAAAAGAAAAAAGGGCTACTAGTCTAGCCGATGGCCCGCCTGCTCCCGCGCTTCGCGCGGAAGCAGGAATTGAAATAACAACTAGAAGAAAACGAAGTAATTACAATCGAGAAAGATCGCACCGGATCATCCCATAAGTGGATAATAATTTTTGAAAACCGGGGTGTGCTGTGGGAAACCTAGCTCGGCCTTGGTTGATCATGACACCAACATTAGATATTTAGAGACAATAGTCGCTGGTAGGAACCATATACAATAATTTGTCACGGTCTCCCTAAAATCACACTAATATCCTGTTTGATCCAGACCAATTGCACCCTGTACTATGCAGGCTAACTTAACGAAACTACGTAAATAACGGGGAGGTTCTCGGGCGACCTTTCCCAATTGCATGGCGGCTCACGATTGGTATTCTAACCAGCGGACTTGTAACTAATGGGACGTCTGTAATATACGCACATTATTGTCATCCTAAGGGCCACAAATCAGAATGATCCCCAATACCTAGATCTGCATTTGTTGTCAACAGATTCCTTTTCTCTAGAAATGCCTTCCTTGCCTGAGTCAACCTACATTTAGCTTTTCACCTACCAATTTGAGATCCAAAGGGGTTTTTGATTAGTTTCGACTGCGTTCCAATAATTTTGGTTTGTTGTTGTTTGAGTCTTCAGTCTTTTGACTGGTTTGATGCAACCCTCCATGCCTCCCTGTCCTGAGCTAATCGTTTCATCTCTACATAGCTCCGACACCCTACATCTGAGGCAATCTGTTTAACATATTCTAACCTTGGTCTACCCCTACAGTTTTTGTCCTCGACCCTTCCTTCCATAACTAAGCTTGCTATTCCTGGGTGTCTTAGTATGTGTCCTACCAACCTATCTCTTCTCTTCATTAGCAGTCGCCAGAAACATCTCTCCTCTCCCACTCGTCTTAATACCTCTTTGTTTGTAACCTTATCTACCCATCTGATCTTCATCATTCTCCTGTAACACCACATTTCAAATGCTTCAATTCTCCTCTTTTCTGCTGCACCAATAGTCCAAGTTTCACTTCCATAGAGCGCCACGCTCCAGACAAAGGCTTTCAAAAATGACTTCCTAATACCTAAATCTATATTCGATGTCAGCAGATTCCTTTTTTGTAGAAATGCTTTCTTTGCCTGAGCCAACCTACTTTTTATATCCTCTTTGCTTCGTCCATCACTGGTTATTCTGCTTCCTAAGTAACAGAAGTCTCCTACTTCCTTCAGCTTTTCACCTGCCAATTTGATCTCCATAGAGGTTTCTGATTTATTTCGGCTGCATTCCAGTATTTTTGTTTTACATTTATTAATTTTCATCATGAATTCTTTCCGTAAGACGGAGACCATACCATTCAAAAACTCATTCAAATCCTCAGGCTTGTCGGCCAAGATGACGATGTCATCAGCAAATCTCAGAGTTGAAATTATTTCCCCTTGAATCTTCACTCCCACTTTAAATTTTTCTCTAATTTCCTTCATTGCTTGTTCAATGTAAAGATTGAAAAGTATGGGTGATAAGTTGCAGCCTTGCCTTACACCTTTCTGAATACCAGCTTCTCTCTCATGTCCTTCAGCTCGAATGACTGCTGTCTGGTTTCTGTACAGATTGTATATCACCCTCCTATCCCTGTACTTTATTCCAATCGATTTCAAAATGTCAAACAATTTAGTCCAATCAACATTATCAAAAGCCTTTTCTAAGTCTACAAAAGCCATGAACGTTCTCTTATCTTTCCTTATTCTACCTTCCAAAATCAGCCTAAGACTTAGTACAGCTTCCCTTGTTCCTACATTTCTCCTGAAACCAAACTGGTCTTCACCCAACTCCGTTTCTATCTGGCTTTCAATCCTCTTGTAAATTATTCTAGACAGGATCTTTGAAGCATGAGTAATCAAGCTGATTGTACGGTAATCTTCACATCTGTCAGCTCCCACTTTCTTTGGTATAGGGATGATTACATTTTTCTTGAAATCAGGGGGTACCTCACCTGTTTCATAAATCCTACACACCAAGTGAAATAACCTGATCAGACCTTCATCTCCTATGCAGCGTAGCAACTCAATCGGTATATCATCTATGCCTGGTGCTTTGTTCCTGCTTAAGTCTTCCAAAGCTCTATCAAATTCTGATCTCAATATTAAATATCCTTTCGCATCCTCATCAATTTCCTCCTCCCTTTCCATTACATGATTCTCAATCTCGTTTCCCTTATACAAACTCTCGATGTAATCTTTCCATCTCTCAACCTTTCCTTCCCTATCTGTTAGAGGCTTTCCATTTGTGTCCTTAATATTACAGCACTTAGTCTTCTTTTCCCCAAAAGTATTCTTAATCCTTCGATAAGCTGTGTCTACTTTTCCTAATTTCAGACAATTTTCTATACCTGCACATTTCTCTTTCAACCATTCTTCTTTCGCTTCCTTGCACTTCTTGTTAACCTCATTTCTCAGACGTCTGTATTCTGCTTTCCCTTTTTCATCTCTTACATTCTTGTGTTTCCGCCTTTCATCCATCAATTCTAGTATATCCTGAGTGATCCACGGTTTTCTCCCTATTCTTTCTTTCCTACCAATGTTTTCTTCTGCGGATTTTGTTATTTCATTCTTCAAAAGTGCCCATTCGTCTGCAATTGAAGTTTGTTTAGTTTTTTTTTTTCATTAGACCTTCCTTTATACTCTTCTCGAATCTTTCGTTTACATCCTTCTCTTTCAGTCTGTCTATCGCCCACCTTTTTGACTTTTCTTCAGTTTCTTCAACTTTAACCTGCAATTCATTACAACCAGATTGTGGTCAGAGTTTATGTCAGCACCAGGATATGTTTTACAATCTAAAATCTGGTTTCGAAACCTCTGCTTGACCATAATGAAGTCGATTTGGTAACGCCCTGTATCTCCTGGTCTCATCCATGTGTATATTCTTCTATTGTGGTTATTGAATAAGGTGTTAGCTATGACCAATTCATGCTCGGTGCAGAATTCTACCAGCCTGCTTCCTCGATCATTCCTTTCACCTAATCCGAAATCTCCTACTATCTTCCCTTCTCTCCCTTTTCCTACCACAGCATTCCAATCTCCCATTACTATAACATTTTCATCACCCTTGATATACCTCAGAATTTCGTCTATTTCTTCGTAGACCTTTTCAACATCCTCATCATCAGCTTGACTGGTAGGCATATAGACTTGTACCACTGTGGTGCAGGTAGGTTTAGTATTGATTTTTGCTACAATAATCCGTTCACTATATTGCTCATAATATTCCACCCGCTGTCCAAGTTTCCTACTCAATATGAGGCCAACCCCTGCTTGGCCATTGTTTGATTTAGTGCTAATGACCCTATAGTCTCCTGACCAAAAGTCCTGTTCTTCCTGCCAGCGCATTTCACTAATCCCAACCAAATCCAACCTCAACCTATCCATTTCCCTTTCTAAGTTTTCTAACCTTCCACTTCCTAGCAGACTTCTAACATTCCACGCTCCGATCCGTAGAATGTCAGATTTCCTCTTTGTCACTTCTGTGATGTTAACCCCCTCTCGAGTAGTCCCCACCCGGAGATCCGAACGGGGGACTAGTTTACCTCCGGATTGAAATTTTACAAGGGAGGAGGCCATCATCACATGTAATTATGCATAGAGAGGTGCATATCCTCGGGAATAGCATACGGCTGTAGTTTCCCGTTGCTTTCAGCCGTGCAGCAGGACGCAGTGTAGCCATTATTTGGCTTATATTATCAATATCTTAACCGTCTATAAGACTAGTAAAGAATTGATTTATTCTGAAAGGCTGCTACTCCTTAATTTTCATCATGAATTCTTAGCTGAAGACAGAGTCCATACCATTTAAAAACTCGTTCATATCCTGTGGTGTGTTGGCTAAGATGACGATGTTATCAGCAAATATCAGAGTGGACATTATTTGTCCTTCAATCCTGACTCCTACTTTGCTTTCTTCTAAAATATCCTTCATTGCTTGTTCAATGTAAATATTGATGGTTGGTTGGTTCCTCAGTTTAGGGGCTGCGACGACGCGGTCATGTAGCCCCGTGTACTTTGGGTGTGTGTCGAATCTGCAGAACATTGAACTGTATCAAAATTGCGAAATTACACGTATGTTGGCCTAACAAGGTCAGATAGTCTAGTCATCTAGCTAGGCTAATCATGTCACCAGTCTCCCAAAGGCAACATTATGTTACCCTTACAATGCAACTCCGTCAACGACGGGTTAAGAAAAACTAATGATCAAATACACATAACAAAATACCTACTTTTCAACCCGAGCATACAGCCTAAAAGTCCGCCTTGTTGCGTAGTGGCTATCACTCCTGGCTGTCACCCTGGAGGCCCGGGTAGGATTCCCAGCTCTGCCAAGATATACAATTCTGGTCTGAGGGCTGGAACGGGGTACACTTAACCTCGTGAGGCATAACTGAGAAGAGGTGGCTTCGATTCCCACGTCAGTCATCATGGACGTGGTTTTCCGTGGTTTCCCACTTCTACTTCAGGCGAATACCGGGATGGCTCCTAAATTAAGCCCACGGACACCTCCTTTCCAATCCTCATCTGAATTACAAATACACACACTAATACAGCCATCACAAAAACACACGCTATCAGAAAAATTCCATACACACCCACACACCTAAGTACACGGGGCTACACGACCGCTATGTCGCAAAGGCCCTAAACGAATCAACAACATACAGCCTAAAGTGAGTACGTTAGGGGAGCACTTCTACAAGACAACATTAATAGCTAATTAGAAACAGTATCTAAAAAAAATTGATGATTTGGGGAAACAAGGAGGAGGAGGTACAGGAATAGTTGGATGTGTGGGAAGGAATAATACAAGGATATGGGATGAAATTTAGCATAAATAAGAGTGAGATGGTGATCACAACAATGAAGAAGGAAAGAACCACAACGGGAATAACAATTGGTGGGGAACAGCTGAAGAAAGTGGAGAGTTTCAAGTATCTGGGAAGAAACGATAGAGAAATAAATGAGCAGGGGAGACAGGCAGAAGCATTCCGGAGGAGTGTGAGAAGCATGTTATGGAGCAAGGATGTCCCTCAATAGCAAATAGATCATATATCGGACGTACTATGTTCCTATCCTGACGTATGTCTCGGAGACCTGGGTTATGAAAGGAAGGGAGAAGAGCAAAATACAGGCCAGTGAGACGAGGTTCTTGAGAAGCAGATTGGAGCTACAAAGATGGACAGAATAAGAAATGAGAGGACCAGAGAAATAATTAAGGAGGAACCATTACAGGATGGTATAGAGAAATCTAGACTTAGATGGTATGGACATGTAAAGCGAATGGAGGAGAAGAGGATACCCAGGTGGATACACGAGACGAAGTGGGAAGGAAAGAGACCGAGAGGGAGACCAAGAGACAGGTGGCTGAAGGGGGTGGAAGAAAGCGTGAAGAAGAGAGGAGAAGACTGGACAACGATGGTGGCTGAGAGATGGTGGGAAGACAGAAGACGTTGGAGAGGCTTGTGTACCAAACCGACCCGGCCAGTGGCTGGAAACTGTGCAAGATGATGATGATGATCTAAAAATCTGGGGAATTATTGCCATCCTATTCCCCCAAAAAGTTTTAAACATTACAATTAATTGCATGATCACCTCAATTCAGAGGCAGCTCACCAATAAAAACTGTAATCTGAAAAGAAAAAAAACCCATGATTATTGTCTTGTTCTTTCCACCCTAAAATCTTTATATAGGGCCGATGACCTTGACGTTTCTATCTCATAGGCGTATTGCAATATACCTATAAAATGGAATACTTTCTTTAGGCCGAAAGAAATTGGCCTCACAAGTTCTCAAGTCTGCAGCCGCTCATTGCGTTCAGTGCGTGGTTTCTCCTTGTAAACGCCTAAACCCTGTTTATCGGGGCCATGTGGATTAGCATTCCACCATTTGCCGGACTTGAAGTGGTTTCTCATTTCAACTCCAGGTAAATGCCATATCTCCAAACACGGAAATAGGGACACACAATTAACTACGGCCTCCTACCCAATTCCTTACCCCAATTTAAACACATTGGTACAGCCATCATAATGACACAGGCTATCAGACAGATTTAACACATACACCCAAGTACATGGGGCGACTTGACCACGATGTTTGAAATGTTGTTTGCTGTTGATTCATTTATAGACTATGCTAACTCACCATACCAGGATTGGTTTAAATATTGACATTTCCAATATTCTTTAGACATATATTTTGACCACACAGCATAGGTGTGTTCGTTAAGTCGTGACCCATAACTGTACGGAGATTATAGTTCGAATTCTGACACTGTGTGTGGTGTTCCTGAGAGTTCTCCACACTCCCCCCAGGAAAATGTCGGGATGGTGCATATTTCAAGGCACCTACCTCAATCCTAAATGCTGAAAATTACAATTACACATACCGGTACTATTACAAAAACACAGGTTATCAGGCAAATTCAACATGTCTAAGTGCATGAGACTGATGACCAATATTTCCCAATCTCCTAAAATGAATAGTTAAGAACGGAAATGTTGGATTCTAAGATGTGTAACATATCATAGCCGTTAAATAACTCATATTCATTATGTGTTAAATAACACATTTCCAACATCATTCAGAAATATTCTAACAATAGTAGATTGAAAGGTGTGTGCAATTACGTAGCTATTAACTCGTATATATTAAGAAAACGTGCCTCAAGCAAAATATATGCAGGTGCTGCAGTGCTGTAGGACTTCCCTGTGTCCGCGAGGTGACGTCACATACCGCTAGACCAATGGCTACCATTTCTCGCGCAGAGCTCGTAACGGTACCCCCTGGGTAGTAGTGTCGGGGGTTATTATTATATTATAATTATCAGGTTATTTGGAACAAGGATTAGTGAGGGGCAAGAGGGAAGAGATGTACACTGCACATCAAGTGCTACTGGCTCAAGGAGATTAGGTGCTGTTCTCCTTCTGGTGCTATTATATAATAATTAGCCGTGGTCGTTACGGCGTGGCTTTAGGCAGTAGCTCACACCCGGGAGGCGAGGAGGTTTGAATCCCCCCGCCGGCAACCTTGAAGATGGTCTTCTGTGGTTTCCCATCTTCCTTCTAGGCAAATCCAGGATTGGTCCCTATCTACCACCGCCACCGGCAAGGGTTCGTCAGATAGCGCGAGAGATACAACACAAAGCATCAACTGGTGCGTTAGGGCTAGTTGGCCAAATGCGATGATGAGAGCTAATGACAGCCTCACAATAATTTGGCACTTGAGCTCGTCTCGTAAGAGTTCCCACTGATTCATTTAAAGGCTTTGCGTCATCATGGTATGCCAATGAAGTTTTCCACCATGTTTACAGATGTACAATTGTCACAAATGTGATCTTTAATTTACCAGTAAATCTATCGGCACGGCTCCCTCAAATGGCAACTGACTGCGCCAGGATTCGATCATGTAACCTTGGGAACAGCAGGTGAGAACGTTACTACTGTGCCACGCCGGCAGTCCCCACACAGAAACCAAACCAGGTTACCCTTCTTTAAAGGAAATTATATTTTAGTTCTTTTGTTTATTACATAATGATAGTTTATTAAAGTGGAGAAGTGAAGCAGAGTGGAGGAGGTCAATTGCGCTCCTCATGGTTTTGTCACTCAGATGCGCAGCTCTATAATTCGCTATAGAATCTAGAGCCTCACATTTGCAAGAATGGTGACAGTTTTGGACGAAAATATTGCTATATTATTCTCTTGTTGTCACTTTCGAGCTGGTAGGCGCGATTTCCTCTAGTTCTACGTTTACGAGTTCACGAATGCGATTTTCACGCTGACTATATCGCTAATTTAACAGAATGCACGACTATTCCCAGTAAAATTATCGTCCATACTTGAGCCAACATCTCAAAAAATCGCGTTTCGTGGTAAAAATCACATTTTATTAAAAAAAAAAACTAAAATTGTCTAAAATTCTTGAAGACTCGGGAGCATCATTCCCACTCTAGACCTTATACACTTCATACTTCGTAAATATTTTACCATTATGTCTTTAAGAAAAATCACTAATAAAACATTCACGAAATCCGAATCTGAAATCGATTGTATTCAATTGTGTGATATATCGCTGAATCAATCTGATGAATGCGTAGTATTACGCGGTAAAATTATTGTATTAGTGCCCAAATTGTAATGAAATGTGTTTCACGGTAGACTAAAAATCGTGAATTCGCAACAAAAATGATGATGAAGAAGAAAATGTTCGAAATTCACGAAATTTCGCCAGCACAAAATACCTGTAACACCCCATATACATCACATAGGCCTATTAATTTTGTAGGCAAAAATCCCAAAAATTAGTAAACAATGCAATTGCAAAATTCATGTGTCCCTAGTTATTGAGTTATCAACATCTTTATCATTATTATTTTACATTTGAGCCTCTATGGGCTGCATGTTAACAATCAATTTCATTTGTGTCTGCATATTGTTCTTCTACCGGCCTTGACGTCCTTCCAGTATTTCTTGAGTCCATCAGTGCCTTATTTTGTGCTTCAGGCAGAGAGAACCGCCCTCCGTCTCCTGGGCTCAATTTCCACTTTGATAGATTTTAACCATTTGTCGAAATTCAAACTTTTGTTTCTGAAATATTACCATTATTATTATTACATGGTAAAACTGAGGCAATAAGGAACAAGACCATGAAGCGACTTCGGTGACGTAGTTGTTAGCATGCTGAGCTTATACACCCAAGATCGCGGGTTCAAACCCGGCCGAAGTCGTCGGTCTTTTTAAGAGCGTTAAAATCCTTCAGTATGCCTTCCTTCGGAGGAGAAGTAAAGCCGGAGGTCTCATGTCTTAGATTGATGGCATGCAAAGGAACCTTCTACTAATTAAACTTGTGTAAAGCTAAATTGTAGGTTAAATTTCATTGAAACGCTCTATCAAAGTTCCAACGTTCACCACTAGGTATCAGTGACATATGGTGGTGAAAGTTGGAACTACTTGAAATTGAACGGAACTTGTAGCTCACCCCATGGGTGTCTGCATCGAAGCAGCTACAGCCTCTGGCGAGCCGAACATGTCCTCGGACACTCCCGGCACTAAAATATCAAGACCATGTGTCTGACTGCTCCAAACTTTATAGACGAGTGGGTTTGAACCCCACTGTCGTCCATCCTTGAAATGAGTTTCTGTAGTTTCCCATTGTCAGCTCCAAGCAAATGGCAAAATGGGACTTTCTAACTTCTTGCCCAGTTTTATTCATCTTCATCCATTTCATGTACCGTACTGTATTAACTCCTCTCCAGGAAGGGCGTCCTGCTGTAAAACCATCCTCCCTGGCCCCAAAGAAACGGAAATGATAAGGGGTGGACAGCATGGTAAGACAGTGCAGTGTTCTGTTGCAGGTTTATCCTGAAGCTAAAGAGAGGTTGAGTGCAGCAGCTCTAGCGGAGCGTGCTGTCCGCTATGCAGGGGCCCTGCAGTCGCTGGGAGTTAGACCTGGTGATAGGGTGACCGTGTGTAGCACCTACCTCCCTGACTACACAGCCATTGTCCTTGCCACCATCTGCTGTGGGGCCACCTGTGCTCCCCTCAACTACAAGTTTGATTCAGGTGACACTCCATGCTTTCCAATGATAACAGTTATGAAGGCACTGCATGTTTTAAAATGTAACCAAATGTGATACATTTTCAATCAATTAACTGACGAATACTAAGTTGGATTATTCATGTGAATTACCATTGGCAACCCTGTAAAATGTAAGTTGTGCCAGAGTGAATATGATGTTTGATGTGTTTTAGGCATAGATGACAATAGTAGCCTCAATGATATACGGTACTGTAATTTCACTTCAGATACATCCTATTTTATTTTGCTTGCTCACTGCCTGCAGTCTTCACACATTTTATAGCATGTAAAATGATACTGTATAACAGATCTTGACACAAAACTAAGTGTACAAGGTAGCAGACTTCTTGAGGATCACTTACTCAAAAGTTAATGAAATAATATCTATCCAGTCAAGCTCAAACAATGAATGAGTGCACTCTTGGCAACTTCATAGTTTTTCTTCCTTCCTTTTTTGTTTTTACATGGATAAGTTTTGGACTGGGGGCCAAGCCAAAATTTGTATGGTACAAAATGTGTGATGTTCTATATCACACCTTGCCCCTAAGTGCGTGCGCGTAGATACTACGCGCATCCCATTGCTGCCTCTGTTAGGTGAGAACCAGGACCGCATATAATATAACATAACACTTCGATACTTTATTGCGCAGTTGTAAAGTGTCTTGCTCAGTGTGAACATGTCCTCCGCTGAACGTATGAGATGTTCCTTGTTTTGGATTTGTACGTGTCCCTACAACTTCAATGCAAATATAGCTAACTCTGTGTGTCAACAGTGTTAAAAAGAAACTGGTTTACAGACCTATCCTCATGCAAATTGCGAGTGGTGTAAGCACGTGCTCGCCTGTAATATAACCTTGTTAGAAAGATTAACAAGTATTCATCATCTAGATCTGGAAAACATATCCATGATGCGGTATACCTCAGTGTAACCGAGGAACTGTGACTGTCTTTTTTGTTTAGTTCTTGAACCCAGAGTACAAACTCAAAGGAATGATTAGAATAATCTCATAGTATACTGTATATTTATCCCTGCACCAATGTAAAGGTTGCCATGTAAACCCACCATTGAGACTTGGCCAAGACAGTAGCCAAGAGTGTGCTCATTATTTATTTGAGTGACTGCACTTTCATCTCAGTTTATAAATGAAGATGTGAACTTATTAGGAGATCTGGGCCGCCTACTTCAGGTGATCAAGCCAAAAGTGATCTTCTCAGTGCCCGAGACATTAGTGCAGCTGCAACCTGCTCTTCAGCTCCTGGAAACTGCACCCACACTCATAGTGTTTGATGAGGGTAAAGCATGGGAACGTTTCAAGACTGCAGGCAGAGAGCACTCTTTCAAGGAGCCTGCCACAGCCGACGTGTCAGCAACAGCAGTGGTCTTGTGCTCCAGTGGCACTACAGGCCTGCCCAAAGGAGTGCGCCTCACCCACACCAACTGGTTTGCTGCCATGCATGTTCTACGGTGAGGATATACATACGGTATTCTTAGCAGGGTAGAGATATACTCTAATGCCCTGGATCCTGATAAACTTTGCTTGAGATGAGAGAAGTCCTGTTTTCCAATACTGAAGTCCTATTTTTTAATCTTTATTTTTTAATCGCTTATCCTCCAACCTTGCCTCACCCACAGCTTCTGCGAGGGATCATTCCTCTATTGTCGTAAGGAATGGGTCTGGAGTTGAATACACTCGCTAGTAGACTGGAGATGGTAACAGGCCGATCGCCCAGGCGACTGCTAACTTGGGTATAATTAAGGAGGGGTCAGTGAAGGGATTTTGGAAAGAAGTCAGCCGTGGACCTGTTGAAAGGAACCGTCTGGCATTTGCCTGGTGGTGAAAATAGGAAATCATGAAAATCATTTTTAGAACAGCCAAGGTGGGATTCAAATCAACGCTCTCCCGATGCCAGCGAGGCACGGGCTAGTACGTTAGCACTCTCGGCCACCAGGACAGTACTTTCTAATAGAGCACAGGCACCTCCTTCCAACTCCTTACTCATGTTCATTCGTTCTCATTAATTTCATCTCTCAGTAACTCCTCCAATAATTTTGGGATCAGGAAGGGTATCTAGCTGTTAAAAATGAATCCTCCACATAAAAAATCATCTCACCTCATCCAGACCCCATAAAACAGGATCAATAAGGGATGCATTGCCGCAGAGATTGTCTTGGTTCTTTTAATGTGCGTGTTGCTTTTTCCTCTCTCACTCATTTGTTTCTTTCCCATACAGTACTTTTATGTATCTTTTCCTGTTCCTTGACCATTCATATGCAGCCTAATATGACTCTTTCTTCCTTCTGTATGTTCCTACTTAATCCCTTGGATATTATCGTTTTACTTACCCTGTTTGGGTTTTCAATCGATCCTGCACTTCAAGACAGAAGAATGCCCCTTGCTACTCATTATTTTGAATGACAGGAGAACCAGTTACTCCTGATGTGATCAGGGAGTTGTAATGAGCTTGTTAGTGCTATTGGTTGGATTAATGACATGAATACCCATCTTTGAGGATGGCGGTGTGTCCAGCTGTGGAGATGGTTCTTGTTCTTTTTTGTGTGTCTGACCTAATTTTATCTTCTTATCTCTACCTCTGCTGCCACCTGCATGCCATTGCCCTTCTATCCAAAGACTGTTTGTATGATTATGGCCTTGTAGTATGAGATGGTACATATGAGGCACCCAAAACCAGGCACATAGACGAGGAGGTCTTGGTGAAGGAAGCAAGACTTCCTAGAATTTTCCAGACACCATTCAAAAGGTTGTTGTTGCTGATTCATTTACGGTCTTTGCAACATCATGGTCATGTAACCCCATGCAGTGAGGTGTGTGTTGAATCTGTCTGATAGCCTGCATCATTGTGATAGCTGTATTAGAGTGTGTATTTTATAATTGGGGCTAGGATTTGTCAGGAGGTGGCTGTGGCATTAAGTATGGTTCCATCCCGGCATTTGCTTGGTGTATAGGGGGAGGGGGCCATGGAAAACCACTTCTGGGATTGCTGATGTGGAAACCAAACCCACCTCTTGTTAGTTTTGCCTCGTGAGGCTGAGTGTTTCCCGTTTCATCCCTCACCCCAGAATTAAAATTTCTTAGCAGAGTCGCGAATTGAATCCAAACTTCTGAGGCGACAACCAAGAATGTTTTCCACTTCTACTCCAGGCAAATACCAGGATGGTACTGTACCCGATAATCCGGAAAGGATCCTGTTGGAATATCCATTGCCCCAGCTGGATTGCCTATTTCTAACAGCACCGGCAAATTACTACATTAGAAATCGCTTCCAACATGGCCTTTAGGGATTTACATATAGCAGTTACAAGAATATTGTGGATCAACAACCAACTACACAGGGCACTTACCTTTACTTACCTCCTCGGGGACTGGGAATTCAGCTTCGCCTACAATACATCCACAATACTCTTCTCCTTATATTTAAAATGAATCACACTCCAACAACAACGGCTAAAAAACTGAATAAAATGTATTACCAATAGTGTAAACTTATCTAGTATAAACAAAATAACAATAAACTAATTTAACAATAGAAATTAAAATAAAAACACGCAATCATTCACACTTCCTTTCAACTCTACATCTTACTACAATGCTGTGTATAAAAATTATGAGCATACAATCTTGGCTTGTTTTAGGCCTACAGAGCGTAAAAATAAAACCGTTTAATGAAGGCTCTTACATTCGTGGCATTCCTAACACAGGGTTTCATTCATAGCCTGCGTTTGTAGAACGCACGTGCACTAGCTTTGTTTCATCAATGAAATACTAACACCACGCTGCACTCGGAACTGTTTTACAATTTATATACAAGGCGGTGAGTGTCCACCTGCTTATATTATGTCACACCGTTCTCCAACTCTTAACGGTGAATCATTCTAGCTAGCCCACATAGAGACTGCTTGTGTGTGCGTTTATAAAAGCACGTAAAAATTAACATTTAACTCTTACAAAAATGCACACAACTACTCTGTTTCTTAAACAATCATCCTGAAAATTTTTATACACTCTTTCATTCGCACCCCGCAATTGTTCATGACCAATTCGGTTCCACATTTACTCTTAACAGTGAACAATCATTCATACCAAAAACATCCGCTCATAAAACACACGCTATTTCAAAACAATTGATTAATAAATCCTACTAAATTATTTAACTAATTAAATCATTTTCAAAAAAATATTTACATGTAATATGTTCATAATAATATCCACTATTTAGTGTTGCTAACACGTTACTTTCGAGATTCTGGCTTCTCGGTTACAATACAATTCTCAACTAATTATATACACTGGTTTTCCACATAACCCTTCTCTAACGTTCCGTAGTTTTGATATACTGCTTACACATCGTCTTATATAGGTTACATTGCATTGTCGGTATAATACAGTCGACTAATTAAAGTTAACTGTACGTAATTACATAACTTCGGGTTTAATAAAATATAATAATTGTATTATAGACATGAGTAGACAATCGTTCTCAAGTTGTATTTCCGCTAAAACCCTCCTGTTAACACAGCTAAATCGTTACTTTCACAAGAACTGGACTACTTGTATACAACGGCTCTTATCATGGTCCATGCCTTCTTATCAAAGAACAATAATACTGTTACGTGCCACCCCCCTAGTGGCAGCGAGAGATGACACAAACTCACAGCCGTAACAATACTTTGACTTCCTTAAAATGCGGAACTCCCTCGCATGAGCACTCTTCATAGCTCTACAAATCCTCATATAACAGTATATATGGCATAAACAATTATCCACTATGTTAAACAATAACCAAAAAGGATTAATTGTTATTAACATATCTTCTGTAGGCACTTCTCTCAAATAATGGCATGACCCTCAGTATCATTCCACATGACTACTGGACTACAATAATACATGCTTAAGATCTTCAAACGAAACTTCCAATTGAATTGAACGATATTAGACAGTCGTGATTAACCACCTAAAGTTGACTCCACAACAAGATAATTAACTGTTAACTCGTCTGTCGCAAATACATGTAATAAAAATAATACTCCTGTCTCACCTCACTTGTCAAGCTTTAAATTGTTTATCGTTGTAATATCATGTCCACAAATGACGTGATGTTACACAAATAGAATAAAATAACACACATGTTATTTATAGTGTCAGATAGAATTCAATCTTGACCGGGATAAACTAGCTTTGAATTCCTAGCCAAAGATTTGAATAATCTTCTATCAAAAGGTATTTCCTCTAACATATTAAATGAACAAAGCTCTTAGCTTTACAAATAATAAAAAGGTTTGTCAATGTCGTAATGTTTTTCCACTCTACACAAAGAATGTTCATAGGGATTAAGACTTCGGTCTTTTCAAGCGACTAGTATTTCCTAGATCGTCGATAGTTTATGTACAATAATGATATAACAATATCATTCGATGTTTCTTCTGTTCTTGAAGTTTAATGTCGTTACATTCAAGTGCTCAAATTTAATTTAATAAGAATTTAATTTGAAGCTATGACACAATGTCAAAATACTTGGTTTAAATCAAATTATTAAAATTCGAAAGTCGAAACGACTAGTCTTCTATGAGGTAACATAATTCCTCAAACAAAATTTTAATGTCAGTTCCACAACTGATCCGTAGAATAAAATTGAAAAATAGATGAAAGGCAATCATCTCCTAAATAATGTTGAAGCATAAAAATCTCAACACACATCTGAAGTGTAAAATACATGAGAACACTGGAATACATGAAATGTGAAAATATGGAAATATGGAATAAGATCGTTGGTTCAGGATGTCACTACAAATGAGATACACTGCTACCTTATTTGGACGAAAACTTGAAGATCTATGTAAGTATTCCCACAATACTTTAGATGTTTCCTCAGTACAAGACACTGAGATGGATCTGCATTCGAACCTCGGATCTGCGACCTCAGAGATAGGAAACGTCCCTCTCTGGAATTCACCAACATTCGCCTGGGCTCGAACGACATCCTTCTGGCAAATTCTTCTGTGTTGCTGGGCTACCCCCTAGCATCTTGACAAATCTCTTCTGTAGAGTCTTCATTCTCCGTCGTAAATATGTATCAACCTCATCATTTGAATATTAATTATAGAAATATTCATATAAATGGTGAATGAAATATTTCCATAGCTAATTGATGTTACATTAGTGTTCGTAGACAGACGAAAATGTACAAGATGGACCGTACACTACGTCTGTATTCAAGAATACGTTGTCTAACGAAGCTCCATCGTTGTATCCTGGTTGTATCTTAACTCCTGTTATCGAATATGTCTCTGGCGCATGACTATTTAGTTCATCATATCAACAATATTAATTATGTTGAATGAAAACATTTGAAGAATAATAATAGTCGTTCTGTTAATGTTTATATACTGCGCCAAAATTAAAAGTTCTCCGCTACTGTTCACTTGAACTGCGTTCGCCAACTTCACGTTGCAATTTAAAATGATATTCAGCTTTATTTCCAACACATTTGAAAATCTGACTTAACAGGCTTATATTGTCGAAACGGTAAGTTTTAAAACGCTCGACTTTTCACAATATATAGTATGCGACCTGTTCTTTATATATATTTGCTTACTTATATTCAGATCTCAATTATATAAGAGATATAATTAATTCAATGTTCCTCGCAACTTCACGTAAAATGGAAGTGCAGTGATCTCCTACGTTCCACCTAGCTATCCTCGCGTCTCCACAAGTCGACAGTCGTCGCACTCTGACTATGCCTTGGGATCTCCGTTAACCCAGTAAAAACACTTCCTCACTCTTCAAAGACTGCTGGAATAAGAACATCGATCCTTGGATCTCCCCCTCCAAGTCGAAATTTTGGCGGCCATATCAAACTCCCACCATAATTTTAGCGCGTAGATTACTAATGCTTATTACTGCGTAGATTAACCGATCTGCGGTTTTTAAAGTATCAGACACAATTTCTCTTAATATTCTCTTCATTACCAAATAAGAAAATCTTCTTCTAAGGGCCTAAAAGCATAATTTCATCATATTGTGTAATTGAAGTTGATCCCGTCTTCAATAAGACCTCTTCTCATTGGCTCTGGGCTGGGATTCAATATCATAATTTATAACAATATTTATAATATTAATTTCCAAACTCGCTGTTGCTGTGCTAATTATAGCTTTCTAGAAGCGTCTCTTGTGCAATATATCACGTGATCGGGCTCTCCCACAGCCTCGAGCTTGTAACACTACACTCCTGTGTCACACTTCCAGAAATTATATTTGCTGGTTAAATTTTATCATGGGGACGGAAAATACTCTCATTTTGTCCCAGAATAATTCAATTTACGGGGGCAGTACCTAACAACCATGGTCACCTCCAACCAAATCCTGGCCCCGAATACAAATACATACACTAGTATAGTCATCACAATGTTATCAGGCAGTTTCCACACATACCCAAGTAGGCCTACATGGGGCTAAAATAATCAGATGTCACAATGCAATAAATGGATCAGCAATCAAGTATTTTTATTATGATGTTAAGATACTGTCACATTGCTAGTCACGTTATAAAGAGAATGCAATCTTTTTAAGGTGCAAGAACTCCCAGGTGGAACCAGATGACATCGTGGTGATCACCTCCCCACCTTACTGGGTGACAGGCCTCTTCTTCTCCTTCAGCTCCATGGAGCGGGGAACATGTATGGTGTTTGAATTTGGAGCATCCGAGGAACGAGTCGTAACCAGCATACAGGAACATAAGGTGACAAATACAGTTTGTTATGATGACTGATTTTCACACCTCCAAGGCTCAGATGATGACACACTTCTTTCAGTCACTCTACGTGTAGGTGGGAGCCCAATTACTTTTGATTAATATTAATATTAATAATTTACTCAGTTACCTGAAATAAATACACAAATGTTACACTTCACTACATAAAAATAATTTAATCCCTTTCATTTCTTTTAAGGTAAATGTACAATTTATGAATGTTATTTGTATATTTATAAGGATTGTTTAAATACAACATAGACAAAGCTGGCAACACAGCAAATAGTTGATAGGGTGGCCACAAGCAACACAGCATGGCTGGGTATGTGTTGTGACAGCACAGAATGCTTAACATTGCTTCAACATCTTACAGAACCTCCAAAGAGCCATCAACAGCATATGGTGGGAAAAACTGACAATTACCCGCCGTACAGTTCGTATCTCTCTCCTTGTGACTACAAAATAAATGTGAACAAATAACTTCCACTTAATCTAGCCACTCAATTTCAGCAGGCAATATGATTCATGATTCTATTTAACTTTGGTTGTGGTTGTTCTTGATGATTCATTTAAGAACTTGCAACATCATTCATCCCATCTACATGTGGAATCTGTCTAATAGCCTATTCTAAAGTGGCTGTATGCATATTTGTAATTGAGGCTAGAATTTGGTAGAGACGGCCTTGGCATTAAGGTTTCTACCATCCTGACATTTGCCTGGAATAGAAGTGTGAAACCATAGAAATAAAACCACTTCTTGGATGGTTGGGATGGAAATGGAACGCACCTCACCCCAGTTCCAGCTCTTAGACCTGAATTAAATTTCTTTGCATAGCTGGGAATCAAACCTGTACCTCAGAGGTGTTGGCTATGACACCTATTGAACTTTGATCCCCACAAAAAATATCAGATGACTGCTGTTTGTGGGCCTTGGGAAAATTTAATTGAGAAGGGCCAAATTAATTTGCCATGTCTTGAACACCTCCATCAGGGTATGTTCTTTTCGGACAGTACCGGTATTTTCTGTAGGCTAAACACTGTACAACAAAGGATGTTATTTTCTGCATTTCAGGCAACTCTTCTCTTCACAGCAAGCAATTTCTTACTGTCTATAGCCAAACATCCCTCAGTAAGTCGTGATGCCTTAGTAAGTTTGAGGGCAGTGATTGGTGGAGGAGCAGCCATGTCAGAGGACACACAAATGTCTATCAAGAAACACTTTGGAGTGCCCGTCGTGCAGACGTATGGCATGACAGAGTGCCCCTTCATTACTGGAGTGAACAAAAAGGGCAAGACTGGATCAGTGGGACCCCTCGCACCCATGCTAAAACTCAAGGTAAGCTACTGCTGTCTTTGTTCTTATATTGCCTTAGGAAATCATTATTGTTTAGATTTGATATGTTCATTTTACTGCCCCTTCTGTAGGTTATGTATATTTACGCAACTGGGCCATTGTTTATTCTGTTCTCTTTCTGTTGTAAGGGATTTTCATCTCTGGTGTAGTTAAAAGGGACGTAAAACCAATAACATTATTATTATTAACTCGAATCGGCTCTTTCTCCACTCTTCAACTAGATGGCAGCACACTTCTTGTGTCTAACACGTGCTATAGGAGGCAGTGAAGAGGAAGGCCGTGGAGATGAATTGCTGCTCGGTATTCTGAGAGAATAGGAGTGAATTGGTGTAGTAGATTTGTTCTGAAGGCAAGATTATGAAAGCTGTACAAGAGAACTGCTAACGTACGCAGTTAATTGCTACCATTCTAACTTATGACTAGCACATATCCAGCAGCACTAAGGCTCTGCATAATATAAAATCTGTTCCTTTTGGAAGAAGGTAATACCGAACTATAAGAAGTATGACTAAGAGGGATGAGAGCAGAGTACAGGCAGCTGAGATGAGATTCCTGAGAAGTATGGTCCAGAAAACGAGGAGAGATCGAGTGAGAAATGAAGATACACGGAAAGAATTGGGAGTACAGAAACTAAATGACAAACTGGAGCAGAACTGATTGAGATGGTTTGGAGATGTCAAACGGACGAATGAAGAAAGGCTACCAAGACGAGCACTGGAACGATGGATGACAGGGAAGAGAGGACGAGGAAGACCAAGAATGCGTTGGATGAACTCGGTGAAGTATAGCATTAGAAAACGGAACCTGGATTGGAACACCGTGTCGGAAGAGGAATGGTGGAACGACAGAACAAAGTGGAGAGGGACCATATTTGCCCCCACCCAGTGTCAGCTGGAAAAGGGAAATGAAGATGAATGAAAAAAAGAAGTATGACAAGCTTCTAATGGCACCTATAAGCCACTAATAAAGCGTACCAGGTACAGTTTTAGATGTATGAACTCTTCATAGAAATAATAAATGAGTGATATTTCTAGTCATTCTACATACTAGATACACATACGACTCACAGTCTATTCATTGAGTAATTCACACAGGTTATGAGACAAATTCCACACACAAACCCTCGTACACGGGGTTACATGGCCATGATGTTGCAATGCCCCTCATTGAATCAACAACAAAAATCATTCACTTTTAATGATTTTAAAAGTATCAGTGCATGTTATAAACAACCACTACCAGTTGGTCAGATTTGATCCAACCCTAATTGGGTGACCAGGAGGTAATGAGAGCGTTGCTTTTAATCAGTCAAATAGTAAGAACACAGATTTTTAATTCCGCATTTCAAAACCATGATAGGCTAGTAAATATTAAAAATATATTTTGCTTGAAACCTGGTGTAGCTGAAGATAGCTCTTCATATATAGGAAACTTGGTGTAGCCGAAGATAGCTCTTCATATATAGAAAACTATGATAATATATCCTACACTTGTTTTTTTTTCTTTCATTTATTGTTGAATGCAAAAACTCTTGTATGTTTGTTGCAGGTGGTAGACCCAAACACTGGGCTTGCTCTGGGCCGCAATGAGCCAGGAGAGTTTGTATTGAAAGGTCCCCTCACCAGCCCAGGATATCTTGAAAACCCTGAGGCTACAGCAGTAACATTTGATGCTGATGGCTGGACACATTCAGGAGATATTGGTTATGTGGACAGCAATGGGAACCTATTTGTTACTGGCCGGCTCAAGGACATTATTAAATATCGAGGAGATCATGTATGTATGGATAGTCCTAACGCACAAATCATGGCAAAATAATTAAATGAATCATTTAATTTCTTAATGGAGAGTATGTTTCACAGTACATTACACTTAACTCGTAGGGGTAACAGAAGAGGCTATGGGAAGTAAATTTCATTAATAAAGTATGGTAGTCTCCAACAGTGCAAGTGCTAGGCGCCATCAAGGAAAATTTCACACTACAATTGCATACACACACCACACACAACTATATTCTGATTTACGAAAGATGAACGGTGAAAGCTCTGTCATCCGCTTGAAGGGTGAGGAGAGGAGTGGAGACGAGAGGGGTAACAGTCTCCATGGCAACAGCGAGCAGCGTTGCAATATATGCAGACACAGCAGTGAGCACATGGTTTGACTCAGTGTTCTACTGTGCCTTCACTCGTCACGGTCATTAGACCCCCTGGCAGGGGGGCTAACTTCCCCAGTATTTGTATCTTCCTGCAAGCCTCTTGGAATTTTATGACTCACGATCTGCCTCAGTGGCAATGCAGCAATTCCCCACATGCTAGTTTTGACAGCTGTAAATCAGAGTATATATCACATCCTCAGTTTGGCTACCAAAAACTGTGCAGTAATGCTGGAAAATTTGTCAAAGGCTTGAGAATTATTTTATTCTGGAAATTTAAACTTACAGTGAAATTTGTAAGAAATTCAATTGCTGTGTTTTGCTTATTGGACATAGTACAACAATTCGGATTTGACTGAAGAAACATTCAAAGACTCTGATGTTCAATGTAGATAATCAGTGACATACAGTACATGACACTGTTTGATGATGCCCAGCACTTGCATTGTTAAACATATGTTAATCAATGAAATTTATTTCCCATAGTATCTTCTGTTACCCCTCCAAGTTAAGTTGCTGAATTTTGGAACATCCTTATATTTTTAAGTATTTACAGCACAGCTATGCATAATATTTTATCATTTAATTTGATTCTGTGGTGCTGTTGTTTTTCATATACAGTATTTTTCTTATTGTCGTGTATCCTTAGTGTCTACTACAGGGCACCAGGAAATGTTTTCCGCACTGCCTACAAGCGTCTGCGAGAGCTAGCATCAGTAGTTACGTTGGCAGCACGTCTGTCGCTTGTATTAAAACAAACAAACAAACAGTAAACTTTGTACTCACCACAGCCATTCATAACAGATGCTCGAAGTGCTGATGACACACACGCTCGCATATTGCAATACACACTGACGATTTCGACAGCCTACAACCCTCACGTGTGGGATTCACCCTGTCAAGGACACTGTGCTGCCAACTAAACTGCTGATGCTAGCTCTGGCTGAAGCCAGTAGTCACTGTGGAGAACATTTCTGGGCATTTCTCCTGTTAGAAGGTGTTTCTTTATAGGGTTGCAGCCTTTCCTTCAGCTGCGAGAAGTCTACGACTACAAAAACATTAGAAATGTACAGATTCATAGTGCCTACACCAACATCAAATTTAGTAGATAACTTTCTGGCAAGGAAGTATTTAGAGCTAATACTACAGAAGACTAGGAGAGATAGAGTGAGAAATGAAGACATTAGAAAGGAAGCGAATGTGCAGAAGCTGAATGATAAGCTGGAGCAAAACAGATTGAGATTGTATGGATATGTGAAAAAGATGAATGATGAAAGAATGCCAAAACAAGTGATGATGAGACGGATGACTGGTAACAGAGAACGAGGAAGACCTAGAGTACAGTGGATGGATTTGGCGAAGGACAGTGTGAGAGAACGAAACCTGGAGTGGAGTTCAGTGGTTGAGGAAGGATGGTCGACAGACAGAGTATATTGTCATATTTGCTCCAACCCAGCTTAGGCTGGAAAATGGAAATTGATGATGATGACTACAATCGCATTATGTTCCGTGGGAATTGTATCCATTGAAGACATAGGTATTACTAATCACACAAGGAAACCTCAATATTCCTACAAGTGACACACATCGAAATAGACTTTTAATCTAAAACAAACATCACTCAAATTAATTGCCGATGAATAACAATGTAAAGAATGCAGAGAGAGTGTGGGACCAAAGAATAAACAATGTGTAGTAAGCTGTTGTGAAACATTGGGGAAATTATGGAAACAAGAAATATATTATAATGTTGGAAGCCATTTTTAAGTGTTGTCTTAGTAATCAAAATTTAATTTAATATTGTGTTCCCTAATCCTGTTTTTTTTTCAGGATTAGGGAACCTCCCATTACAATTGGGTACAATCGTGTTGACCGACTGAAAAGCATTAAATTTTAAAAAGAAATACATTGTTCCAATTAATTTTCACGGCACTTTAATTGGACTTCAAAATATGCTGACGGACTAAAAAGCAATGTGTACTTAGGATGTGCATAGTATAATTGTGGTTTGCATAGAATATTATGTTTTCAATCCTCAAGAGAATCTACCAAGGCATTACCAACATAATATCTGTCTAAAGACCTGAAATCAGTGCCCTGTAACTTGATATAGTACTTAAATTCCTCTTACGTGAGATTAATAAATTCACTTGGTTATCCAAATTTAGGGAATAACAACCATTAGAATTGAGAACAATCGTGTTTACTGACTGAAAAGCATTTAAATTTTGCTTATTAAGACAACACTGAAAAATGGCTTCCAACATGATAATAATCTTACATTATGCATTTTTGAAATGCAATGAGCCAAAAATCATAGAAACAAAATGGAACATGATAATGATGGGATTGATGACCATTATGTCCCAAGCTTCTCAATCAAACAACAATAAAATTAATGGCAAAAGTTGCCAGGGTGATGAAAGTTGCTCAGAAATGCCAATTTTCCAAAAATGAAATATTCTCCTTAGAATTGCCAGATTCTGGAACTTGAATGCACTACAAGTATTGTTTTTATCTCTTGAAAATGCTGGAAATGTTGGTTGCCTCTAGGATTCAAAACTGAAGACCTCTATTTCTCAAAACAAGCTGTGTTAACCACTTTCACAAAAATTACCAAAGCATGAAAACTAAACATTAGTAAGATGACTGGAGTGCCTGAAAATTCTTTGACCAACTCTGGAACATTACGGTATATTAGTCCATGCCAGAACTCATGGCAATTTGAATAGAGGAAATAGCTATCTTCAAAAGCCATTCCTAATAATGCATTTTATGTTGAAGGTATCTCCTCTAGAGTTGGAATCTATCCTCCTGTCTCACCCTGACGTACTTGAAGCTGCTGTCGTTGGTGTACCGCACCCAACTGACCAAGAACACCCACGGGCATATGTGGTGCGAAAGCCAGGAACCAATGTCATGGCTGATCAGTTGATGCACCTGGTGAAAAGTTAGTACCAATATTCCTCTTTTTATACCTTACATAAACATAGTATAAATACAGTACAAATGGAAGTAATTTGTTGCAGGTAAAACGGCACAACATAAATGGCTACGTGGAGGAGTATTCTTCATAGAAGCCCTGCCAAAATCTGCAACAGGGAAAATCAGACGTATTGATCTGAGAAGCCAGCACATTACAGAAGCATGACCTAGTGACAAGCAAACTATTTCCTTGAATGAAACAACTCAGCTGGCCATTAGGGTACTAAGAATCTCTGTTGTATGGTCTTACATCTTCTTGTTGCCAAAGAGTTATTTGAGGAGGGAAATTGATGTGAAAAGAGATGTGTATTGAGTCTTCAGTATGATTTGATATTGATGTGGTTCTCCATACTTTCCTGGCCTGTTGTTTCTTCATTAATTTCTGATACTTAAATTATACTTGATACCAATAATTTATTTTTATAGAGAAGCTTGCCTTGCCAGTGATAACCTATTTTATAATATCCTTTTTGATTTGTCCATCATATATATTATTTAAGTATGCAAGAGTTTAGTGCTTTTCAGTCGGTCAACACGAATGTACCCAAAAGAGTTGGGTTATGCCCTAATCCTGAAATAAATGACATGAGATTAATAAATGACAAAAAATTCCATCATTGAGGGGACAACCTAAAATACACAGAAAGGAGTGCACAATGAGGCCAACAGTCAATTGTAGTAATGCCCCTAATTACAAAATCAGCAAAGAGTTACTAAAAATCTTAAAATACCATCTTTCCAATGACAAAAACAACTCTGTAAAGAACACAACGAAACTAGTAACAGCATTGAACACTGATGGAGAGATAGGCACCTGCCGGTATCGACCTCCATCCTGATCGATAGGTGCAACTAGCACCCTCAACTAACTTTTAAACAGTTCGTTTTATGATCTGTTCACGGCACAACGCATTTAAACAGTTCATGTATTTTGTGTTAAATAAATCAGTTGAGTTACATTTAAACGAGCGTTACATTTCATTGCCGCTTTAAAACCTCTAATAGGTTATGGGCCCAGCACGCTTCCACTGCGCACTATTTCAAGGACTTTGGGAGCAAGGTGTACCGCCTGGACAAGACCCCAAACAAGGGGAAGCTTAGCACTCGCTCAAAAGAGGGAATTTTTGTTGGATATTCGAAGCAGTCGAAGGCTTACCGTATCTGGATTCCTGAAACAAAGAAGATCGAGATCACGAGAGACGTTGTTTTTCGTGAGGAGATGACCGTGCCTAAGAAATCAGTCGATGATCTGTTCCCGCGTGACTCTCCGGACAAAGGATCTGATCCATGAACTGGAGTTCGAGCTGGTGTCGAGAGACGAAGTTCTGGCAGAAAACCAACCTGATGTTGCTGAATGGGAATTCCCCGATGGCTTCATAGGCTCTCCAGCCGACGATTACTTTGTTTAACCGGAGATCTAATCCGATGAGCAACAAGCGGTATCATCTAGGAGAAGAGGCGGACGGCCTCGTTTGATTAGAACGGGAAAATCTGGGCGACCCTGCAAGGACTACGGTGATCGACCAGGGGAAGCGGCTAACGTCGCTGAAATCCCAGTGACCCAGGCTATCTCCGGAGATGACTCATCTGCGTGGATCGAAGCAATATCAGAAGAAGCAGTTTCACTGATTCGGAACAATACGTGGAAGCTGGTCGACCGTCCCAAGGGGCAACGTGTGATAGGAAGCAGATTCGTTCTCCGGAATAAGTTTAACCCTGACGGCACTATCAGCAAGCGGAAGGCGCGCGTGGTAGCGAGGGGTTTCACGCAGAGACCAGGAATAGAGTTTCACGACACGTTCGCTCCAGTCGCAAGGCTGAGCACAATAAGGACTGCGATGGCATTAGCTGTACAAGATAATCTAAAGATCCGACAGCTAGACGTCAAGACGGCATACTTGAACGGAGAAGTCGAGGAGCAAATCTTCATGGAGGCCCCGGACCACTTCGAGGACGTTCTTGCCCATGCCGTTCAAGACGAGTCGGTTGACGAGACTGTGCGAAAGACCGCAGATGAGATGCTGGAGTAGTTGACCAATCGTTACATGGTGTGCTCTCTAAACAAAGCGTTGTGCGGACTGCGACAGGCAGGACGCGCTTGGTATCACCGTCTCGAGGAAGAGATGAAAAATCTCAAGGCGACTCGCTCGGATGCAGATCCAAGCATGTACCACATCGGACCGGTCGAAGATAGGATTTATATAATCATCTATGTCGACGACATGATGATCATGGCTCGAGACGACAAGAAGATCGACGTGGTGAGAGACTTTCTGAATACCAAGTTCGAGATCAAGGACTTGAGGGACGTGCGGTATTGTCTGGGGCTGGAGTTCGAGAGGAGCGCCAACCAGATGAAACTCAGCCAAAAAGGATACATAGGCGAGGTCCTGGAGAGATTCGGAATGGCAGACTGCAGGCCTGTCAGCACTCCCATTGATCCAGGTACAAAGCTGCAGAAGGAAGACATGAACCCTGGCGAACAAGCGGAGAGCGTCCCCTACCGACAGTTGATAGGAGCTCTAATGTACCTGTCAGTGGGAACGAGGCCGGACATATCCCATGCAGTCAGTTCTCTCTCTCAGTTCAACGACTGTCACGGACAGCAGCACTGGAAGGCTGCAAAACGTGTCTTGCGATACCTCGCTAACACACGTGATCTCGGCCTCATGTATTCCAAATCCAGTGGTGCAGCGGTGTTGTACGTGGATGCTGACTGGGGAAGCTGCCTGGTGGATCAAAAATCGTACACCGGATACGCGTTCACACTAGGTGGCGCTACAGTGAGTTGGGAGTCCAGGAAGCAGCCTACTGTGGCCCTGTCGTCGACGGAGGCCGAATACATGGCCTTGACAGAAGCAACCAAGGAAGCTCTACACATGAGGAAACTCCTGAAAGACTTCGGAAAACCGATAGATGTTGTCCCAGTGAAGAACGACAATGTAGGTGCGCAGAAGCTGACGTCGAATCCTAGGTTTCATTCACGGACGAAGCACATCGACATCAGGCACCATTTCGTCCGAGATGCCGTGGCCAAAAGGGTGGTTTCGGTGGAGTACACTCCAACGGATGAGATGCCTGCCGACATATTGACAAAAGGATTGTCAAGGCCCAAGCACGAGAAATGTGCTCAAAGCCTTGGCTTGAGACCACATGCACCAGGATGACTCCGGCTGTTGGTCGAGGGGAAGTGTTGGAGAGATCGGCACCTGCCGGTATCGACCTCCATCCTGATCGATAGGCGCAACTAGCGCCCTCAACTAACTTTTAAACAGTTCGTTTTATGATCTGTTCACGGCACAACACATTTAAACAGTTCATGTATTTTGTGTTAAATAAATCAGTTGAGTTACATTTAAACGAGCGTTACATTTCATTGCCGCTTTAAAACCTCTAATAAACACCCTACAAATGAAACCTAGCTAGAGGCTAGTATCCTTCGATGTAACTAACATGTACACCAATATTCCTATTATTGAAGCAATCAACACTATCAAAAACAACTTAAAATCCAACAATTCGGCAAAAGAAACTGAAGAGATTATGAGATTACTGAGGGTCGTTCTCAGCCAAAATATGTTTCAATTCGACAATAAAATATACACACAGACAGAAGGCCTAGAGATGGTATCACCACTAAGCAGGCTGTTCGCTGACATCTTCATTAATGCACTAGAAAATGCGTTCTTAAAAAAGACTTCAACAAAGGGAATAGTAATATGGAAAAGATACGTAGATGATGTAATTTGCATCTACGATACTGAACTAACAAGCGAAGAAACAATTCTCCAATCCATTAACAGCCTACACCACTCAATCAAATTCACTAAGGAATCCGAAACAGACCGAAAAATAAATTATCTCGACATAACTACTGAACGTAAAGCAGTGGCGGTTTCTGGGTATTCGCCCTGGAGCCAGTGCACACCCATTCTTGCAAAATTGCCGTTCACATTACAATTTTATGAATATAAAAATTAATATCAGATTTTATGGTATTATAAAGCGTCAACAAATGTCCAGGATACCGTTTTTTTTTTACATTTAAATGTACCGCGTTCGTTGCGCCTCATTGTACGTTGCTTGTGTGCTGGCTCGGGTATGATCAAAGATCGCCGTTCGCCACTTGCAGCTTTGTAGCCAGCGTTTAGGCTTGACGGCAGAAGGGGGGCAATAAGGGATGTGTGTTTACTATAACAGAATCGGAGCCAAGTCCTTGCCTGGCGAAAAGAACTACGCATGTTCCGTTTTATTTTCCATCTCCTTCTGTCGCATCTGATTGACAGACGAAGAAGCGATGACCGCTAATGCGCAGGAGCTACCACACTATCTGTTGGAGAATTGTTGTACCAAGTAGTGTTTCATGCGCAGTTTTAAAGGTTGTGTCTTTAGGCAGCTTGTATAATAGCGCCACTGCCATTTGATTTTCAATGTGCATCTAAAAACCACATCCATAAAGCCAACTGTATGATATTATATAGTCTATAATTGTAACAGTGAATTCAGTTTCATAACATTTCTTTATAATTTACAGATTTTTAAGGTCCAGTATATTTGTATTTGGAGGATTAACGCAGCCTATAATATATATCTTGTTGATCTTGGCCGTGGCAAGTAGGCCTATTTGTCACAAGTGTGTTTCTAAAGTGTGGAATATTTGAGTGCGTGTGCATTATTAAGTATGTGAATAGTACATTAAGTTACTGTATTCTTTTAATATTGTGTAGTGTTTGTTACTGTATTCTTTTGGGTGTTTGTTACTTTATTCTTTTAATATTGTGTAGTGTTTGTACATTAAGTTACTGTATTCTTTTAATATTGTGTAGTGTTTGTAAATTATGTACCTCATTTGCCACCGAGGTTGACACCTCATTGCAAATAAAGTGATTTTGATTTGATTTTGATTTGAAGTATTAATAGCTTATCCTCCCAGCTTGGCTTCACCCACGGACATAGCGAGGATCATTCCTCTACCGTCGGAAGGATGGTGTCTGGGAGCCAAACACATTTTGTTAGCAGATGCAACTGGGGATGGTGACAGGTGACCGCAAACTTGGGTCTAATTCAGGGTCAAAGAAGGGATTTTGACCGTTGGCCTGAAAGGAACTGTCCCGGTATTTGCCTAGTGATAAAAATGGAAAACCGAGAAAATCTTTTTCAGGACGGCCGAGGTGGGATTCGGGATTATTATGGCTACTGTTCAGGATTTAAAATATATTACATCGTACCAACTTACTTACTCTGGAAGAAAAGGTGGCCATATAATAAGAAATGGGAAGACCTATTCCAAACCTGAATTTAATTAAAACATCCCGGTACAAAGCGAAGGCTAGGAATTGCTTATTCCATGATGAAGTTATTGCAAGTAAGTATGAGTGGGCTTGTGGCTGTGAACTAACCAACAGGATGTATTGTTTTCCGTGCTTAATGTCGTACTACGTACACAAAAATTGAAAATCCCTCTCTGCACGCCGCGCCGGAAGCGGAAGTAGATATCACCGGGCAAAGAAAAATTCACTAAATTTGCCAATTGTTGCACAGTATACCTATGAATGTTCCACATGTTTAGCATACAGCATCTTCTTATAACACCTGAAACATTTTACTCATCCCTTGGTGCAAGGGTGGGTCATACCGGTATCAAATGTTCTTTCAGACAAAAAAAAGTTGTTACTTTTTAACCTGTTTTGATATTGTGCCCATCAAGGGAGTTATGATTTCTTTTCTCTAAAAACTCCATTTTTCCCACCTCTTTGGCCAAAGTTACGAAGATAAGCACTTGGCCCTTATTCGAAAAATAGTACGAACTTTGAATGGATTCAGTTTTTAACATACTAAGAAAGTTAAAGCAATATTTCACTTTCCCCCATTTCCAACCCCTTGGTCCGATTTTGCCCGTTAGCGAACTCGGCCGAGATTTTGAATGGTTATATTTTATGTATACATATAAATTATATATTAACTTTTGAACTGACGGTGGTTTTGGGATCTGGGGGATGTGAAACGCGAAGATATATGTCAAATTTTTTCCGGAAGTAATAGATAGCTTTCTAATGAAATCTAACTAAAATCGACAAATATGAACAATCAAAAGCGTACATGAATGCAGAATTGGAATTACAAGTACTAGGAAAGTAACAAATCAGACAACAGCTTCATTGTGCATTCAGGAGAGAACATAGAACAGCAAAATATCGAGGTGTCGAAAAACTGACACCAGGTGCTACTAGTGAACTTGGAGAAAATAGAGTAACATTGTATTGAGACAGTTATTTTGGTATGCCTAGATATGCATTAATTTATATCAAATTTAGTTTTTTTTTAAAGAGTGCACACCCACAATTTTCTTCACCAGCCGCTACTGACGTAAAGACAATGAGCTTTCATATTCCATATTCCAGAAAGCCACACAAACCTCGCATGCAATCGACAATCAGTCTAATCACCCCAGTATGCACAAATTAGTGGGCTTCAATTCAATGGTGCATAGGGCTTTAAACATACCCATGTCAAAAGACAACTATAATAAGGAAATAAGAACCATTAAGCAAATAGCAAAGGAAAACAATTTCCCGCCAAGCAAAATAGACCAAATTATAGCCAAACATAAAAATAAAGATAAAACAATTTCCAAACCGGACAGTAATGAGAAAAAATTTGCACGCTTCAACTATGTGAACGCGAACATATATAAAATCACTAATCTATTCAAAAAGCAAGGCATAAAAATAGCATTCACAACAAAAAACACAACCGGTAGGAACCTAAAAAATAGCAATCTAAATAAACATGACCCGTATTCAAAGTCAGGGGTATATTCTATAATGTGCCAAGACACTGGTTGTCAAGCTAATTACATCGGACAGAGTGGAAGACGAGAAGACACACGTTATAATGAACATAAAAATGCGATAAGATACGGAACACATTCAGCCGTATGCGAACATATGTGTGACGCAGGGCACAGCTTTGCTAACAACGAGACGGACCTAAAGATTAATTCATCACGAATCGAAAAGCAGAGCTCTTGACATAAGGGAAGCAATCGAGATACACCTAGCCAAACGAAACGATCCCAACAATCTAAATGAACACTCTTTTATGGAGAGCTCACCCCTCTTCATTCTACTAAAAAACACACCCTGTCGGAAACAAGACACAACTTAGCGATACAGCCAAGCTAGATAAAAAAGGGGGAGGGGAATTAGGGGGTTTTAATAGGTAAATGTTATCTGGATCAGGTGTACGATGTACTTTTTTCTGCAATAAACCAAGGCCGGTTTTGGCGGCAGTTTAAAGGTGTCGGGACATCCTCAAAGACCGGGCAGCACTTAGTTTGAATGGCTATTGGTCCACGCGTGGCGAGGAATGTTCCACGGTCTTTAATAGTTGTAGACCCACCTCATTCAATAACATAGCCTACATCTTATCTAGATTTGGCAACATCCCACAAAAACACATCGCACTGACTTCACACAGCACATAGGAACTGGGGGGAGAAGGGAAAAACCAGTGTCGTTGAGATAACAACCCATTTCAGTCGACCACACCTGGAGTAAGAGTGATCACGAGGAAGACAACCAGATAAGTAGTAGCCTGAAATATTACAGTTTAACCATAGTTGATTTTTTACAACCATATAGTCACATAAGCCTCCGTGGCTTAGGCTGCAGCACGCCGGCCTCTCACCGCTGGGTCCATGGTTCAAATCCTGGTCACTCCATGTGAGATCTGTGCTGGACAAAACGGAGGCAGACAGGTTTTTCTCCGGGTACTCCGGTTTTCCCTGTCAAAATTTCATTCCAGCAACAGTCTCCACTATCATTTAATTTCATCTGTCATTCATTTAATCATTGCCCCAGAGGAGTGCGTCAGGCCTCGGCAGCCGGCACAGTTCATATCCTCGCCGCTAGATGGGGGCTTCATTCATTCCATTCCTGACCCGGTCGGAGACTGGAAGCAGGCTGTGGATTTTCATTTTCATTGTCACACAAAATATACAAACTCCGGATTTCTATCACCATTTAACATTTCACCTAACATCATATATACTACATTTAGCATACACCGACAGTTGCATTACCAATACTGCAACTAAATAATTGTACATATTGTAAATATTTTCACCTGTATTTTCAAACATAGATTTTATAGCCTAAGTGTAATGGATCTCATGATGATCGCTTGACGATCGAAACTGGTCATCCTAGTGTATTTATTAATCTCATGTAATTTATTTCAGGATTAGGGCATAACGCAACTCTTTTGGGTACATTCGTGTTGACCGACTGAAAAGCACTAAACTCTTGTTTACTAGAGCAACACTGAAAAACGGCTTCAAACCCCACAATTTTTCAGTAGTATAGCTCCCTCCTGCGGCGCTCCAAGCGACCGATCGTGACAAATGAGCATTCAAATGAAAGACACTAGACATTAGCAGTGACGAATTGCACTCTAATTTCATAAATATCTATAATTTCTTTAAAAAATGACTTAAAAATGAATGTACGAAGTGTGCGATTTGCAGATACTGTTGCTGTAGGAAAATACGCTCCATAATTGCTGTCCACTTCACATTTTGGCCACTGTGATGCCTGTTTCATGTCATTTTAACATTCTGAGCTTTCCTTTATCATTTTGCATGGATTTCAGAAACAGTAAATCAAAGGAATGAGTATTCAAATCGTATAATTTCATAAATATCGAATAACCGGTGAGTGTTATGATGATCAAATTTTCAGTGATTGCCTTCTAAAGTTAGGGAACGCAGAACTTGGAATTCTAACTAAAGTGTAAATAGTGTTCTAAACTCATTTGGTTGAAATGAAAACATAAAAACCTTTCTCCTTAAGTCTCTCATTATAAACCTATTGGGGAAAGTGTGGTTTATGAACACGCGAGATTTCTCACACGGGTCCGCTAGTCACTGCTTATTTTGCTTCCCAAGTAGCAGAGTCTCCTACTTCAGCTCTTCACCTGCCAATTCAATGTCAATAGGGCTTATGAACCTTTACTCCTACTTTGTATTTCTTCATTGCTTGTTCAATATACAGATTGAGAAGTATGGGTGACAAAGTGCAGCCTTGCCTTACACCTTTCTGAATATCTGCCTCTTTCTCATGTCCTTCAACTTAATAACTGCAATCTGGTTTCTGTTTGGATTGAAGATCACCCGCCTATCCCTGTACTTTATTCCAGTCCTCCTAAAAATGTAATATAATAATATTGTACATGTACCTAGGTACAGTACATTGTTGAAAGCCATTTTAAGTCTATAAATCCCATGAATATTCTCTCATTTACAAGATCAGCCTGAAACTCAGCACAGCTTCAGTCGGCTTCCTTGATTGTTCCTTTCATCCAGTCAAAAATTTCCTTTCCTTCTCTTCCGTTTCCTACAACAGTATTCCAGTCTTCCATTACTATGAAGTATTTTGTCACCCTTAACATACTTCAGAATTTCATCTCTTTCTTCGTAGACCATTTCAACTTCATCCAGTCAAACATTTCCTACTACCTTTCCTTCTCTTCCAGTCTTCCATTACTATGATTTTTTTTGTCACCCTTAACATACTTCAGAATTCCATCTCATACTTCGTAGGCCATTTCAACTTCGTCATCTGCTTGGCCGGTAGTCATATAAACGTGTACTAGATTTCGTATTGACTTCAGCTACAATAATTGTTATGCTGTTAATTCATATTAGGGGCTTGGGACATCTTGGTCATCAGCCCTGTGTAGTTGGGTTTGTATAAAATTTGTTTGATGAAGTAAGGTACCGTACTATTCCAGCATTTACATGGAGCGAGTGTGGAAAAACCACAATCAGGATAGGGCCAGAATTCAAATCTGCGATCTTCGGACCTTGCTGCAGCTGCCCTCACGGCCTTGGTGCATGATTTAACGAGAATGGCTAGGCTGTAGGACAACTACAATAGGCTTCTCACTACATTGCTCATAATATTCTACTATTGACTGTGTTTCCATGTCAATATCAGACCCACCCCCACATAACCATTGTTTGTTTTATTGCTAATGATCCAGTAGTATCCTGACCAGAAGTCCTGTTCTTCCTGCCGGCATACATCACTAACACCATCCAAATCCAACTTCAACCTCTCATTTTCTCTGAACTACTACTACCAAACAGATTTCTAACAATCCACGCTCTGACCCTGGGAATGTCGGCTTTCCCCTTTGTTACCTCTTGAGTAGTTCCCATCTGGACATTTAAATGTCACCTCTGGATTAGAATTTTACAGGAGAGGAGGACATTATTACTTGTAATTATGCATAGACAGGTGCATATCCTTGGGAAGACCAATAAGGCTGTAGTTTCCCACAGGGACGTACATAAGGGGGGTGCTGAGGGGGCTCCAGCCCCCCCCCCGAAAAAAGCCAATAAAAATTAAGAATGTTGTGCTTTGGAAGAGCATAAAATAATTGTAAATTTGGTTGTACCCTAATATTACTTATTGGCTAAGTTAAAAATAATATTAAGATTGAAATTATACTAACTCGTGGTGTAGTGGCTAGCATTCTTGTCTGCCGCCTCGGAGACCCGAATTCGATTCCCGGGTCTGCCAAGAAATTTTAATTTTGGTTTGAGGGCTGGAACGGGGTACACTCAGCCCTGTGAGATAAAACTGTGAGTTCCACAGTAACTTACTTTTTAGAAATAAATTATCAACTAAAAAAAAAACTCTTTACCTTTCTGCACAGTAAATTGACAAATATTTAGATATTTGCCATTCATACTCCCTAGATCACAATAGAAAATTCATTAAGGATAAGATTTTATTTGTGTGTTGTGTTTTGTTTTATAACTTTTTAGTATTGCCAGTATATACACTTTGAATCTTATCTAAAATAATTACAAAACGTTATATGAGCGCTCTAAGGAAGCCTCCGTGGCTTAGGCGGCAGCACGCCGGCCTCTCACCGCTGGGTCCGTGGTTCAAATCCCGGTCGCTCCATGTGAGATCTGTGCTGGACAAAACGGAGGCAGACAGGTTTTTCTCCGGGTACTCCGGTTTTCCCTGTCAAAATTTCATTCCATCAACACTCTCCACTATCATTTCATTTGTCATTCATTTAATCATTGCCCCAGAGGAGTGCGTCAGACCTCGGCAGCCGGCACAGTTCATATCCTCGCCGCTAGGTGGGGGCTTCATTCATTCCCAGGGTGTCGAGCGATGACCTTTTTCCAAATTCCCGTATAATTCCCGTATTTCCCGTACGAAAATCCACCAAATTCCCGTATATTTTAGAACTCCCTAAGACTAGAGTTCGCATACCGAATGGCTGAAAAATGAATCTAAAATCGCTAATCAATATTTACTGGTGATATTTGCGCAGCCCACGGGTGATGGCGAGATTTAGGCCTAATCCGTAGCGTGAGCAAAGCGCGCGAGTGATTTCTCTCGCAGATGGGATGAGATGCTAGGAACACAAATAAAATACCTTTTACCTGAGTAGAGCTGATATAAATGACTATTTTACTGAGGAGGACTGAGAGAGTCGAGAATAGGAGTGACACATAAAAAATATTTACGGGAAGTGACTGAATCGTATGGTACCGTAACCGTATGGAGCTTCCACGAGTTAAAATGGCACCGTAAAACTAACAATAACAAAATGGCACCGAAGCTTATGCAAGACCGACTACAATATCTCAGACCGTAACATCAAAACCAAGATGGCGGAAATCGTAGGGGAACAGCTGTAGCAACTGGCGGGCATGGCGCCATCGAAATAGCGGCAAATTCGAAGACAAACATTCGCATATTTGATTAAATTCCGCCAGAAATTACAGGTTTTTATGTAATAAGGCACAAATTCAATATGAAACCCTGACGTATTTCGCTACAAGCAACGAGAACAGACAGTAGCTAAAAATACAGACATGAATAAAGCAGAGGTAAGACATTATGTTAAAAAATGCAAATATTTCTAAATGGAACTACAAGAATAGTCAACCAACAACAAAGTCAACCCCTGACACTATACAGCCCATGAAGGGCCTAGGCAAATATAAAATGCAAATATAAATGGTTGTTGCTTATATTAGGGGCTACGACATCGTGGTCTTGTAGCCCCATGTATTTGTGTGTGGAATTTGTGTGATAACCTGTGTTATTGTTATGGCTGAACTAGTGTGTTTGTAAATTGGGTATTGTAGTGGGAAGGAAGCGGCAATGGCCATAAGTTAGGAACCATCCTGGCATTCGCCTGGATTAGAAGTGGGGAAACCATGGAAAACCACTTCCAGGATGACTGAGGTGGGAATTGAACCCTCCTCTACTAAGTTGCTTCATGAGGCTGAGTGCACCCCATCCCAGCCCTCACATGAGAATTAAATTTCTTGGCAGAGCCGGAGAATCAAACCCGGACCTCCGGGACGACAGCCAAGAATGCTAGGCACTACACAACGAGGTGGTCTAAAACAGAATGGTACCACTGAACGAAAGTAGAACGAGCGATAATATTCTCTATAGTACATTAATTAGCCAAAATACCTTATCAAACAACGAGAAATAAATCAGGGAATGATGTTTTAAAAGATGCTTCCTCCTCCGCTGTATGTGACCCACCCAGCCATCCCAAATAGCATTGTGACTCACAATTTGGCTTCAGGAGAGAAAGATGCACAATCCAGGCAATTCGAAGTCTTCAAACTGAGATTGCGTCTACCCTGTCAGTACCGAAGGGAAAGTTACAATCCATATTCATTGACTTCTCTAAAACTTTCGACTCGATTAGCAGGAAGAAAATATTGGAAAAACTAGACAGACTACTGAGAGGTAACAGCTACACTAAACATCTTGTCAAAAGTATTTTAGGCTCTAACAATATAGTCATTAACGATGGCATTACAACATCAAGCCCAATTGAGCAGACTACAGGCATGCTGCTACAAGGAGACCCATTAAGCCCTCGTGTTATTTATTACTGCTATGGCAGATAATATCACAGATATATTATCAGAGCGGGTAATCTCATTTATATACGCAGATGACATGGTGCTCGCTTCAAGTTCACAGGTCGAATTGCAATCTGCTCTCGATCCCTTTGAATTATGGGTGTTACACAATGACCTTAGGTTAAACAGAAACAAGACTAAATCTATGACCTTTAGGAAAGGGGGAAAGCCAGCAATTTTCCACATTGCAGGAAAACCGCTTGAGGGTGTACCACATTACAAGTAGTCCTACTTAGGTCCTACATTAGTCAACTGGCAATGTTTTCACACTGCAAATCAAGGATAGACCCAGCGTCACTACCAAAGCCTTCAACGACATAAAACATTTGACTAAGCTATCTATAAAAACAGCCTTAAAACTTTTGCGGTTAAATGTTACCCGTATTGTGACTTATGGACTGGAGAGCATTTGGACACATTTAAATATGAAGTATTTGGAACAATATGGAGAAACTGAAGGCGACTTACATAAAGAAGGCCTTGGGTTTATCAAAGTCTACACCTTCAAGACCGGTGTAAGAGGTGACTCGCGAGGTTTATAATGTAGAAGAACTCAGACTTCAAATGCTGCTACCTTCTACTCCAGGATATGTAAAACTCATGGACACACTAGAGCCAAAGAACATTGGTAGGATTTTTGCGCCACAGACACTATGATTTTTGACGATTGGAAGAGTGGGGGGGGGGGGGGGGGGGGGGGGGGTGCGAGCTGAGACCATTGAACTGTCGGTACTATTGGAACAACTCCTCCCATGGTAACCCTCGCTGAAAACTGCTTCCTGGTGCACTGCCAGGCGTAACTAGTCGCACCAAAAACTGTCATACCATTTAACTCTAGGTTGCATGTCAGCTGATATGTCGTGATTCTTTTCATATATTTGAACGTACGTACCTCTGTGCAACGTTATATGTATGGTATTTTCCAATAATACGGTAGGTTTACGGTCTACTTTATTTCGAAGTAGCCTATTCTGCGTTTATGGATATGTCTTACATCAAATTTTGACATAGGCCTAAATAGCACGTATGACAAATACACGTAGGCCCTATTGTAGGTTATAAGTTATTAAGTTAGTCACAGAATTATAACCTACGTCTAGCTTATATTACAGATTTCCATGGAAACGCCCAGATGTAGGCCTATTAAAGAAATGGGTTATAGCTGTGAACATTTTTATAAACATGCTACTTGTTTCATTCAAATAGAAACAAACCACTGCTTAAAGATGATGCGATGCGGTACCTGCAATTTGCAATTTCCCACAGCATCGGCTTCAGCCACCCAAGAAAAGACCGAGAGTTATTGAACGACAAGTAGCCTAATATTTACTGTTACTTTCTTCATCAGCATAGGCATAAAATTTCACATTTTCCAGTATACTTTTATGATGTCAGTCTTGGAGACGATAAAAATAATTCGGCTTAAGGGATCTTCCCTGCAGGACCTGTTCGTTTGCTGTATGACTTATGTGACGTCGAAGTTTCGACCTGCTTTGAAGAAAAAGAAGCTTGTAGTTTTTACGTGACCGTTAATCTTGTGATCATGAGCCAAGGGACCTCCATTTTACGTGGAATCCGAACCACAGGACATGGCATTTCACTTCCAAAATCTCACTTGCAATGACCGTGAATCAAACCTGGTCCACCTTGGTGAGAGGTGAATAGCTTGACCACTGCGCCACCATGCCCCATTGCTTTGAAGAATATTGAACATGTGGTTGTTTTGTATAAATAAAGCAGGCTATGTATTTTTGTTCACCAAGCATCTATTTAATTGTTTAGTTAGGCTATAGGCTTATGCATATTCACACACATATGAATGTTGAATACCAATTAACATACTTTTTCTTCTTTATTGTTAGTCATTACCAGCCTAACCTTATTTTTATTTTATTTTAATGTATGTACGACTTGTATTTTTGCCAGTAGGCCTATAACTTAGTTATTGTGTATGCTGCCTTTGATCTAAGAATAAAATGATGAACAATCAGGCTGCAATATAATATTTAATGTTGGCATATATTCCTAGCCATTTTAAGTATCCAATTACTATGATATTTTGAAATATGTATTTCGGCGTAAGTTCAGTTTAGTTTACCATTCGCCTAAATGTTCAAAAGTACCTCTTTTACTTGTATCTCGTCGTACATATGTACATCATCCTTTTGTTCGTATACGTCAAACTCTCCTCCTTATAAAATGTGTCGCACCAAAAAGTTCCATCATCTGTGTGACGAATGTTTGTGTGAGCGCTGTGGAGAACAATGTGGAAGATACCATGCTATATTCTGCACATTAAGACATGAATCTTTGATATTCCTAGGGAATAACAATTAGTTTACTGTATGATTTTAGATCTTATTCATTATATGCATGGGCAGTGGCTGCAATAAATCCCTTATTATTATAGGCTATAGGTGAATTTCCAGCTGTGGATGCCATTATTCACATCAACCATCGTCAGAACAGTACTGCCAACCTCACCATTACGGTACTAGCCGCACCAACACTCGACCATTCTAACCTACGTTTTGTCCAATCCAATGGTTACAGCCTAACACGTCCAGATCAATGGTTTTGTATCAATCTGCCCCGATAGCTGCGCGCAATCAAAGCCGCAGCCTTCGATTTGTCCAATCCAATTGTTTTTTACAATGGTTACAGCTTAATGCATCCAGAACAATGGTTTTCGACAATGGTTACAGCCTAACGCGTTCCGATGACTGCCTTTTTTTTGAACAACAGTGATCTGCTAATAGATGTAGTCTCCTCCGCTGTCTATAACCCACCCACCATCCCAATTTATAACACGACTTAGGCCTATATAGTGAAATTTCAGTTGTGTCGGCCAGTGGGCGTGGCTTATTTGACAAATAAGATATTGCCAACCCGAGGTATAGGTAAACACGGCCGTAGGTTGTTTGTTTTGAGCGTAGAGAGCTGTGAGATCGCACTCGCTTCTATCTGTATCGGGACATCCTGAACTAACTCCAACAGATGGCGCATAAGTACTCTCATTAGTACTTCATTTCAAATAGCATTTGCCAATAACACACAATTGATGTTACAAACTCTTTAAAATGAAAATTTACTGTATTATGAACTTGTCATTCTTCAAATTCGATGTGTATAGAATTCCAACGGACATACATTCTATCTTATTAATGTTTTTAATACAAAAACAAACCTAACCAGCGACTAACGCCCCAGTCCCCCTTGCTTGTGGTAGCCTACTAACAGTAATTTTCGGCCAGGCAGTAGGCCAACCTAACCTAGTAACAGACAAATGTATATACAAAAACTAACCTAATCTGGGGATAACTCCCCAGGCCCCCTAGCTTGTGATACTAAAAGGAGCATAATTCTATTTACATACCTGTTGCATTTAAAATCACTGCTTCCATCAGATTACAGTACCCACTTGAATTTTTTCCTCAAGCACACAAAGATTATTGATTCATGATTCTTATAGAATATATTTACACTTAAAGAACTTGACACTTTAGAAGACACTGACACTGCTGGTATGTCATTAAAACTACCATCATCTACTTTAACAAACAGGAGTTGTGTAGGACGGTTGATTTGGGAAAATTGTTGAAATGGTATCAGGGGTTAGTAGGCCTATGGCAATTTTCATAACCACAAATTTAGGTTCGAAATGTTTAAGTTAACAAATACAACTGTTTTAACTTCGAAAATGATCCCGGTGAATATTTCTCGGTAGCGCTGCACACCGTGAGAATTTGTGTTTAAAAAAAATTAGTAATGAAATTAGCCAAAGTACCTGTAGTAATGGTATCTGGAGATGATAAATTAATAGATGTTGGCTCGTCCGCTGTCATAGACCCGCCCAGCCATCCCAAATAGCGACACTACTTATATAGTTGAAAATGAAGTATCTGGTCGACATCTTGTCACTATGTCAGGAATGCCAACCCCACACGTTTGGTACTATCTCGCACCGTGTATAGAAAGAAACAAAAGAGCGTCGATAATGTAATTTATAATTGCGCCAAATCCAAATCGTCAGTCGTACTTCAACCATGGATTGTGTGGCATGTGAAATTACTTCATAAATTGTATCTTATTAATGTTTTACATACAAAACCAAACCTAACCTGGGGCTTAGGCCCCAGACCCCCTTGCTTGTGGTACTAGCAGTAATTTTCGGCCAGGCAGTACCTAACCTAGTAGCGGACATAAATTGTATCTTATTAATGTTTTACATACAAAACCAAACCTAACCTGGGGCTTAGGCCCCAGACCCCCTTGCTTGTGGTACTAGCAGTAATTTTCGGCCAGGCAGTACCTAACCTAGTAGCGGACATAAATTGTATCTTATTAATGTTTTACATACAAAACCAATTTCTAACTCAAGAAACAATTTCTAACTTTACGTGTGAAAGTTACTAAAACTATGTGTGTCGGAACATTATCATTTTCAAACTTTAAATTTCCAACAATTTCAATTTCAAACTTTACGTCTGAGTCATTATTTACGTCTCAATAATATGTGTGTCAAAAACAATTTCTAACTTTACGTGTGAAATAGTGAATTTTGTGTGCGACATGTTGGTAACGTAGTCACATGGTGTCACATGACGTGTCCAAGATGGCGTCCGTAGTGAAACGAACACGATAAGAATTCTTTATTTTCGTGAAATAATTATTATTGAGGTGCGGCACTTGTAGTTGAGATTGTGAAACGACTCCCAAGAACTCCGTAAAAGGTATGTAAATCATGAAACCTATATTTTCAATAATATACCTCGTAAAAGTTCGTAAAGTTACGAAAAGGCAAATTCTCACGGCGTGCAGAATTACCCATTTCTCTTTCAAAGATTTGTCTTTAGGAAATTTAAAAGTTGAAGTATCTTCAGCAGTATTAAATTTACAGGCAGGTACACAGTAATGACAATAAACAGCCAATGCTTCTCACATTACGTATCTTCGGCATTTATAATTATTCACAGTGCACTTCACTACTTAAGGTACACTATTACAATATATAACAGCTCGAAATCACTTGAAATATGCGACATTTGAACGAAATTCTCGCAGCAGACCCACTTAAATGTTGGTTGACCAAATGTAAACAATCCCCTACGATATCCGCCATTTTCTACGATAGAGCCATCTTTGAACGAAGTCGTAGTCTCTCAAAGAGTATGGCGTGTAAATCCGCCGTCAAGATAGAACTCGATTTTCTTTTGACGATCTCTCGAAGTCCTTAAGGTAAATGTCTAGAATTTCACTTTTGTATTATAGTTTGAGTACTTAGCTTCATTGTTACTGGGGCCGATTGGCTTATCTCTCTATTATAATATCTACTTTTTAACGAAATTTAAGGCAGTGCACGGCGTTAATGGAGTTTCCTATGTATAAAAAACCTAGCAACCAGTTGTTTGGGTCCAATGTGGCGGCGCCCATGCGGTTGCTAGGCGTGTCACTTCGGTAGCGTATTGTAGCTATTATCAAGATGGCGTCACAGTGAAAGTGTAGTGAAATAGCAGCTAGTGTAAATATTTGATAAAAGTGGTAAAATATTATAACAGAGGCTTAAAATCTATAAAGTTACTTTCCTTAGATCAAGTGTAATACGGAATATTGATAGTATTTAGAAATTCTTGTTGATAATTTAATAAACTTAAACTAAGTTGTGGGAACGTGTATCCAAAGATTCGGTGACTTCTTCAATCACTGTTTGAACCAAGTAGAGCAGTGGTGCTTTTACGAGACTTCACCCGATTGGAAGATATACGTATTTCACATTCTTCTTTATTGGTAGGTTATTAGATTAATTCTATTAGGTAGTAATAATTAAATTAAATTTAGTGTAATTTGGTGTAAACATCTAGGCTCACTTAGATCTCTAGTATGACGACAGTAAACAGTGTTAGTATCTCGTCAGGTTGTGTAACCGTAACGGATTTATGCTCGTCGTGCAAAATAAAAGTAAAAAATGCAAATAAAATCATCACAAGATCTCAGGTAAAATTGAATGAGGAGAAAAGTGAAACCGATTGTCGTAATGTAGGCCTACCGCTACCGTCATGCGAATGCCATAACCTGAGAAACGAACTGTCCTCAAAAGACGAAATTATAAAGCTGCTAAAGGAAGATATTGCTAAGTTAATGGAAGAGTTGAATAAATTAAAAGGAAACAGAGAGGAAAGCAAGGAAACTTGGTCGACAGTGATTGCTGGTAAGGTAAGATTGAATAAGCCTAGGCCTATAAATGGAGTACATGTAACTGAAATTCCCGTCTCAAATTCATTTGGAGTGCTTGTCGAAGAAAATGATGACTTTCCTCAAGAAGAAAAGAAGAAAGTGATAAAGAGAAAATCCAGGAAGATGCGGATATTTGCGGATAGCCACGGGCGAGATGTAGCAGCAAGCGTTTTGGAGAGAAGCCGAGAAATGGAGGTCACTTCGACAGTGAAGCCAGGAGCTCAGATTGCAGAAGTCACGAACGGGATGATAGGAGAGTGTGCGTCCCTTACTGCAAAGGACTACGCAGTGATCATCGCTGGAGCAAACGACGTCTATAGAAATGAGAGTAAAAAGGTAATCAAAGATTTAAAGGGTACATTGCCATCCATGCAAAAAACAAATGTCATTATTGTAAACATTCCGCAGAGACACGATTTAATTCCCAAGTCATGTGTAAATGTAGAAATAGAGGCTACAAATGGAAAAATTCATAAAATTTGTAAGAGTTTTCCAAATGTCCAAATTGTAGATGTAAGTAAATTAGACAGGAAGTTCCACACTCGGCATGGCCTACACTTAAATAGATTAGGAAAAGAGTATCTTAGTGATGAAATCTGCAAAATTGTAAATTCAAATGGTAAGAATAATTCAACAGTAATATCATTAGAGTGGAAGCAGGGAAACTGGTAGAAGAAGCCAAACGTGAGGTTTGGCATTCACATCTTTTGAAGTCAAATTTAACGGAGTGCAACAATGGTATTTCGGATTTGTCTAGCAACAATAATAATAACAATTATGATAATAATAATGTAAATAAATCACCAACACAAGCTTGCAAAAGTAACAAATTTAAAATTTACCACCAGAATGTCCAGTCTCTTTATAATAAAATTGATTACATAAATCTAATGCTTAAAAATGAACTTAAAGACATCTCAGCACTATGTATTTCAGAACATTGGCTGAAAGAGGAACAACTCGAATTAATTCAATTCCCAGGGTTTATACAAGCTAGTAAATACTCTAGATCTAATATTAGCCATGGTGGTACTTGCATCTTCTTAAGAAATAATTTAGATCATGAACAGATAACAGCTTATGATTATCTAATTATGGAACAGGATTTTGAATTCTCTGCCGTAAAAATTCAGCAGTCTAAGTTAATAATTGTATGCGTATACCGTTCTCCGTCAGGAAAGTTTCCTCTATTTATAGATAAACTAGAATTGTTACTCAATAACATGAGCAAAGTAAATTTCGATATAATAATTTGTGGGGATGTAAATGTGGATTTCTTAAAACTTGATAGAAATTGTGAATTATTAAACCAGTTACTAATTTCCTATGGACTGAAACCTACAGTAAATACACCAACAAGAATAACAAAATTTAGTAAAACCACTCCTGATCAAATTTTTATAAATACAGATAAATATCACCATTCAATAGAAGTCTATTGTCCGGGTTTTAGTGACCACCATGGACAAATACTGAGTTTTGAAGTATCCGAAGTAATCAATAATAATGATAATGGAGTAAAATCAAAGTGCAGGTCATTCACTGAATCAAATGTTACATATTTCAATGACTTATTAAATAAGGAAACATGGTCAGAAATTTATGAACTAGAAAATGTAAATGATAAATTTAATGCATTTAACAGTACCCTAAAACACTATTTTGAAATAGCATTCCCCTTTAAACGAAGAACTGTTCAAAATAACAAAACTAGCAATTGGATAACAACAGGGATTATAAATTCATGTCAAAGAAAGAAATTTCTACACAAATTATATAAACAATACCACACAACACCTGAATTCAATTTATACTACAAAAAATACAATAGCATATTAAATAAGGTAATAAGACTAGCAAAGAAAATGCATAATGATAATTTTATTTCCCAATCATCTAATAAAAACAGGGCTATGTGGTCCGTAATAAAGAAAGAAACTGGAAAATCTGCTAAAATACAAAGGAACATTACACTGACCAGAAATAATAAAGTGATTAATAATCCAGAGGAAATAGCAAACACTTTTAATGACTATTTTCTGGAAATTCCGCAAAAATTATTAAATAAATCACAGGTAAATACACTAAATTCTAATAATAAAATAAATATATGCAGTGATTCTTTATTTATAAATCATGTCACAAGTGAAGAGGTAAGAATAGTTATAAAAGAGCTAAAAAATAAATTCTGTGCTGGCATTGATGGCATCCCTGATGCAATTTTAAAGAAATGTGCAGAAAATATAATAAATCCACTTACGCACTTAATAAACAGTTCAATTCTCTCAGGAACTTACCCGGATATTTTGAAGTTATCAAAAGTAATTCCAGTGCACAAAAACGGTTCAAAAGATGAATTAGATAACTATCGTCCTATTACCTTACCAACTGGTATTGCAAAAATTGTGGAAAAAATTATGTATAAGAGACTGATAAGTTTCATAGAAAAAAATAAAATATTATCAAACTCACAACATGGATTTAGAACGGAAAAATCTACACAGACAGCAATTTACGAATGTAGTAATAGTATACTGAAATTAATTGACAATAAGGAACATGTAACTGGCCTATTCTTGGATTTATCGAAAGCATTTGATGTAGTTGACCATAAAATCCTCCTTACCAAACTAAATCAATATGGTGTTAGAGGTCTAGCTAATAAATGGATAGAGTCTTACTTAACAGGGCATAAACAAATAGTAAGCTTGAGACACAAGGATGATGGAACCAAATTACTTAATGAAACATTGTCCAATGAGGGAATTATTGAATTTGGAGTACCCCAGGGATCGGTTTTGGGCCCACTACTCTTTCTTCTATATATCAATGATATAACACAGAACGTTCATTCACATAAGGAAATTTTGTTTGCGGACGATACAACACTCGTAATAAAAGGTGAAACTAAACAGGTCATACAGCAGTCTGCTGACTCCGTTACAGGAGAGTTAACCAAATGGTCACAAGATAATCGCCTCATAATAAACTATAAAAAGTCAGTATGTCTAAATTTCCACACTATACAGAATAGGAATCCTGCGATGCCCAATATAACATTAAATGGTCATCAAATAGAAAATAAATCAGAAACAAAGTTTTTAGGACTATGGATACAACAAGACTTGAAATGGAATAAACATATACAATATCTGAATACTAAACTGAACTCGATGTGCTTTGCGTTACGTATTTTGAAAACCTGCACTAGCATGCACACATTAAGAAATACTTATTTTGCTTATTTCCATTCATACTTAAGATATGGGATCATATTTTGGGGTATGTCGCCAGATGTACTAAGCACGTTTAGGATACAAAAGAGAGCGATTAGAATTATGGCAAATGTAAACTCTAGAGAATCATGTAGACCTCTGTTTAAAGATTTAAACATTCTCCCACTGCCCTGCATATATATCTTTGAAAGTATTATGTTTTTTAAAAAGAATTTAATGAATAAAGATGTTTTTCTTAAAACAAACAATGATGTTCATAGGCATAACACAAGACAAAATCAAAACATTCATATTTCACACACACACACAAGCATATATCAAAAAGGAACTTTTCACACTGGAGTTAAATTATACAATAAACTACCCCAGTATATAAAACTGGCCCCAAAAATAAAAACCTTTGATAGAATGTTGAAAGCTTATCTGCAGTGCCATTGTTTTTACTCAGTAGTTGAATATTTTAGCGTATAGGAGTGATGGAATCTATAACTATATTTTACTTTTTTAATTTAATTTTAATACCTAGCTGTATGTTGTTGTATTTATAGAATTAAGTTTTCATATTATGATAATAGAGTGAGGTGTAAATAGTTGTGCAATAAGATTGTATCTATTAAGATTTGCTATTATAATAAGTTATAAATAGTTATAATCTTAGTAATATATACCTGTTAGTTCTTTTATTTTATGCATGTAAATTCTGACGTGTCCTATATCAAAAATGTATTGAATGCATGTATTTGATCAAATGGAATTAATAAAAATCTATCTATCTATCTATCTAATATTCCAAAGACAAGTGTCTCCTAAACGAATAATTACTAAAACTTCGCATCAGAGACGACCATAACAAACAGCTTGCCTACGAAGTGTGCGATTTGCACATTTCAAACGGCAGTGTTTTAACATATCTTAGACTACAATAATTTACTTAGTGCAAATTAAATATGTTGTATGTGAGAATATTATTATAATTTGCTATCAGGTTGTTATATTAGTATATAGGTATTATGCATTAACGTGACCCGTTTAAATGCTAAATTGTGACGGATGCTACGAGTTATAGGCTATTCGCCCTACCGGTAGGCCTAATATTTACTAACAACGCATCGTTTCTTCTTTAATATTTATATAATCATTATAATTATAATAGCCTATCTACTAACACTTATTTAACCAATAATAATTTTATAATTCTATACATATTCCAGGTATTGCAAGAAAGCGATATTTGATAGCACATGCTGTTCCACCTTAAAATCCAACCGTGCCTAGTTTTCAGTACCTATGGAAAATATTACCGTAAGTTAATAAACCAAACAACTGGCAACATCTCTTTTTAAATGCTCATTTACATCTTCACCCTAGTCTACGTAAAGTACCATACGGTAACCACTGAAAGGGTAGGGGGGCTATGACCTCAATTTCACAAACGAACGAACCTCATTATGCTTGAATTATGGAACCCGAATCCTAATGGAGGTATGGCTTGTCTGCATTTAAAAATATGTTAGTCAATAATTTAAAACAAGATGCCAGAAAACTAAATACAAAAAGCTAGTAGTAGGCACTACTACGGTGTTAAGTTGCTCCGTGAAAAAAAAAAATATACACTTCGCCAAGATTATACGACGTGCATACAGTTAAATACAATCATCCAATTGGAGAAACACTTTCTTTGTCACGATCTTATAAGCAATTCAAACATAAACTGCTGTAATTTACGGGAAAATGTGCAACATTTAGAGACTACGAGTGTTGTATGTGGCACAACGTTAGCTGACATTTCGCATCATTAATACATAAGGAATGAATACATGCAGAGCTTTCTCACTGCACACAGCTGAAGATCATACATATAATTCTTGGCGCATTTTACGTTCTCTTAACAACAATAATTTGCTTAGTTACATGCAAGGAAAATTGTAGTACACAGTTCCCATTGCTTCCATTACCTGACTACTAAACCAGAAGCTGGTAATGCATAACCATACGCCGGTGGCGCGTCCTATGGCAAATGAATGATCGAAAGAAAATGTAAGCTCTATAGAAGCCCGGAACAAGGCGATACAATTTTTTACAATACTGAAAATAGTCAAAATACCCTTTGTAATAATGAATAATAATGTTGGGGGTCATGTAGTAATAGAAGTTACCCACCCACTATCCCTCTTTAGATCACGACTTTTATAGTAAAATTGGAGGTGTGTCCGCTATTACACGCGTAAATTATGAGACAAATACAGTATTGCTAACCCCGCGCATTCGGTACTGACAGCCTGCCTGTCACTTTGCCCCGCCTTTCCTCTCCGCAACCCACGATCGCCACATAACAAGACCCTACGTCCAACTGCCATACGGTAAGAATTCTGAGCATGCTTCTCACCTACACCCTGTATTTCGAAGGAAACAACACGAAGGATATGTCGGGAGCTTGGAACAGCTGAGCTGTGTTGCTAAGTTTTTAGTGTTGTAGTAAATCAACTGATTCGAATAATACACAGCACTACACTTCAGGCATTATTTCGGTACAATTATACGTAATAAATTTTAAAAAACGATACTGAGTCAACCCCGAGGACATTCAAACAGAGAAATACGATACTTTTAGATGAATAAATAAACTACACACCGAAGCTATGCTACCTTTATCATCGGTATTCAATTCAATAAATACGACAAAGAGGGCAAACACTCTACAGCTAATGAATATAAAAACACTCACCATGCAATGATTATCCTTTAACATGAAACAAGAGTCTGAGTGGAGGTCGTTCACAGCTTACTACAGTAGTTGACAGATAACACCATGCACACTACCTGAATGGCGACTCTCTACGGTTAATATTAGCTTTCGTGGTAACACAAAAGTAAAGTTAAGGCAAAGACATATTTAGCACTGAGCACTCAAACAAGCCGCTCTGTGGCGATATTATTGCCGTGGTTTTATATTGTCGAGTTATAAGCTATTGAATGACAGACTGTATTTTGAACACTAAGACGGGAAACAATAGCCTGTGCTCTATTATCGATAGACGCAAGCGAACTGACACCAATAAATAAATTATCCTCAGTCACTTGGCAAGGGTTTCTTTGACACCCTCCATCCCCTCACTGTCCCTATCATCATCACCACCATCATTGTCTTCATCAGAGCTTGATGAATTGCCAAGGTTAATAATCATTCCATCCACCGCTATATCCATACTGCCTTCAGTATTTCTTTCTGTACATGCTGTACGGGATGTGTCCAGTCCTCGGGTCGAACTTCGGCGAAGTAAAAGTAACGAAATAATGACAATGAAAGGAAATCCGACACAGACAGTGGTTAACAAGGGACTGAAACAATGCCTGCCCATACGAGAAGAATTCTGTCACTTATGTGGTGAATTTTGTAGCCACATGTTGGTGACGGGTGTTTGATAGTAAAATGTCGAGAGCTGTGAGACATTGTTTGTAGTTTCTTAAATTTATGCATGTGTGACGCATTTGCATTGTGAGTTTGCACAGACTTTAAAACAATTTGGTATGCGAAAGTAGACCATGGAAAGGCTAAAAACAGTAACATTCCACACGCGACACGCCGCGAATACTTTATAATTTAGATTTATTTTATCAAAGTAGATAATAGAAAATAAAATAATGCAAAACGAAATTAAATAAGTCAGTTTGACAAATACAAGATTGTTACTAGGAACTTCAGTTATACACAGCACAAAATTAAGTTCTTTTGACAGTACTAATTTCAGAATAGGAACTGTATTCTAGTCATACACAAAATAAAATAAGTTCACTTTGTTAACACTACAGTAGATTGTGGCTAGGAGCTTTAGTCACACAAAATAAGATAAAACGAACAATATTCAAGGATTTATTAACTTAAAGCTTCACTAGGGAACTCATCTGCTCTTCAATTTTCTATGCTTCAGAACGAGCGTCGTTCAATATCTACTTTCTTTTTCAATTTCTGGAGTATTTCGTGCCTTTTCTTTCGACTGCCACCCTAGCCGTCGCTTCGCACCTGTTTTGCTTCCTTGAACACGGCGTAGGAGTTTCGTGCAGTATGGACTCTTGCTCACGGTTATCTTTTCTACTCCACCAGCTGCCATCACAGCGTCCTGATCAGTAAGCATTCCAATCGGACTTGCTTCTTTGTGATTGACGATCATGCACTCCTTATTCAGGGAGAAACCTCTGTCTAGAGCTGCATTGTTGTGATAAAAAATCAGTATCATTTTAACGAAGGTTGTGAGATCGTTTTCGGCAGGAACTGGGGAAGGTGCTGAAGCCACTAATTCAGAACACAGCACGTCGAGCCGTGGCTCTTTTCCGTCGAACTGCTTCAAACGCAAAGTGACGGAGGGCAGTCTCAGAAGTGCGGAGTAGCTGCTCTTGATGCGGTCAGCCATTGCGCCAAAAATCAATTTTTTCTGATTACAAAGAATTTCCAGGGCAATGACGATCCTAACTTCTTCCAACTTAGGAGTCTCAGCGACCCCTATAAGGTATAGGCAGGAAATAGCATGGGTCATCTTGTGAGCAAGAGATGACCTCCCTTTGATTTTTTCAGCCATAGGAAATTGCGAAATTGCAGCACATCCGCATCTCGAATTTTCTGAGATCTTGAGTTGTTAGCTTCTTTAAGGGCTGCTCTTGTCGAGAAACCCAGGTCTCTCTGTGAATAACAATGCGGACTGATTCCTGTATGTCATTGTCAGCAACGAGCGCGGCACGCGTAGCCCTGCACGGAGAGGGTACGGCCGGCGGCCGGGCAAAGCATGCATTCGACGTTGGCTGGGTTCTCATCCCGCTTAGCGCTCTATCGGTGGCGCAAATTGCGGGTGGCAGCGCGGTCTGCAGGCGAAGTAGAAGACTGAGCGGGAGGACTCTACCGAGCATTCGGGGGCTAAGAAGTCGGGCATTATGAGACTTTTCAAGATTTCCCGTATCAAGTGTGAATTTCCCGTATTTTTCCCGGATCACTAAAATTCCCGTATTTCCCGTATCGCTCGACACCCTGATTCCATTCCTGACCCGGTCGGAGACTGGAAGCAGGCTGTGGATTTTCATTTCATATGAGCGCTCTAAGATATTGGTTGATATTTCTGGGTATTTTGCGGTGACAATCTCCTGACAATACTCACAATTTTCCAAGATAGTCAGCCCCCACCACCCGAAAAAAAATTGTATATACGCCCCTGGTTTCCCATTGCTTTCAACCATGCCGCAGTGTACAGCTTAGCATTGTCTTCACAGTCTTTAAGACCAAACCCTTCAGAATAATTTAATTAACAAGTACTGTAGTTTAAAAAATTGACAACAAAAAATATTAATCCATGCACTAAGTTTCTAATTACATTATTAATAAAATTAATTCATAACATGCACATTCATAATTCCTCATAAAGCATCAAATCAAAGTTCTCCTAGGAGATAATTAGCAGAAATAATTCTGAGATAATAATTGTTTTAAGAGCCAGAACATCGAGGTTATCAGACCCTTCTTGAAAAGCTGCATGAAAAATTTTATTGTTGCCTTCTGTTAGCCTTAAGATGCTGTCAGGAAAGGCAACAGATCCAGTTCATTATTCTCAGCCCCCAACCTACATGCCAGCAGCCAACAATCATAAAGCCCTTCCCTTTTCACTCTAACCAACTATTCTATCTTGAGAATACTGTATTAAACTTTATTCACGGCGGTGGCATCATAGAGTTTAACCCTCAGAGGATGGAATTTAATATATTATATCGTCAGAGATCCGCCGATACCGGCACAAGTAGTACGCTAAAAACTCAATAGATGGCAGTAAACTACACTTTTGGTCTGGCCTTACGGGAAATCCCCAAACTGAGTGGTGTTATCTCCTTGCTAGCTTCTCACAAGCTCAGAGAGATTATCGTGGTCAGTCGAGCTTGCATCGCAAGTTCTAAGAGCGGCTTTTTGTGATTTATATCTATTTTGCGACATGTACAGTAAAAAGAGGGTCAGTGAGCAAGAGATTGCTTCAATTTTAGACTCCACGGATGTAGATGAAAGTGATTTTTCATTTGAAGAGTGTCTCTTATGCCCTTTATGCACTAAACATTTTTGATAATATCTTACGCACTTCTGAGACGGAGTACATCCAATAATCAAGATAAGCCATTAATATTACGTACATATGCATGTTTATAGCTACTGTTCGATAATTCTGGACGAGTTTTAATATGCCGTATTTTCGGTCCGTATACAGACATAAAATGCATCCACCCGCATAAGGTTAATACCACCTACAGGGGGGGGCCATTTATGTCTGGATAACCAATACATCTGTACCATTATACATGATACATACGAGACTATTTCACCATGGTGTTTAAAGGCAGAAAGTAAACCTAACAGGTACAATAAATGATTAACGATTCCTTGATTTAAGCCCAAGAAACTTTCCCATCTTAGATTTTGTTATGTGGATTACAAGTTGTTCTAATATGAGAGGAGGTAAAACAGCTTGGGGATAAATTATCAACACCACTTCATATTATACGAATGTATATTGTGTCTTATTTACAAATATAAACGAAAATTACAATAACGCAACAAATACACAAGAATAAAAAATAATAAGTTTATACAAAAATAGTTTACAAAAACGGATGAATATCGAAGTTCAAGCGGTAAACTTGTGCTTGAGATCACTTTGAGTACTGGAATGTATTTTCACTAAACACACACAATGAAACATGCAAAGCTGTCTGCTTCTCATATCACACACACAATAAAACTGTTTTTTAATATCATTTGCAACACAAACTACAACAACATAATTCCTAGCAGTATATAAGGCCTAGACAGTTTCTCATTTTTCTTGAAAGAAAAATACAGGCACATCATTTTTTTATTTTCATTAAATAAACTAATTATCATGAAATAAATACATAAAATATCAGGCACTGAGTTTATTTCCTTATGAGTATGAATACACACAGTAAAAAACTTTTCCTGGATGGAAACAGATCACCAGAGGAGTATGATCTAAATCCACCTACTCCATAGCCTACTGAACAATTTTGTTAAAAAAATACACATATATGGAAGATATACTTTAAGTAAGTTGCTCAAGTTTTGAGTCAGCTTCCAAATGGTACAGGTATAGCCTATAAGAAACAAGTTGCATGAGGAAATATTACAGCTTCCTATTAGGCTGTGTTGTGAACAAAAAGTAAAAGGCTGCATAGATGTTAACCAGGACTTGGCACAAACAAGACTTGAACCTGGAACCTTTAATTTTCTGGACTGATGTTCTCACCATTAAGGCTATTGTGATCAGTCACTTCCTCTCCATTAGTAATGGTGCATCTTGAACAAAACACAACCTAATAGCAGATAACCTTATTTATTAATAATATGCCATGAAAAATACAATCCTTCAAATCATAAATTACCTGATAATAATCTGATGCCACACCCACAAGGGAAGTACGAGACCCAATAAGTGCCATAGACTATTAAAACAGATCACTAAAAAGGGATCCTGAGCTGGAGTTAATTTGCAATAGGGTGACTAAATCCTTTCTATTCCTCGTCCAGCTAAAGCATCAGCATTTTAGACAAATTTCAAGTGGTTGAGAGACTGCCGTACTAAGACTTTAAAATTCGTGGCAGAGCCTAGAATTGAACCTGGGACCTCAGTGATGGCAGCCAATAACATGCCACTACTCCACGATGCAGTCATAAATTACTTACAATACAATCAATGATCCTTATCCTGATTTATCAGTAAGCTCAGTACCCTTCATTACCACATTAATCACTGAACTGATGTTTTCTAATTGTTCTCAAGTCCAAGGCAATGTTGCCAACTGTTCTCACCTCTAAGTCACTAACTATGGAGTAAATGTTGCTGAATGAAACCTCAAAAATCAAATCATCAAAATAAGTGGAGACATTTAACTATACCACATTTCTTTAAATCAAGAGATGTACAGTATCTAAGTATATAGTTTTTTAAATGAACACCTTGTGGTGTAGTGATTAGCATTATTGGCTGCCATCCCAGGGGCCTGGTTTGATTCCAGACTCTGCCAATAAATTTAATTGTTGTTAGATTTACTGGACTTACAAGTTACCCTAGTGGTGACAATTTCAAAGATTTTCATCAGGCCAGTGGGCTACACGAGTTGACATTCTCTTTTTGTGGGATGAGAATATTAGGCCAGTGTTCCTATTTTATAGATAATACTTTATAGAGCTTTAGATACACAAGAATTCTTCCTCAAAATCCATATGCTGTGACAATGAAAGTTTAAATTTCTTTTCCTATTTTAACACACCCATTTGACTGAAAAAGGGTGCTGTATCGCAGCATTAGAAATAGGGAAGAAAAGTATTTCTTAGAATAGATTAACTTCAGTAGTTCCTTATATTGTTATGCCTCTGCCCAAAATTCAAGTGTTGAATAAATGTTATTACACTAATTTACTGCAGTATTCAGGCATGTGAAAAAAGCAGCAACCAATCTCTTTTTCAAATCTTTTTCAATAAAAAAAAAAAAAAAAAAAAAAAAAAATTACAGAAACTAATAAACAGCAGGTTTTCAGAAAAACACAGAGCATATATTGTTTTATGAGTGTGTGATCCACTTGTTATTTTCCAATTCTGCATGAATACAAAACTGGTTGCTCCCTCACCCCCTGCCCCTTCGCATTCTGTGTGATGTTAAATGTTCTATTATCTCGACTCAAAAGATGATCAATTGAAGGGAACTTTAATCTGTTCAGGTGTAGATTTAGCTGTCTGAAAACTACCCAACATAATTATGTTCTTGTTAGGTTTAGGTGATGATGGTGATTGTTATTTTAAGGTGCAGAACATCTAGGTCATCTGCCCTTTTTTAAGGTTTATGTCACCACTGAAGGGGAAAAATGTTTCCTATTTCTCAAACTCCAATGTTGAATTACAAATATTCTGCAACTTTCCAAAACAGATGTTTCAGCCAGAATACTCTAATGCTTTTGGCAGATTAATGAAAGTACAGTACTCAATTGCAAATAAATGCCTCTTGGGACAGTTGTGCCTTTAACTCAAAATAACTTAAAAATAAACCCTTGAATTTTGATCTTCAGAGAGCACTCTGCATTCACTGAGTCTAATTTGTTGAGTCATTCCTTCTGATGAACTGCTACAGATAAACACCACTTGAGAGATCAAAGTAGAAATTATTAAACCATGATTTACTTATTTTTTTAAAGCATAAACATTTCCTCAGCATTTCGGTTCAACAGGCAACAAAAGAACAAGATACAGTACTGCCTTTCTTGTAACATTTTCACTCGCATAACTTGAAGCCACTTCTCCTCCACACAAGAAAATATCACACTTTTACATAAAAGTTAGACATCATTTCAGCAGGACAAACAATTGAAAGCCAGGACATTGGTCATATTGCCGCAGCCAGCATCCTAATTCGGTTCCACCCCACACATTGCCTTTCTTTATTACTGAAGCAAGACATTAAGAAGACACAAGGACTTTCACATTAACAGATTAGTTCTGCTAGTTGATATAAAAATGATTAATACAGAAGAAAATCATGAACTGAACATTTAAAGTACTGAAGTGCCAGACAATGATTGAGGTTTGAGAATAATATAACTGTAATAACACCATATTTAGTGTGAACCAGTTTTGATAACTATAGTTCAACATGTTTTCCACACTTTAAATTGCATCATTAATAATGTTCGATGATAAAAGGAAAGACTTAATGGACACTTAAAAAAAAATTATGTACCTCATCTTTAGAGGCTAAGGATGTGGTCATCAGTTTGATGTATTAAAATGTATGAGATCTTATCATATACAGGGTTATTCAGCTAAGAGGACCAACTCAAATATCTGTGGAACAGTTTAAGATATCGTCAATCCGTTTTCAAATTCTTAAATCGTATTAAGGGGCTAATACAACATGGTCGATTTCACCCCCAGCACATATGTATTTACCGAGAAACAGGTAGCAACTTTGTTACTTTAAACGGAACTATACTAATTTCACCCACTAGAACAACTAAGAATCAAGTGACAAGTTCAGCAATGTGCTTATTTTGCAAATCCGACAAGCACTTTCCGAGATATTCAAGGTTTCCATATGTGTCGGCATTAGACAGAAAGCAATGCGCTATCCTCTGGAATGTGGAGTGCATGATTCTCTTGCGTAACCCACTCCTTGTTAACAAACACACATATCGAATTTATTCCATTCATAGCATACTGTCATGTGTACATTTTCAAAATCTTCGATGGTTAACCTGACTCGTAAAAACTAACATTAGATGAGACGTTGGCAATGAACTAAATGGGAGAGTTTTGTTGCATTTCTCATTCAATATGATAATTAAGTCACTGTTGCAGGTCCACGAGTACTAAAAAATTCTGTACTTATTATTTATCCTCTTCACTGAGGTGTTTTCAGATATTTCCGCTAGGATTCAGGACGAGGTAGAGAGGGAGAAAGGCACACGTACATAAGAGACTGGATTTTGAAAATGTATACATCACAGTTTTCTATGATAGGAATAAATTCGGTTTGTGAGTTTGTCAACAAAGAGTGGGCCACTCCATATCCCAGTGGCTGGCGCATTCGCTTTCTGTCTAATGCCGACACATATGGGAACCTTTAATATCTCAAAACGTACTCGTTGGATTTACAAAATGAGCACATCACTGAACTTGTCACTTGATTCTTAGTTTTTCTAGTGGGTGAAATTAGTCGAGTTCCATTTAAAAACCAAAGTTGCTACCGGTTAATTTGAAAACAGAATGACGATATCTTAAACTGTTCCATAGATATTTGAGGTGGCCCTCTTAGCTGAATAACTGTGCCTAGCTTTGTGGCTAAGTAGAAAGAACAGTGGCCTGGTTGTGGGACTTGAACTTTGAATTGTTTATTCGCCTTCCTTGGGGACTGGATGTTTGTGGCATTTCCATCACTCATTTCATTCTCATCACGGTGCGCACGTTGTCTAAGGGCATCAACGTAAATGACTAGCACCAACAACGTGTGTTAACATGATATTTCAAACACCCACAATTGCCTCCTCCCATCTTTCCAGTAACCATCATACATTATGTCATGCAAGGTTGTGAATTATCAATAAATGTTTGAGAGCAAAGTTGCAAGGGGGCTATCTAGTGAAGCTCACAACAATGAGCAATATTTATTAGTACTACTTAAGGGATGAAAATAAAATAGCTTTTGGTATTAAGTAAAAATACAGAGCGCCAACAATGTACAAACACAGATTGCACATGGGTAAAGATAGGAGATACGAGAATATGGTGTCTAGTAGTACCGGAAGTGTTGGGAGTCAAATTAAGAGTTCCCTGGGGCTACTTTCCCAGCACTTATATAAATTTTTATCTGTAAAATTGGCTCAGTAGGTTGACAATTTTCTCTTCACTGATAAAGTAATTTACATCAACTAGCAGAGTTTTAAATGGATCAAATTTTTAAAATGCTTCATTATATTAAAGTCCTAAAAGTATCCTACTTTCATTGCACAATTAAATACTGTATCTAAAAGACAAAGGAAACAAAATTGCACTGTCTTCATCTATAGAGCACTACTTAAATACTTGAGCCACTAGTACCTTATATTATGAAAAATATCACACATCAATAATAATACAGTAATATTAAAATAACCTGCATAAATATATAAATTGGAATGCATCGTTTGTCAAGTCATTCTCATTACTGACAACAAAACTAAAAGATAGAATGTGGTGTTACATTTCGTTGCAACCCTGTCTACTTCACAGAGAGAAAAGAACCAGCTTCCATCTCAATGCATTTGTAAGAAGGCACACAACACTCAATTGTTTAAGATTTTACTGCACAGAAACTCCAGAGAGAGACATACAATGTGAACATCAAAATGAGAAAAATATTCCTCACAACAATTTTGCAACATCAACTTTATTGCCAAGTGTGTTCTTTGTACTAAAAAATATTTAATTTCTATAAAACATAAACATCATGATAGCTCTACATTCTCATTTAAGTATTGCTTTTTGACCGACAGTAATTTAATCCTTATGTTAGGATGCTCGAATGATGAATCTGTACAGTTAATACCGGTATAGAAGTATTTAGTTTTTACAGCACTATAACAAGAAACGAATCATAGGATAGCTACTAGAAGAGGAAAAATAATGTACAACAGACAGTCTTAACAATTAAGCAGCTTTAGACCATGATTATTATTAGACATATCACGAGCCAACCATATTTCTACTCCTCAATATTTAGATGTTGACTGCTGAAATCATAACTGAACCTGCGCATGTGGTCACAAAATTGTGTGCAGCACAGCTCCCAATGTTGACAGAATGACGTCACTAAACTTGTGACTGTGGAAGGTTACTGCATACTTTAGCCATTCATGAATCTCCGTTCTGTACTCAGTTTTCACTATATAATATTCATGGAACTTCTTTATATCATATTGTATTTTTAAAATATTCAATACCTCTCACTATAAGTTATTTCAGTATTATTATTATTCTTAGAAAAACTTCTTACCTAACAATTCTATTGTGCTTCAAAGGAAGGCCAATGTTGTACAAGGCACATTTTGTTGTGCAGCTACTGTAACCTTAGATGGGGGGGGGGGTAAGCTCTGTCATCTCGAGGTGAGGTTAAGGTCATGTTTTCATGGTGGATAGCACAAATTTTACACTTACACCATTCACACTGGAATGAGCCGTGTGGGAGAGTAGCTTGGTGGAGATTGTGGTGGGTTAGGATGTCCTTGAAGTTGGTCTGATGTCTGTAGGTAGTAGGGTAGCTGAGAGAAGCTGCATACATAAATGTTTATTTCAACCAGCAGCTATGTAACATTATTTTATAAGTACAGTCGAAGAGTCATGTTTGTTCACATGTCTTGGTGAGGTTAGGTACTTTCAGTTTGTATATAGTTTGATCAACGAAAACTGTGCTCACTACGGCAAAGGCACCACTGCATCTATCGAGCTTTTAACAATACCATCGCACAAGTTCCATAATGGAGCCGTGGTACAATTCAAGACAGTAGAATGTGACTGAACCAACTGGGGCTTGAGTCTGTGGCCCTTCATCACAGAATAGTATATTGAAACATTACAAGCGGAACACGAATTGATTCCACTGAAAATGAGCTACAAGCAGTGCTTTTTTTTTTTTTTAAAGAATTTAAGGGGTAGCCTACTCTCAGTTGTAGATGACAAAACATCACGATCTTGCAATTTTCGGCAATTTGCAAAGTCCGGTCATTGTTTGTGTTCGAATCATTAACTTTCAGCTTTTTTGATGCCTGGGTGGATGATAAATAGTTTGTTATTTTCTTCAGCCTTCAAAACTAACCACACACACAAAGTAACTACCTACCCCGCCTCCAATCAAATCAAGAACGGAGTGCCGAGTTGCCGACCAAAAGAAACTGATTCGATAGATCAATTTAAATCGAGGATTACTCGAAATCTCCTCCAGCTGTTGAGAACAGCGCGTTGAAGCCAGCTGATCGATGAACTTTCAAGTCGGAAATTATATTTGCCGGACTATGTACAAATGTACCAATATATTTTCTTAAACAGTTTTCAAATATTTAAGGGGTACGCATACGCCCGCGTTCCCCCTGACAAAAAGGCACTAGCTATAAGTATCATACTTAGAACAATCGTTATCGCTCCATAATATAGGCTATCTAACAATCTATCACTTATTTAGAAACTGTTATTTAATCCATCAGTTGCTAATATTCATGAAAACTAAGTTTTCAGACCTAAATCAAAAAGGAGTATCTCACTAGGAATGACTTTGCCACCAGTTTTCACACAGGCTAATGGTGCATCATTCTTGATGTACCATAATTATGTGTTTTACAATTCAGAGGAAATGTCCAGCACTGCTGGACAATGCCATAATCTTCCATGATGATGCAACAGCTCACACTGCATCTCCTGTCAGGAACCTTTCGCAACAGTGGGATATCTTGGAACACACTCCCTACGTGCCTTATCTCAGTCCATATGACAATGATGTCATTCTGCAAGTGAAGAAACAGTTACATGGGAAGCGGTTCGTAAACAAGGAGGACATCATAACAGAGTTTCAACGAGAGGCAGTGCACATAAACAAACTGCACACAGTTGATGGTATTAAACGCCTTCCCCATCATTGGCAAAGAAGTGTGCAAGTCTTTTTTTGAAGGGTATAAGCTGTGAGTAATGCACGTAGCTTCCTTTTGTGCATAATAGAATGATTTCTATCTACAAATCTTTCAATTTTCTTAGCTTCTGTACCTTGTCATAATTTGGTACTACCACTGCAAAGCACATTCCAGTTACCTTCACTTGCAATTATAGTGAATTTCTACTGTTTTCCTGTGGCTTTATTTGCTATTATAATATAGTTTTCATGACTTATTACCGTATATCAACCTCATGTATATACTTGTATATTGTGAATTTCGATGGTTTAAAATTACTACTTCTTGATGAAGATGTTATGTTTAAATATGTATTTAACCTTCTTTTCCTTTCATAGTGCTATAAAAATGTATTACAGTATATACATCAAAAATATTGCACATATACATAAAAGAGCTCATTTCATATTCACTGAAAAAAAATAAAAATAAATACACATTCAAAGAAACTTGTCTTTAAAGATGAAATGAATTGCTTGAGAGCAAGTCTAAAGGAAACAATGGCACAACAGTCTCTAAATCGAGCAGATGGCACACATACACACAATGTACAAAACAAAATAGACAAGTACAAGGCATTGATACAGAATCGCCTGCAATGAGATGGACTGGCTCACTTCTCCTAGCAGAGAGGGATGATAATGCTATCAATACGGTATTAAATATCTTTGGAATGGAGAATCTACGAATGTATCGAAGTCTTCATTTAGCTGTATATCTCCTTGTTTAGAAATGTAGAACACAATTCCTAGGTGGTCACTAGTACTGCATGTACATTTAAAGCCATGACTTTATTAAACAGATAATGTATGAAACATGTTTATCAAAGAGAATTAAAAACAGCATGTGATGCAGAATTCTAATTTGAAGAAATATGCACACAATTGAATTAATGTTATCACTCCAAGCTCGAAGCATTTTCTTAGGTTTTTACATCCTCACAATACCTACTCCTGTAGGAACACGGCGTTCTTATCCTCCAAGATTTAAATGTCTACCTTAAATTATGGGGGTTCCACTTTCAGATGAAGAGCGCTGTCGAGCATAGAACGAACAAAGGAGCCAGTACCTTGCAGTAATTCTTGATGCAATCATCATTGTATAGGGATTTCCTCTTGGAATCAAAGGAATTTTAATTCAGATGGCCATCATTAAACGTTGTTGCATCGTTAAAACATTAACGATAAGCTGTCATTCCCCAATAAGGGTGCAACAATTCACAAGATCAAATTTAACTACAATGGCTGCAAAGTTCCTTCCAAGTCAACACTCAGTTCCTTGGTACGAAAGCCTGGAGCACTCAAAGAGCCAATGTATGGGCGCCACTGATTTAAAGTAAAGTCAATTGAAATACTATGTCCCTTTTCTGGAGATCTTTTGTACTACTTTGGACACACTCAGCTATGAGGGCATGAATCCAGCAGCAGACATTCTGAACTACAGCTCATTATAACAGTAAATGTGGCAGACAATGTGAATCAATCTCCCAAACAAAGGTCTGGCTTACATCTTCTAGAAGTCATTGAGCAATCCGTTGCAGTTAGCAGCAACAATACACGTGTTCAAACTGGAGTCTCATTCATATCTTTCCTGTAACAAAAGCAAACATGACTTTATCACCACTATCTTAATTATGATAGCATGTGTTGTGAGGTCTATGTGGCTGCTATTTTTAAGGCTAGGAATGGGAAAGGTATTTTAGGGCTTGAACTAAGGAACCGTCTCAACTGATTCATGGATTGTAGAAAAAACATGTGGAATAATCACACTAGGGTTTACTATCAAAAGTCACTATAGTCTACCATTAAACTTTTCACCTATTCTTGGGCTTGTGATTCCTATAATGATTTAGGAGGTGTTCATCATAGAACTATATTCTATGATTATGATAGCCAACCTGATTTTCAATTTCTGCATGCAGATTGCACCTAAACAATATGAACTGAGACCTTGTATGCCTTTCACTTCCTTATGCCCAAATCCTATGGCTTCTAGAATACTGGCACTGCTATATTGGAATGTACAATTTGTGAAATATCTGACAAGAATTCTTGGTGATTTAGACTAATTGATTGATGTATGTAAAATAGTATCTATTAATGACTTTGTTAAAAATCACAAATACACAAGCTTGAAAAATAATTAAGTTCAACAATATGGGGAAAAGAATCCTGATGCAATCACTGGAGAAAGCAGTCACAGGGGAGTAATTTTAAAACAACAAAGTGGGAGAAGAAGTAAATGGGAATTTCTCTGCAAGGATGAGTTGAATGTGATGGTTGCTCTTAAAATTAGTATCCTCCCAGTTAATTAAGTGCAAAGGTCATTATTTAGTCTCTGCTCAAATACAAACCAGCATGACTAACATCTATTAGCTTGAAATGGTGTAGCCTACTCTCACAGGATGGCCATCCTGTCAAAATAGCTGCCCCACCCAGCTAAAAATGAGGAGGTCTTAGGTTCAAGTCCAGAGGATGTCAACAGTTTTTAGTTCATTTCCTTTTGGAAACATCCAGTTAAAGGGAAACTAACCCACATGTCTAATATTCTAAATGAAAATACTTACTCTTCAATCCTTCACAGAGAAGAGAAATACCAGTACAGTCTTCTAATAAGGACAATTATAATTTCTCAGTTTCAAGCCGAAACTTGATATGTTCAATAATCTTAACCAATGCTGCTGTCAGTTATATTACAAATAGTATGCTAAATTGGTTAAACTTACCTCACTAAATCCATACAAGCAGCAGGAATAGACATAAAATAAATAAAAATTCAGACCATGTACTTTAAAATGCTACCTATTTTAACAGAGTTCCAAATTACTCTTCCAAATGCAACACTATCATGTCATCAAAATATTTCAAGCTGTAAAATGAAAAGTAGAGAGGAAGAGCAGTTTACCATGGCAAGATACACATGTTATATTAGTAGAAACTGGTGAAAAGTCTATTGACGACTTTGACAGTGAAACACTTTTCGAAGGTGGTGTTATATGAGTAGGCACGAGTTGAAATAGGAAGGCAGTCTTGTTTGCATGTACTGTACTTTGGTGGTTATTTATACAGGTGAACATGGAGGTAAGATCAAACACAGATGGCCACACTAGCAAAAGTTCATGCCGACAAAGTGTGTCGCTCGCTTTCAAGGTATGAGCCGTTCCTTCTAGACCGGCACAAATTACGTATGCAATGGTGTTTCTGTAAACAGCGAGCCTCGATGTGTTTGTGACCAGTGCAAAAGTTATGCAAAATGCTGGCAAACCAGTTTGAACTAGCCGGATCAATTTTTCAAAGTATTTCGTTTCCTTTGAAATCTGATGTGCTGCCATTAAGTTCATCCTGAATCTTCAGGAAACAGCTTCATTTCAATATGAAAAGCCTAGGTAGCACAGTTCTCATAGTACATTAGCACTGCTCATGGTTCATAGAAGCCTTGCTGTGGTCTTCACAGGATGTATTAGCCAAGCGTCTTGGTGAGGTATATCATATAAACTGATGAGTCCAATGGTACACTGGGGCAAAACGCTGGCAAACCAGTTTGAACTGGCCGGATCAATTTTTTAAATTTGATGTGCTAATATTATGTAGACTCACTCTAAAATTCTCACATATATACGACTGGCCACTAATGGCTGGCTAAATTGCTCATTCCTGACTGGCTTGTTTACCTATTGAGGAGAAATGGAGATATGGAGAAGAAGGAGAAGAACAGTTGCTGTGGCTTTTGATGGGACCAAGGTAACTAAAATAATGTGGTAGTGCTAATCCTGGTTGCACAGTAGGCTGTAATGTCAATGGTGGAAGCCAACCACGGCAATGGCTAGCTTGCGTCATGCCATGGTTTTCCTGTTTGGGGTGAAAGAAACTTGCATAGAAATGCTGTTCCATAGTGTTGAATATTCCACCACTGATGTCATGAATGTTGCATGTGACCACAACCTTGTTAAACCGCATGAATAACCATTCTACTGTAAAATGGTGTTACTAGTATTTTGCACTAAACTCGGAAAAATATTGATTGCACTGTAATCTGTCCGGGTCTCATTGATACTATGAAACATAAAGGTTAATAGTGAAGTTGGCTATCCTGGATACTCCTGGGTAGAAACTACTGCTCATTTACTGCATGACCCAGCTGTATAAAATGATACATTGGAAGCAAGAAGCAGTGATTTGTAGTTTCATAAAAATGTGTGTGAAAATCATTTTAAGATTAGTTTGATATTCTATTATTTTATAAATTTATTTGGTAATCAAATTACTTCAATGATTTACACCAAAAACCATCAATAGTATATCATCGTACTGTTGGGGTTGCTTTCATTGTTACCATGCATGTTTCAGAGTCACCATGTTTACAGACCACTTGGTGAAACTGGAACTGACATTTCATCATCATCATCATTTCCCCTTATCCAGTTCCTGCCAGGTCGGGGTATTTATGGCACTTCTCCACTTTCCTCTTTCCTTCCACAATTCTTCTTCCACGATCTTGTCCCAGTCCAGATTTCTTTTTCTTATGCTGTTCTTCACTGAACACCTTGTTCTAGGTCTTCCTCTTGCTCTCTTACCCTTGCACTTTGCCTCCAACATCTGTCTTGGTATTCTATTTTCCTCCAACCTCTTTACATGTCCAAACCACCTTTGTTTATTCTTGTCAATTCTCTCATTTAGTTTTCCTATCCCAACTTCCTTTCTAACATCTTCATTCCTCACTCTGTCTTTCCTTGTCTTTCCTATCATACTTCTTAGGAATTTCATTTCACTGGCTTGGATTCTACTCTCTTGCCTGCTTGTCAGGGTCCAAGTCTCAGCTGCATAAGTTAATATGGGTACATTTATAAAATTATAATGTTACTTAAAAGTTGGCAGCCACATGCTGAGCATCGTCTGCCGCAGGGACATCATTCCATATTTGGCAATCTTCACACAGACAGATCGCAACATATAACATAACCTATAAAGCAACACCCACTGAAGAACACTGATACATTTTTAATTCCATGTAGACTGGATATTCTATCTACTATATATTATTGCACATGATTGCACGATATTATGCCATCTATAATTAATCTACTTTTATGATATTGCAGCATAACTTTACGATAGAATAAATAACTTACTTTTCAGTGGTTAAAGGATGGTGATGTGGCTATTACTATCAGCCACTTCACCTCTATTACTACGGTACTCTTTCTTCTTCCCCCGTCTCACCTTGCCTACCGACATCTAACAGAGCACATTCCCAAACATTTGCTGATAATGACTTACAATATTATTATTATTTTTTGTGAAATCAATTTTGGAAAATCTACCATCAATAAGCAGACAGTGGAGTGAGTATGTGTATCATGTACTGTACTTGCACTAGTAAAAGTTGCTCTTACTTTACTATTTATCCATTTCTAGCCTGATAATATTACCTCTGCTCTGTCTTCTTATAACAACAGCTATATCTTTGCATTTTAAAAGGTATAATTAGAGATACGGGAAAATCGCAATTGCGATAAATGCGAATTTTATTTTTTTATCGATTTTTCAACTATTTGGTAACTATTATGATTATGTATACCCAGAATTTGCGAACCTGAATGTGCGACAAAGTGCGATAACTAGAGGTTCTTGCGAATTATTCCCATAAATGCGATAAATGCGAAAAGTGCCCAATTTACCAAAAAATATTAAATTATAATGTTTTATTACATTTTCGCGCCGCAACTTTGAAATTTGCGAGTTCCTAGCAATGGAAATTTCGGCTAAATAATCAATATTTACGAGTAATAATCGATATGTACGAACATCGATTATTGTCGTGATAGCAATCGAACACGGTAAAAATCGATTTGAAAATGGCTACCGATATTGCCAAATTTTGTAACGTGTTTTTCGAGGGGTTTTATGCAACTGGCATAAGTCAGTAGGAAGCCATTCTATATTTATTTACGCGGCAAATTGTTCAGCCAAGATAATTTTTCATGTTAATTTATTATTATTATTAATTTATTATAATTATTATTTAGATATTTTCGGAGCATTTTATAAAAATTATAAGCATACAGATAGGTTTTCTATGTCTTAGAAAACACTATCAAGCAAATTATTACGAACGACGATATCATAGAAAATTATGTGATTACGGAATTTTACGGAGTTTTGTCAGTTAGGGTATTTGAGAGACATGACTCACTGGGAATTCATATACAAGCTGATTCCTGTCGAGAAGAATTACGCAAGGCTGGGTCGCAAGGTCTAGAAAAGGCGAATTGTTGGAACGGAAAACGACTTCTCCGTCTCGCTCGCCGAGTGTAATGAGGCAGAGGAGGGGAACTAGCGGCGTGCTCAGCCAATCAGGAGAGACGACGTAAGCTAGTTGGGACTGAAGAGTGGGGAGCCGGCGTGTGGATATATCGTTCGATGCGCCGTGAAACGAGGACAATCTGTGTAGAACTTGAGAGTACGGTCGCAAGTGCGTGTCGCTCCGATGTTCAGTGGAGTTAGCGACGAACTTTTATAAAACTTAACCAGTGCGGTTGTACGAGTGTTTGGGTCCGAGGTACGGACCATAGAATTATCTAATCTACCAGAATATCATCAAATTTCGACGGAGATGACGACGTCCAGGAGACTGTGGGAAGCACACAGCATCAGCAAGTACGAGGGAAATGCCTTGGCAATTTCCAATGGTAAGCGCAAATGACGCAGAAATACGCAATCTCTCATTTTTCTTTGTTTTATATTTCATAATTCAGTAACTTCATAGCTTGGAAATAAGAGTAAAATCAATTTATCAGACTCCGTTTTCACGTAATTTTCTATCGGTAATATTAAAATCGCAACGCTCCAATTTAAATTTTATACTTATTATTATTATTAATTTTGCTATACTTGTCTTATATAATAAATTCTTTTCTTTTACAATGCAATCTTTGCTTTCAGTAGGTAGCATTAGATATAGACCAATTCCTTCTCCTGATATAATTGTTTGTTGGGTTAATGATCAAATCATACCACGATCTGAGTGAATAGATTCTTGAAGGTGTTCTACCAGAGCTAGACGTTGTTAAATACAAATTTAGATTTCAGCATTGCGTTGAAGTCTTGGCGCCCATTAAAACAACATAGCTTAGGCAGAGGTAAACAGTTACATTTATCACCCAACAGTAGGGGCAGCCAGAACGTTTCATATGTCGCTCAACGTGAGGGCAGTAGAAGCCGTTTCATTTGTCGCCGACAACTTGGGGCTGAAAACCTAATAACATTTGTGGAAGGAGAAGGGTATATATTTCTGTGCCTGTATTTTGGGGGTTATTTGTCTTTATCAGTGTATATCATTATGGGGGATGAGAAAGAAAGACAGATGAGGTTACGTAGTGGTCATCAACTGGAGAGTGATGATACGAGCAGTATGTCGAGTGATGGTAGTACCGGGGTAGCGGAGGTAAATCCCGATACTGAAACAGGGAGTGTAGGCGGCCAACCAGAATTAAAAACTTTACTTCTCGAGTTCATGTATCAGAACAAAGTTAGTAGTGATGCCTTAAATGCAAAATTAGAACAAAACAGTAGGGAAAATAAAGAAAGTACAGATGCTTTAAACGCCAGATTAGAACAAAACAGTAGGGAAAATAAAAAAAGTACAGATGCCTTAAACGCCAGATTAGAACAAAACAGTAGGGAAAATAGAGAGAGTAATGAAACTTTAAATGCCAGATTAGAACAAAACAGTAAGGAAAATAGAGAGAGTACTGAAACTTTAAATGCTAAATTAGAACAAAACAGTAGGGAAAATAGAGAGAGTAATGAAACTTTAAACGCCAGATTAGAACAAAACAGTAAGGAAATGAGTGACAAATTTGAACTGATTAGAGGTGAGATCAGGGGGGTGATGGAAGAAAAGGCTAAAGAGATTATTGCAGATGTAGACAGAAAATTAGGAAAAGTACAGGAGGAGTTGGAAATTAGAATCAGTACACAGGCTGAAAATTTAAAAGAACTAGTGCAACTGGAAACACAGCAGGTCAAAAAGCAATTGGGGGGAGAAATTGACAAAATTCAGGTAGCTACTAAAGAGGTTAAGGAACAGCTGGGGGGTAGAATTGAGAAAGTTCACTCACAAATAGTTGCAGAAGTAAATGATCTAAGAGAGAGTAATAGGGAGAGCATTAGCAAGATTGAGGAGAAACAAGCAAAGCTATATGATAAAGTAGAAGAATCAGAAGGAAACATTAAATTAACAGTAAACAGTATTGAGAGGAAGGCTGAGGAGAAAATCGCAGAATTAGAATTAAAATTAAAAGCTAGGATCAGGCAAGAAAATAGTCAGAATAGGCCAGTTTTTGTGAATAGCACACACAGGGAGGTAGAACTGGGTAAGTTCAGCAATCGACAGGGGTGCCCAATGGAGTTCATGAACACTATAGAAAATAAATTCGGGGAGAGGTTGGAAAATGGTAGTATTGAGTGGTGCCAGGTAGTTGAAATTTTAGAACAAGTGTTTGTGGGGGAAACGAGGAATTGGTTTGCTGTCTACAGAGACAAGTTTACTGATATTAATGATTTTAAAATGAAATTCTGTGAAAAGTTCTGGAATGAGGTTATTCAGTCGCAGCATCGTGAGGGAGTAGTGTGTGGTAAATATAACCCTAAAGGAAGCTCCACCATGACCGAATACTTTTTAGGGCAGGTATTAGTGTGTAAATATCTGGATGGCTTGAAGGAGGAAAGTGATGTGGTGAGGTTGCTACTTAGGCACTTTCCCTATAGGATCAAGGAGGCTGCTTGTATCCAGAATGTAAAGACTATATCACAAGTAGAAAATTTGTTAAGCACATTTGATGCACTAGGGAGAGGGGGTTATGAGGACAATTTCAATAGGAACCAGGGTAATAATAATAATAGACCTAACGAAGCCAGGCATCAGGAAGTTCAAGGGAACGGTGGCGAAGGGGCCAACGCTCAAAATAGAAATAATAATAATCAGCTAAATCAGAACAGAGGAAATGGCTATGGTAATCAGTATCACGGGAGGAACAATGATTTCAGGGGAAATCAAGGGAGGAACAATGATTACAGGGGAAATCAAGGGAGAAACAATGATTTCAGGGGAAATCAAGGGAGAAATTATAATGACAATAATTACAACCAGAATAGGGGTCAAGGAAGAGGACAGCCTAGTGGTAGTAATATACAGCCAAACAATGACAACACAGCCCAGAACAACCAAACCAGTTTAGTAGTTAGTAGTACTACGGCCAGCTGTAGCGGTTCTTTAAACGCGAACCAGGCTGCGAAGTAAGGTCAGAATCTCAGTCTGTAGCATGTCCTGTCCATACAATTATACAGGAACCCTATGACCTAAATGTAAGAAATGAATTATTACATGAACTAAATGATGAAGGTATTATTCAGGAAGTGGTTAGTAAGAGCCCCATAGTTAAATTTAACGTGTCCGAGGCGTACACAGATGTTTTAATTGATAGTGGTTGTATGAAGAGTTGCATAAGTAGTGCATTTTATGATAAAATGAAAGGAACTGGAGTAAATTTTGAGGAGATGCCAATTAAAAGCACTTTTGTTATCACAGCTGTTGGGAAGAGGTCTAAAGTAATTTCTAAGCAAGTTTTAGTAGACATTAAAATTAATAATCATGTAGAAAAGCAGATTTGTCTTGTAATTCCAAATTTAGTATTCAGTGTTATCTTGGGTTCAGAGTGGCTAAGTAGAGTGTCTGGTAACTTATGTTACGATGTAGGGAGTTTGAAATTTAAATGGGGAGATTCTGAAGTAGAAGTAGCGTTCAATGACCATATTCAGAGAAGTAATATTGTAGGTGTGATTTGTACTTTAAATGAGATATCGCCAGCCGTAGAGCGGGGTTCTCCATGTTTTGTGGGCAGTGTGATTACGAACGGAAGTCTAGAGGACTCGTTACGTGAGGCTGCATTTCAGGGAAATATAGAGGATGAACAGTGTGTTCGGCTCTATGATGTGTTATGGTGTAATAGGAGAGTTTTTGAGGATCGCATTGGTATGGCCAATTGCTATACACATTCATTGAACGTTATTGATAGGTCAGTATTCACAGGACATAGATATCCTGTACCTTTCGCTTATCAGAGTGCAGTTGAGGCACAAATTAATCAGATGCTTGAAGATGGGATTATTGAGCACTCGAAAAGTCCATATGTTAATTCTTTGATCACGGTACCCAAGACCGACGGCACAGTTCGTATTTGTTTAGACGCTCGTTTGGTTAACAGTAGAATTAGTTCAGATCAGCTGAAATCTATGTCAATAGAGGAATTAATGCAAACATTTGAGGGGAAGAAGTATTTCACTTGTGTAGATTTGAGTTCCAGTTTTTGGCAAGTGCCACTTATGTACGAAGATAGACCATTTACAGCTTTTAGTCATAAATATAACCTTTATCAATTTTGTAGAACACCTTATGGGTTAAAGAGTAGTTCAGCAGCTTTAATTAGGGCTTTAAACATCGCATTAGGGGATGACACAGGAGAGTTTGTAACCATTTACATAGATGATATGGTAATTAGTTCACGCAGTTTTGAGGAGCATCTACGTCATTTAGATATAGTTTTTCAGAAGTTAGATCAGGCAGGGTTCACTTTGAAGCTGTCTAAGTCGTCATTCTGTCAGTCAGAAGTGACATTTTTAGGTCATAGAGTGTCGAGTAGAGGTGTAACACCAGAAGAAAGTAGGGTTAATAAGATACTTAACGCAGAGGTGCCACAGAATGTTAAACAGTTAAAAACTTACCTGGGAATTTGCAACTTTTTCAGGAGGTTCGTTCTTAAATACTCAGGGTTGGTAGAACCATTCAGGGAATTGCTTAAAAGTGGGACTCGGTGGAGATGGGAGTCCAAGCATGATCAAGCTTTTAGAGCGCTGAAGGAAGGTTTTTGAGAAAGCTGTAGTGCTGAAATATCCGTTAAAAGATAAGGAATATGTGGTTATGACAGATGCTTCACATATAGGCATTGCTGGAGTATTATGTCAGAAAGATGATGAGGGTAATCTGTGCATAGTATCTTTAGCCTCGCGAGGACTGACAGCAGCGGAGAAAAGATACACGATTACTGAGTTAGAGCTTTTAGGTATTGTTTTCAGTTTAGGGAAATTTAGAATGTATTTAGTAGGGGGGAAATTTGAGATCCACACAGATCACCATGCATTACTGTATATGAGGACTTGTAAACTCAGTTCTAACAGAGTTAGTAGGTGGATTCTTGCTCTGCAGGAATACGAATTCACAGTAAAATATATTAAAGGTAAAGATAACATTCTAGCAGACATGCTATCGAGGGACACTAATTTATGTAGGGATTATCCTGTGGTTAAAGCAGAGGATGGTATTTTAATATGTGCATGTGTGGACAGTAGCAACAGGGCATCGTTACAGACACTGAGAAATAGGCTGGTAGAGCAACGGGAGGACGTTCATTTAAGGGAGCCACTTGCAAGGTTGGAAGCAGGTGACGCAGTAACATTTATAGTTTCCAAACGTATTGGCAAAACAGCATATGTGCTGGAGAATAGTGAGGGAAACAGATTATACGGGACGTATAATATACATAGTCTACGAATATATGTGTCATAAAGCGAGGGTGTTGGGATTAAATGAGGGTAAGCAACCGGGGATGGATTACATTGTCCAGTTGGCGAAACAGAATTTATCTAAGTCAGCACAAAAGAGAATTCGCCAACAAAAAGAAACTAAATTTGACCTATTCGAGCCGGGAGACAGAGTCTTACTTAGAGTGCCGAAACAGTCAAATAAGCTAGAAAAAGTCATGTCCAAGTTCTTTTATCTCTACGAGGGCCCATTTATAGTTTCCAAACGTATTGGGAAAACAGCATATGTGCTGGAGAATAGTGAGGGAAACAGATTATACGGAACGTATAATATACATAGTCTACGAAAATATGTGTCATAAAGTGAGTGTGTTTAGCTGGCGAGCCAGCCTATTAAATGAGTAAGTGTGGTGTCTGGTGCGTGGAAGATCTGGTCTTCAAGGCAGGCGTATCAGAAGTCACACAGGGGGGTAGTATGTAAGTAAATGAGAGTTTTTAAGGTACAGGGAAATATGACGGGATTGTCGGATGCTCTTGAGCACTAAAATGTCTCGATACACCAAGGCCAGAATTTGGTAGCGCTGGTGAATTCCCATTTGCCTCCAAGAGATGGGTGAGCGCTTGAACAGGGTATTTTTGCTTAAGGCGTCCACGAGGCAAAAGATGGGCCATCAGAATGCGAGACAGTCCTTCATGAAACTCATACATATCAGCACACGTGATTTCTGTTTACGGTCTCGCCATGTAAGATTTGTAAGTGTGTAATTTAAGATAATTTGTACAATGGTATTATTTGTGTGAGGAGAAATGGTCTGTGTTGAGAACTAGTATTAAGTAGAATATGGTTAACGGGAACTTAACAAGACAGGGCGATTACGGCACAGAAATATTTGGTGTTATATGTAATGCGCATTTACTGTTTTTTTTTTTCAGAAATCAATATTAATTTAATCTACTTCAAAGAGAGATTAAGTATTATGGTCACGAGGCGCTGCCACAATAGTGTGATCGTGTGCTCAGTGATAAGTGGAATTAAATGTCACCATAAGGAGGGGACCTCCAGTGAAATTAGGAAGTTCTATGGTGATATAAATATATCAGAACACCTTCAATGCGTGTGATATGACATCATAAATACATAGTGCTCACACATTAATTATGTCTATTTCTCCAACATAGAGAAATTTGAGAGGCGGAAATATCCGTGGAACACTATTCCATACGTAAAACATTGGACTGGTTGCAAAGTGCAATCCATAGTGACAACAAACTTTGACGCAAAGTGCGTGAAGAAAAAAATATGAGTGTATATATCTGTAATTTAGGGTGATTTCATTTATGTAATATGTATTTTGGATGGGGTTTATTAACGTGTCTGGGATAATCGGATAATGGACCGTCGTCACGGTAAATCATCCGATGATCCGAGGCGAATATGTAACGTGTTTTTCGAGGGGTTTTATGCAACTGGCATAAGTCAGTAGGAAGCCATTCTATATTTATTTACGCGGCAAATTGTTCAGCCAAGATAATTTTTCATGTTAATTTATTATTATTATTAATTTATTATAATTATTATTTAGATATTTTCGGAGCATTTTATAAAAATTATAAGCATACAGATAGGTTTTCTATGTCTTAGAAAACGCTATCAAGCAAATTATTACGAACGACGATATCATAGAAAATTATGTGATTACGGAATTTTACGGAGTTTTGTCAGTTAGGGTATTTGAGAGACATGACTCACTGGGAATTCATATACAAGCTGATTCCTGTCGAGAAGAATTACGCAAGGCTGGGTCGCAAGGTCTAGAAAAGGCGAATTGTTGGAACGGAAAACGACTTCTCCGTCTCGCTCGCTGAGTGTAATGAGGCAGAGGAGGGGAACTAGCGGCGTGCTCAGCCAATCAGGAGAGACGACGTAAGCTAGTTGGGACTGAAGAGTGGGGAGCCGGCGTGTGGATATATCGTTCGACGCGCCGTGAAACGAGGACAATCTGTGTAGAACTTGAGAGTACGGTCGCAAGTGCGTGTCGCTCCGATGTTCAGTGGAGTTAGCGACGAACTTTTGTAAAACTTAACCAGTGCGGTTGTACGAGTGTTTGGGTCCGAGGTACGGACCATAGAATTATCTAATCTACCAGAATATCATCAAATTTCGACGGAGATGACGACGTCCAGGAGACTGTGGGAAGCACACAGCATCAGCAAGTACGAGGGAAATGCCTTGGCAATTTCCAATGGTAAGCGCAAATGACGCAGAAATACGCAATCTCTCATTTTTCTTTGTTTTATATTTCATAATTCAGTAACTTCATAGCTTGGAAATAAGAGTAAAATCAATTTATCAGACTCCGTTTTCACGTAATTTTCTATCGGTAATATTAAAATCGCAACGCTCCAATTTAAATTTTATACTTATTATTATTATTAATTTTGCTATACTTGTCTTATATAATAAATTCTTTTCTTTTACAATGCAATCTTTGCTTTCAGTAGGTAGCATTAGATATAGACCAATTCCTTCTCCTGATACAATTGTTTGTTGGGTTAGTGATCAAATCATACCACGATCTGAGTGAATAGATTCTTGAAGGTGTTCTACCAGAGCTAGACGTTGTTAAATACAAATTTAGATTTCAGCATTGCGTTGAAGTCTTGGCGCCCATTAAAACAACATAGCTTAGGCAGAGGTAAACAGTTACATTTATCACCCAACAGTAGGGGCAGCCAGAACGTTTCATATGTCGCTCAACGTGAGGGCAGTAGAAGCCGTTTCAATTTTATGCAGTGTTCATCGCCAATTAAACGATGTTTTTGGAGGAAATATTTCGTAGTTTCATTTGGTTGTGCTAATAAAAGGAATATTCCAATCGTTTGTAACGATTCTTAAAAAAAAAATAGAATAATAAGGTTATGCTTATACCAGCATTGGTTTATATCGCGCCAGCCCTCATTTCTAGTATTTGATCATGATAAATAAAACTGTAAAGTACGTATCGTGATATGAATAGACAATGTTTGTTTGGCGTTCTCCTCGCTTTGGGGAATGTTGTATAATTTGATGAAAGTATTTTGTAAAATGTGAGAGTTATAGGTTATGTTACATGTCGTCCGGCGATTTCTTGTTGAATTCAGATAGGCTACTGTTTAACAGATTGTCAGTCAAGAGTCGCAAAAAAGGTATACCAGTAATTGCATGTTTGCATATTCTGTTTAACTTAACTTAAGAAAACCTCTAAGACTGATAACATGTGATCATTTAAACCCTTGGAGTAGACATGAAAGGTACACATAAAAGGTCACAGATTGTCAACATTCGTTTATACAAGTTGCATTGGCAGCAATGTGAAGTCTCCTGTTGTGTGCTTTTTTTAATTTTATTTTACTAAGGAACTGTTGGAGGTACTACAATCCCAATATCAGTATTAAAGAAATGTAGAAACTTGACACCATACATTTTTCAGAAATGTGAGGTGGCAAGATTGAGCTCAAGTGCTATCGGTTGGTTGTATGACGTGAGACGGGGGCACCTGATCTATGCTGAAAAGATCCAAAGATCATTGATTATGCAATCAACAATATCAGATGTTGTGCAGCAACTCAAATTACCCTGAGCTGCTCGTGTTATCGGTACGGTGCCAACTCCACAAGCAAAATGGGCAGAATGTTGAGGGCCGGCGGAGAGTTGTATTAGTTCACCGATACCAAGGTGCCGATTGTTAGAATAAAGCGAGCTTTGGTCAGGTGACAATGCTCGTCTTACGAAGTTTACCGTGTGGCAGGTGGAATGACGACAATACCGGGCTGTCCTCAACTCAGTGGACAAATTGGTTCAAATTCTGTGAGATGTCTATGAAATCCTTTTGTGTGGTTTCCCTACTAACTCCTTGCCAAGTTCCATTAATTTCTTTTAATAACTTGTCTTATGAGGTTGGATTCAACCACCCGGCAAATAGAAATTCAATGCACCTCATCCCTGGCTCTCATTGAAAAGGGAATAAGAAGGAGTGAAGGTACATTTCATTTAGTTAATTATCGGTTGTATGGTATTTACCTGAAGTTAATTAACTTAAATGTACGATTCACATCATTATATTAAATGCTTATGCCATTAATCAGAAACACCCATATTTCCAATCTTGTGCATGTTTGAATTAGTTTCCTTGCATATTAATTTTGAACCTGTTAAATTTATCGTACCTGATGACAAACTTTTAAATTCAAAATGCTCCAAAATGCTATTTTTCAAAATTCAAAATGCTCCAAAATGCTATTTTTCAAAATGAAAGTGCTACAAAATAAATTTCAAAATGCTATTTTCTCGTATCTTTAGGTATAATGATATTTTGTGACTTAAATATCAATACTTACTCTGACTCAGCAATGTTAGAGGTAATCAGGGGTGGTGTCCTCGCACTTGGAGAGGCACGGACTGCTGCCATCTCGCTCGATGCTAGAATTCGGCCTGACATTGGCAGGATGCACCCGCCATTGCCACAATGGTCCTCCTCCGCTATGGTACATACCAATAGAAATAATATAATTAGAATATCCACTAAAACGTTCCGTAAATATATGAGTTGTAGAGGTAAGAACATCATACATTTCATAAAAACAACAAATTGGTTTCTGTTAAATCATTTCCTATTATTTGAAGATAATAAAAACAAAAAAGAAAAAGATAAGAGTACACCTTCTTCTCCACTATACAGGAACTTGAAAATTAGTGCAGTCAATTAATTATTACAGTAATTAGCTAAGGTCACTTTAGGTAACAACCAAAACTCATTTCCCTCTATGCCTATCATTAGATAATATTGTCTAAAATGACCTAACAGGAGGATAATTCTTATATTCCTGAAGGTTAGAAACATACTAGACTTAGAAAATAGTTAACTCCAACAGTTCTTCCAGTTTTGCCGTGTATGTTGTGGGATTTTGCTCAAGTGCACCAATTTGGGCTCATCAGCAGGCGCTTGCTGTGTTGGTCCAGAGTTCGCTTCTTCACATACCGTACCATCAACTTAAAGACAAAAGATCTCATGAAATATGCAAAGAGGGACAGAAAAACTGGTTACTGCCTGCCCTCCTCTGGACCCTGTTAGGATAGCAATATGCTCTATATCCTATATTTCAAGTGTATTGTGATACCGTATTTCTTTGATCCCTCAGCATTATATTCGCCTATAGTGGTTCCACAAGAGGAATATCGCCTTTCATGGCCAAATCAACTCCAGGAAACCTTCTATGCTTCTGCCGTGCATGTTGTGGAGTTTTGCTCAAGTGTGCCAAATAAGGTTCATCAGGAGACGCTTAATACGCCCCACATCCCACTGAGATAGTGAATTTTATAGCAACATTTTGGGTGAATTTCACAAACATAAAAAGCAATTATTTTGACTTACAATACTTCATAATTATATCCACACAACTTTCTCCCACCCAGACATGGCACAAACCTAGAAGAATTGCTGAGTTCTAAGGTATATGTTTCACAAAACTCAAGCTCTTAAACCATAGGGAGTAAAAAGGTGTGGTTTGTATCAAAATCTTCCAAATTGTCTCAATAGCACAGGAAAAATCTTGCATTTCATGAAAAGTCTATGGAATGATATTTATTTGTTAATAAGCGAGTTTAAACAAATAAACAAGACTCTAGCCCCTGCCAGGATGTGTCGCGTCCAACCTGCATAACAACAAAGCTGGGCGGGTGGTATATACACATAGAGCGCTCACAAGTAATCGATCATAACAAAATGCGCATTTAAAGAAAAGAGAATTACCCACAGCAGTGATGAATTGCACTCTGTTTTCATAAATATCGACAATTTGTTTAATAAGTGTGTTTAAACAAATAAACAAGACGATAGCCCCTGCAAGGGCTGTGTCATTTTGAGCCTGCATACCTGTAAAGCTGGGCAGGTGGTTTATACACATGTGTGCCAGTCGTTTCGACCGACACAATGTTTTGTCCCTACCCCCCCCCCTTCCCCTGGCCACTTGCCACGGAGGGCGGGCTCTTTAGGATATGAACTGCATTTCAAATATTATCAATCTCCCGCCGTCACCCCCTCTCTGCCTAGCTACGTATTTCCGGCTATGCAATCACTTCCGGCCTTGGAATGGCCGAGAAGCAGCCGAGACTGTTCCAGAATGAGCTAGAACATATGCCGTGTTGCTAACCGCGGTAAATGCTGCACCCTGATTGGTTAATGTCGGCACGCATGCGCCAAGCGCTACGATGAACTGTGCGTCCTAACTGACGCCAGGACTCTGCTCGGGGCTTTTGAACTATAAGCTGCTCGGTGGTTGGACTCGCAGCGATGTAGGCCAAAGTGTGTGTTCGCTGGCCGCTCGGATCGGTCAGCCTGTGGTAGCTGATATAGGCCATGAGCCTAAATTTAAGGTACTGTGTTGTGTGAACTGTATTTGTATTATGGCTTGAGTTACTTTATTTTTCTTACTCCCGATGGAGTTCTTTTCTTAATATTTGCAGTTTCAGTGCGGCGTGAAACTTATGCGTCTGACGAACTTGAACTTGTGACTGTGTTGGCCACACATGTGTTTGTAAACCTGCTTTTAGGGCTGCTGCATTGTTCACTATGCTAATTTAATATGATTATTTTCTGAACTTAAAACTACGTATCTCGCCTAGCTAAGGCTTTCCTAATTTTAAACACGTGCTAGAAGCACTTGCCAACGGTCTAATACAGACGCCTACCTAATCTTGGAAATAGTTTAATCGCGTGGAAAAAAGGACCTGAACCTACACTAATGTTTGAAATACAATCTGTAATTTTGGAAGGGGGTTTTTGAATGTAATTATGGGCGACACAACCCTTTCCGTGTTGCCCCTTGGCCGCGCCGTTTGATTTGGTGTCTCGTGACGCTCGGCTACTTAGGCCGCGAGCCCTCTGCTCGAGTTCTTTATCTGCTTGTTTGCTATCCTAGCATTTTTTTTTCCTTCGACAGCTTCTGCTGTCTCGTAAGCCCTCCTGGGCCGATGTATGTTAATTCTGCCATTTGTTTTGGAAACACGTGCTCGTGTGATTTATTTAATTTCATGGTTCCGCACGCCATGCTGTCCTCCCATGACTGCCTCGGTTGGCAGGTTGCTTGGTGCCCGCTCTCCTGAGCCTATTATTTTATTTACTACCAATTTCATTTGTCTTTCGGGATTGCTATGCCCGCGGCACGGCCAGTTAAGGGGAACCTCCCACGTTTCTTTATGCCCCAGGTGCATTTTCTTGTCTGCCCCCAACCCTTCTTGTACACCCTTTTATTGAATAGATATTTTGTTTATTTTTGAAGTTAGAACATGATTTCCCCAAAAATCCAGCACGTCCCTAAACCACCCTTTGAGTACGTCCAGCTTTCCACTCCATGGGTATTCTACCCAAACTCCCCCCTTTTCCCGGAGTCTTCCAGGTAGCACAAACAAATCTAGACCGAGTAGAAGGGGGGGCTGTCCCCGTCTCCCGGGGGCGGTGCAGTAATAGCAGAGCGTTGGTTATCGAGTTACCGACGTGCTGCCGGCCACTCCCGTGGTCTTTTGGCTGGATTTTGATGTTGCCACCAAAGTTATCCTAACCTGTGGTCATGTTTTTTGTTTTGGGGCAAGTAACTTCTAGTTAAAAGTAAAACTAGGCACCTGTTGTGTGTGTTGGAAAGTGTACTTATGCAATAATTTAATCTCTGTCTGTTTTCCTGTTTCTTTCATGGCCTTGTGCTTATTTGGAGCGCCACGAAGTATTAAAGCAAATGTTGTGATACTAATTTCATCAACTGTGTTGAGTTGAAATCAAGAACTCCCTAGGACTCGGTGAGCGCTGGTGTTGCTGCTCTGCCTTTCATGTCTCTGTTTCGCTCTGTTGCTGCAGAAGATCCCGCCGTGGTAAGTTCAGTTCAGTACAGTAGTCAGTTATTAACAGTAATCTGTTGTGCCTCAAGTTTCTGCATCAGTATGATGAGTATCGCGCTCAAAACTCCCCGTATTTTCTGTGAAATTGTTTCGGAGCTTTCTCAGCCGTGTGGTGCTGTTCTTGCATTAATAGCGCAAAAGTTCTTCTTGTGAAAATTATTATTTTCCGACCGTGTACCTTTGAAAATTTTGAAAGCCTATTATTGGCAGTGTTGACTTGCAGTCATTGTTAATGATCCTGACAGTTGGTCGAGCCGTAATGGTTGAACGAATTATTTTTCAGGTGATAAGGTGCTTAATTAATTATCCTTCAGGCAGTAAGCCAAGTTGAAAGCCGAGTGCTTAATTTTATTTTCTAGATGTGGAAGCCGTGAGTGCTAATTATTTTCTTGCTGTGTTGCCAAGTCGAGTAAAGCTAATTGTCAAGCTAAGTGAAGCCGAGTGCTTATTAATTATTTTCTGGCCGTGGTGCCAATGTGAAGGTTTTAGTAAAAGAATTTCTGGCCGTGGTGCCCATTTCGAAAGGTTCAAGTAATATTTTCTGGCTGTGTTGCCGTGTGAAGTCAAGTAAAGCCTTGCGCTAACTGTGGACTGATTGTTTATTGTCAGGCCGAGTGCCATGTCCGTGAAGTAAATTCTGCTTAAATATTTTATCGGTGTTAATCCGCATCTTTTCGAGGCCAACATTTGTGTAGTGGTACTCTCTTCTACTAACTGGTTGTAGACGGTAGCTGTAGATCTGTAGATCTCCCCCTTGAAGTAGAGCTGTCCTTCTATTTTATTGCTGTGACATTATGTGAAATTTCAGGGAACGTGAATTGTGTAATTTTGTGTACGGTGGTACACCTGCCAGCTGTGTCTGAGCTATTTTGAGATTGTGAAAAGTGAACCTGCTTTTGGATGAGCGTATTTTGAATTTTGATAACCTGTGTCAGTGAGGTTATTTCTAAATTGGCGATGGAATGCCAAGTGTGACGACGGCAGTACGTGCTGTGATGGTGTGGCACAGGGTTGCCAACTGTGTCGGTGGCATTTTGATTTCACTCGCTGCGTGTGAAAATTTTAATATTTCAGCTTTCGTCGTGTGCTATAAGAAAGAGTGATGTTTGTGTGGACGAGTGGATGTGAGCCGGTTGTTGATTTAGGTTAGTACTGATGCTGTGACAGTACCTGTGAGTGACTGACCAGATTTTGTTGATTTCTGCTCTTGTTAGTGTTGTCGAGTGACCTGAGAGCTGCGTGTGTGGAGAGTGTTGAGTGAATGTCAGCTGACTTTGATTTTAATGTTGGTGAGAAAGCAGTATAGGCTCTGCGTTGAAATTGTCAATTGAGACTAGTGGATAGTTCGGAAAATTATTTTATTTCAGATTCTTGAATTTTATTATAACGAGCCCCGTGAACTTGGGTGAGGTGAACCTGGTCTGCGTTGTTCAGACGTTGCTGCGACGTATCGCTTGTGTGCTGCTTGGTCGTATGCAGTCAGGAAAGTTCCTGTTTTGGAATTCCTTTGGTCAAACCTTTTTATTTTCAGTCGGTGACCAAGTAAGCTGTTGGAGAAAAATTTTATTTTGGGCATTTTGAAATTTTGGTTAGCTATGGAGTAGCTCTTGGAGAAGTGCTGGACCTCGTGTGTGAATGGTAGTTGCGGTTGCTTATTTGTTTTCTTGTGTTTTCCCTGGACATTGCCTTGTGCTTCCTCGGGTTGGCATCTGTCTCCGGTTGTACCCCGGCGTCCTCTGGTGACAGGGTGTCCCTCCTTGGTCGACTGGCCTGTGATGTCTCTTACGTCAACGTTCGGCAGGAGGAAGTGTTCCTTATGTGTCTGTGTCGAGCTAGTTCGTCCCCTTCTGTCATGTGATTCGGTGGATTCACCTTGTGGCAGGAGCAAATTGTAGTGTGTGTCTTAGGTATTTGCGAAGACTTTTATTTCAGGTTGGTGTTGAAGAATTGGTGCCTGTCGACGGAGTCGATTTGTTCTGGTGGCATCGGGTTCTACAGGTAGTTGCGGTAGAGTTGTTTTGTGTCGAGGTATCTCAAGTTGTTGAGATATTTGCAGTGGTCTTAGACATTTTATTTTCAGTGTTTTATGTTGGAAGGTTGGTGCCTGTCGACTTGTTCGATCTGCTGGGTTGGTACCAGGTTTCTGTTTATTGTGTGTTTAGGTATCTCAGTTAGAGTGGGATATTTGTGGAGTCGAGAATTCCGGATGGTGTTTCCCCGTAAATTTTATTTCAGGAAAGAAAATTCCCCGTGTTGTATATAGACGTTTGCCAGGATGCTGTGCCCTGAGCGGAAGTATTGAAGTTGCCAGGAGGGTTTTCCCTGAGCTTTTGTGAGTTTAGTTGTTACAGGAAGGTGCGTTCCCTGTTGTGTTGTTCAGGAGGATTGATTCCCTGATTTTGGGTGGACCCTGAGATGGTCATATTTATTTCAGGATGCTGATTCCCTGACCTTTGGTGAACCCTGAGATGGTCACGTGCAGGATGGTGAATTCCCTGTTGCCTGTGAGGCATTTTAACCTGCGTTGGATATGTGTGCCCCCTGATTTTGCTCCATTGCGCGAGTATTAGCAGGCTGGTACATAAGGTGTGTAGGAGTGCCGTCTGAGTCTGCTCGATGGCGCTGAAGGAAACCTTGAGTTGTGGAAAGTGAAGGGGCGTAGCCTGAGTCAGCTCGGTTAAGCGTTATTTTGGTGGATTTGGTAGCAATGGTCTGTTGACCTCGTTTGATTGCTGCTCTGGTGTGTTGGTGCGAGTTCGTTGTACCTGGAGTGTGTTGCTCTAAGTGGTACGAATTTTATTTCAGCAACGTTGAGTGAATGTGAGTGATGCTGTACGCCTGCGTGTTGCTGTCGAGGAGAGGTCCTAGCCAGTTGTCTGTTTGATAAAAGTGGATATGATTTAGATTTTGGAATTTTATTGCCCTAGCATTCCCGTTTTGAATGGATTTCGTTTACAGGTTCTGTTGAGATACTCTTGTCTCTTGCCCCTTGCTGGGCGGTCTCTTGAGTAAGAGCCATACTCGTTGACAGTGCGTTTGAAACGCTATATTATCCTAAATGTAAATAACTGTACTGGCTGACTTCCCGGTAGGCACTTGTGCCTTGTTGACCCTGCGTTGGTCACACTAATTTTATGAGCAGAGTCACCCAGTCACTATGGAGAGTTCCTTGTGTGCGTGGCGCATCCGCAATTTAAATTCTGCTAATTTAGAATGTGAATTTTAGGATTTTGGTTTGGGACAGTTGATTTGGTCCTTCAGACAGTTTAATTTAGAATTAAGTGGATTCCTCCCCTCCCTTTTGGTATTTTGGTAAGAGTATTACGCTCTATGGTTCTGGTGTGTCCTAAACTTGCTGGTGTTGGATTAATTTTAAAGTTAAAGGCAACGTTAACTCAAGCGGTGCGTGTGCGCCGATCAGCAGTACATATTACCTCTCGAGATCTGAGAGAGTGCCTCGTCAGTGTGAGCACAAGGTGTGCTGAGTCCCCCTTGGGTGAAGTGTTCCTCCCTAGTGTTTCTTCGAGTGGTCGCTGGTGTATTGACCCCTTCCCCTACTTCTACTAAATTATCCTGCTCCATGGCAGGGAAGATGTCGGCTCGACTTATCCTGTCGAGCCAGATGCTGTGTCTGGATGGTTCGCTGCTGGCGTCTGGTTTGTTTTCAGCTTGGTCCAATGTGAGGGTGGCGCCCCTCACACCTGGCGATGGTGGTGACCTGCGCTAAGGTCACTGTCGGCCCCGATGAATTTCATCTTCTGGTGGTGGAGCTTGATGGCTGCTGGCGGTTCTGATGGCGAAACCTACCTGGTCGTCCCTACCTGGCTGGACACTCTGAGCTCCGGTGCTGGACCGTTCCACTGGTATGGCATGGCTGTACTACACGACATCATGAAGATGTTTCAAGAGGAGTGATGATGGGAATGAACTGTACGAGTGCTGCATGATCTATTGACTGTTACAAGGTCATATGAGTGAGTCGCAACTGGAATACTCACCTGTCAGTACCCCCCCCCCCCCCCTTCCTCCCCATTTCTTCGATGGCAGAGGGGAAGACTGTGCCAGTCGTTTCGACCGACACAATGTTTTGTCCCTACCCCCCCCCCCCCCCCCCCCCCTTCCCCTGGCCACTTGCCACGGAGGGCGGGCTCTTTAGGATATGAACTGCATTTCAAATATTATCAATCTCCCGCCGTCACCCCCTCTCTGCCTAGCTACGTATTTCCGGCTATGCAATCACTTCCGGCCTTGGAATGGCCGAGAAGCAGCCGAGACTGTTCCAGAATGAGCTAGAACATATGCCGTGTTGCTAACCGCGGTAAATGCTGCACCCTGATTGGTTAATGTCGGCACGCATGCGCCAAGCGCTACGATGAACTGTGCGTCCTAACTGACGCCAGGACTCTGCTCGGGGCTTTTGAACTATAAGCTGCTCGGTGGTTGGACTCGCAGCGATGTAGGCCAAAGTGTGTGTTCGCTGGCCGCTCGGATCGGTCAGCCTGTGGTAGCTGATATAGGCCATGAGCCTAAATTTAAGGTACTGTGTTGTGTGAACTGTATTTGTATTATGGCTTGAGTTACTTTATTTTTCTTACTCCCGATGGAGTTCTTTTCTTAATATTTGCAGTTTCAGTGCGGCGTGAAACTTATGCGTCTGACGAACTTGAACTTGTGACTGTGTTGGCCACACATGTGTTTGTAAACCTGCTTTTAGGGCTGCTGCATTGTTCACTATGCTAATTTAATATGATTATTTTCTGAACTTAAAACTACGTATCTCGCCTAGCTAAGGCTTTCCTAATTTTAAACACGTGCTAGAAGCACTTGCCAACGGTCTAATACAGACGCCTACCTAATCTTGGAAATAGTTTAATCGCGTGGAAAAAAGGACCTGAACCTACACTAATGTTTGAAATACAATCTGTAATTTTGGAAGGGGGTTTTTGAATGTAATTATGGGCGACACAACCCTTGCCGTGTTGCCCCTTGGCCGCGCCGTTTGATTTGGTGTCTCGTGACGCTCGGCTACTTAGGCCGCGAGCCCTCTGCTCGAGTTCTTTATCTGCTTGTTTGCTATCCTAGCATTTTTTTTTCCTTCGACAGCTTCTGCTGTCTCGTAAGCCCTCCTGGGCCGATGTATGTTAATTCTGCCATTTGTTTTGGAAACACGTGCTCGTGTGATTTATTTAATTTCATGGTTCCGCACGCCATGCTGTCCTCCCATGACTGCCTCGGTTGGCAGGTTGCTTGGTGCCCGCTCTCCTGAGCCTATTATTTTATTTACTACCAATTTCATTTGTCTTTCGGGATTGCTATGCCCGCGGCACGGCCAGTTAAGGGGAACCTCCCACGTTTCTTTATGCCCCAGGTGCATTTTCTTGTCTGCCCCCAACCCTTCTTGTACACCCTTTTATTGAATAGATATTTTGTTTATTTTTGAAGTTAGAACATGATTTCCCCAAAAATCCAGCACGTCCCTAAACCACCCTTTGAGTACGTCCAGCTTTCCACTCCATGGGTATTCTACCCAAACTCCCCCCTTTTCCCGGAGTCTTCCAGGTAGCACAAACAAATCTAGACCGAGTAGAAGGGGGGGCTGTCCCCGTCTCCCGGGGGCGGTGCAACATGCAAGAGTTCACACATGGGTCCGCTCGTTAGAAATAGTTTAAAAACTGCCTAAAGACAACTGGATGGTTACTTGGCTGTTCCCTCACCTGTGTAGGGAAACAGATACTTGTCTCCGAGATGCATCTTCTCTTCTGCCTCCGAGCACAGATCGCCCAGGTCGTGGAAGTTCTCCTGAGAAGCCACCATCTTGTGCAGGTGTGTAGCCTGTGTGTCTGGGTGTGGTAGAGGGTTGGGCGATGTAGTTTCATTGTCTGAGGCAGTGCCTGACCACTGACTACCTCGCAGGCCTGGTTCCAGCACTGAAACAAATACAATTCTCTGAGATCCATAAAAATCTATAGAAGTACTACATGAAAACACTACAATTAGGGGGAGTATAAAGGACAAACAATGGCAAGCTCATAACTGCAGAGGGAGTAGGCACAAAGGGATAAACTACACAGCCAGATGGTTTATACTATATTTATGATACGTTAAAGTGTATGTTTCACAAAACTCAAGCACCTAAACCAGTGGGAGTTAGAAGGTGTGATTTGTACCAAAATCTTCCGAATCATCTCAATAGTACAAGAAAAATCTTGCATTTCTTGAAAAGTCAACGGAAATATATTTAATTGTTTATAAAGTGCTTTTAAACAAATAAACAAGACGATAGCCCCTGGCAGAACTGTGTCTCATACAGCCGCATAGCAGATGGGGCGCACACAACCCATTGTGCAACCAGCAGCAGTGATGAATAGCTCTCTGATTTCATACATATCGACAATTTGTTTAAAAAGTGCGTTTAAACAAATAAGCATATTTATAGAAGCCAGCATAACAGTAAAGCCAATGGGTAATTTATACACAAATCCCGCATAACAGTAAAGCCAGGCGGGTGGTTTATACACATGCAAGAGTTCTCGCATGGGTCCTCTAGTTTACTTGTATTTTTCTATCGATTTGCAGCACTTCACATAAAGTCAACAATGATTATTGAAAGTACAAAGCCTTTTCCTAGTGTAATACTTCCATTTTTAGCCTATTTTAATTTATGAAAATCTACCAAAATCTAAATGGTTGGAGCAACTTCAATGAAACTTGGTAAGGTCTTATTACTGCTTCGTCTGATCTCGACCATGCCTATCACATTTTATTGTCACCAATCCAACATGGCGGCAACATACAAATATGTTTTTATTTCTTGTATCTTAATGAAGCAATCAAAGTGACAGTTTGTATAATAAACCACCAAATAATCTTCATTCTGCCATATAACTTTATGGTCTACACAGAAAAACTATCCAACATGGCAGCCATAAGAAATATTTCACTTATTCTCAATATCTATGAATATATTACAGCAATCAAACTGGAATATTGTGTGGTGATAAGAGGCTATTAAACTAGGATTACCTATATGATTTTCATTAATCCGATGAGCACAAAATCAACATGGCAGCTACGCAAATTTAAATATTAAAATGGGCCTATCTTGTGACTTAATCATCTAAGAGCAATGAAACTTAGCACGCTAAATCTCTGGTGGTTGGTCCTCAGTTTAGGGGCTGCGACAACGCGGTCATGTAGCCCTGTGTACTTTGGGTGTGTGTAGAATCTGTATGATGACCGGTGTTAATTGTGATGGTTGTATTAGTGTGTGTTATCTGTAATTCAGGTAAGGACTTCAGACGATCAATTTCAAGTAGTTCCAACTTTTGCTACCAAATGCTACCATCAACGACGCCTAGCTGCAAACTGGGTTACTAGATGCCACCGCAACCGGCACCTGGCGGCAAATGTTAGAATTTAAATAGAACATTAATCAAATCTATCCTACAAATTTAGCTTTACATAATTGTAGTTAGTGGAAGGTTCTTTTACATGCCATAAATCAATGACATAGGCCCACCAGCTTTACTTCCACTCTGAAGGAAGGCATACTGAGGGACTTATAACGCTCCTAAAAAAATCCGACGACTTCGGCCGGGTTTGAACCCGCGATCTTGGGCATAAAAGCTCAGCACGCTACCAACTACGCCACCGAAGCCGCCAGTAAATCTTTAATACACTGGTGTCTAATTTAATTAGATTTTTATGAGAAATTCAAGATAGTGGCTGTAAGAAACTTAAAAAACACATTTTAATTTTTTTGAGAGCTATTCAAGAGATTGAAGGAAAGTTTGTATAACGAACTACCATAATAATCTTCATCTGCTGGTATATATTCTATGACCTGCATGGCCATTGGCTGCAATAAAAGTTTATATAAAAGAATCGAAAGAGTCAGCGAAGAGAAATATTTCACCAGTTCTCAATATCTCCGAAACTACTACAGCAATCAAAATGAAATTCTATATGGTGATAGAGGACTCTTAATTAATTCCATATGTGTAACTTTCAAAAACCTGATATACACAAAAACAACACTGTGGCCATGCAACATTCAAACTATTTAAAATTACTTTTTTCTTTATCGTATTGTACAGTATTTAAGCAATAGGAAGAGAAGCTATGTATAATCAACCATTATCATATTAATTATTATTATTATTATGTAATGTTATTGAATTCTGTAGCTTGCCTTTCATAAATTACGAAAGCTGTACATTTGACTTTCTAATAATTAACTCCTATGTCTCGTTATAGAAAGATGCCATCTTGCAGGAGTCATAGTTAACCGATACTGGAAGTTATATGTTCTAGCATGTAATTTTTTATTGTGATGGTGGTAGTTGTAATTGCTTTATGGAGCAAAAACCGAGGTCATCAGCCCCAATTTTCTAACTTGGGCATTGTAAATTATAGGTTATATGCATATTCATTCCTGAATTTTACTGATGTTCTATTGGACCAGTCTCTTGGTAAGTTGATAAACCGTTACCATGAACTGGTATATATTTCTTTAGTGTTGTTTTGATGTATTGTAGACAAGCCTCATTGTGTAAAAGATGGTGTATTGGCTTTCACGGCCGGTGAATTAAAACTCAGCAATTCTTCTAGGTTTGTGCCGTGTCTTGTGTGGGGTTTCGCCTAGGACACCTAGCTAGGCTCATCGGCGGGCTCTTGGTGTCCCTGCCCGGACCCCCACAGGAGTATCGAACTGCGCGATACCTCCCTTTATATAGAGTGCAACTGCACTCCTTGACTGCGAGAACCAAAAGCTCAAGCAGCCATAACCTCCCTATGAAGGCTTCCAAAAAGATGGTGTATTGGCTTTCACGGCCGGTGAATTAAAACTCAGCAATTCTTCTAGGTTTGTGCCGTGTCTTGTGTGGGGTTTCGCCTAGGACACCTAGCTAGGCTCATCGGCGGGCTCTTGGTGTCCCTGCCCGGACCCCCACAGGAGTATCGAACTGCGCGATACCTCCCTTTATATAGAGTGCAACTGCACTCCTTGACTGCGAGAACCAAAAGCTCAAGCAGCCATAACCTCCCTATGAAGGCTTCCAAAAAGATGGTGTATTGGCTTTCACGGCCGGTGAATTAAAACTCAGCAATTCTTCTAGGTTTGTGCCGTGTCTTGTGTGGGGTTTCGCCTAGGACACCTAGCTAGGCTCATCGGCGGGCTCTTGGTGTCCCTGCCCGGACCCCCACAGGAGTATCGAACTGCGCGATACCTCCCTTTATATAGAGTGCAACTGCACTCCTTGACTGCGAGAACCAAAAGCTCAAGCAGCCATAACCTCCCTATGAAGGCTTCCAAAAAGATGGTGTATTGGCTTTCACGGCCGGTGAATTAAAACTCAGCAATTCTTCTAGGTTTGTGCCGTGTCTTGTGTGGGGTTTCGCCTAGGACACCTAGCTAGGCTCATCGGCGGGCTCTTGGTGTCCCTGCCCGGACCCCCACAGGAGTATCGAACTGCGCGATACCTCCCTTTATATAGAGTGCAACTGCACTCCTTGACTGCGAGAACCAAAAGCTCAAGCAGCCATAACCTCCCTATGAAGGCTTCCAAAAAGATGGTGTATTGGCTTTCACGGCCGGTGAATTAAAACTCAGCAATTCTTCTAGGTTTGTGCCGTGTCTTGTGTGGGGTTTCGCCTAGGACACCTAGCTAGGCTCATCGGCGGGCTCTTGGTGTCCCTGCCCGGACCCCCACAGGAGTATCGAACTGCGCGATACCTCCCTTTATATAGAGTGCAACTGCACTCCTTGACTGCGAGAACCAAAAGCTCAAGCAGCCATAACCTCCCTATGAAGGCTTCCAAAAAGATGGTGTATTGGCTTTCACGGCCGGTGAATTAAAACTCAGCAATTCTTCTAGGTTTGTGCCGTGTCTTGTGTGGGGTTTCGCCTAGGACACCTAGCTAGGCTCATCGGCGGGCTCTTGGTGTCCCTGCCCGGACCCCCACAGGAGTATCGAACTGCGCGATACCTCCCTTTATATAGAGTGCAACTGCACTCCTTGACTGCGAGAACCAAAAGCTCAAGCAGCCATAACCTCCCTATGAAGGCTTCCAAAAAGATGGTGTATTGGCTTTCACGGCCGGTGAATTAAAACTCAGCAATTCTTCTAGGTTTGTGCCGTGTCTTGTGTGGGGTTTCGCCTAGGACACCTAGCTAGGCTCATCGGCGGGCTCTTGGTGTCCCTGCCCGGACCCCCACAGGAGTATCGAACTGCGCGATACCTCCCTTTATATAGAGTGCAACTGCACTCCTTGACTGCGAGAACCAAAAGCTCAAGCAGCCATAACCTCCCTATGAAGGCTTCCAAAAAGATGGTGTATTGGCTTTCACGGCCGGTGAATTAAAACTCAGCAATTCTTCTAGGTTTGTGCCGTGTCTTGTGTGGGGTTTCGCCTAGGACACCTAGCTAGGCTCATCGGCGGGCTCTTGGTGTCCCTGCCCGGACCCCCACAGGAGTATCGAACTGCGCGATACCTCCCTTTATATAGAGTGCAACTGCACTCCTTGACTGCGAGAACCAAAAGCTCAAGCAGCCATAACCTCCCTATGAAGGCTTCCAAAAAGATGGTGTATTGGCTTTCACGGCCGGTGAATTAAAACTCAGCAATTCTTCTAGGTTTGTGCCGTGTCTTGTGTGGGGTTTCGCCTAGGACACCTAGCTAGGCTCATCGGCGGGCTCTTGGTGTCCCTGCCCGGACCCCCACAGGAGTATCGAACTGCGCGATACCTCCCTTTATATAGAGTGCAACTGCACTCCTTGACTGCGAGAACCAAAAGCTCAAGCAGCCATAACCTCCCTATGAAGGCTTCCAAAAAGATGGTGTATTGGCTTTCACGGCCGGTGAATTAAAACTCAGCAATTCTTCTAGGTTTGTGCCGTGTCTTGTGTGGGGTTTCGCCTAGGACACCTAGCTAGGCTCATCGGCGGGCTCTTGGTGTCCCTGCCCGGACCCCCACAGGAGTATCGAACTGCGCGATACCTCCCTTTATATAGAGTGCAACTGCACTCCTTGACTGCGAGAACCAAAAGCTCAAGCAGCCATAACCTCCCTATGAAGGCTTTCAAAAAGATGGTGTATTGGCTTTCACGGCCGGTGAATTAAAACTCAGCAATTCTTCTAGGTTTGTGCCGTGTCTTGTGTGGGGTTTCGCCTAGGACACCTAGCTAGGCTCATCGGCGGGCTCTTGGTGTCCCTGCCCGGACCCCCACAGGAGTATCGAACTGCGCGATACCTCCCTTTATATAGAGTGCAACTGCACTCCTTGACTGCGAGAACCAAAAGCTCAAGCAGCCATAACCTCCCTATGAAGGCTTCCAAAAAGATGGTGTATTGGCTTTCACGGCCGGTGAATTAAAACTCAGCAATTCTTCTAGGTTTGTGCCGTGTCTTGTGTGGGGTTTCGCCTAGGACACCTAGCTAGGCTCATCGGCGGGCTCTTGGTGTCCCTGCCCGGACCCCCACAGGAGTATCGAACTGCGCGATACCTCCCTTTATATAGAGTGCAACTGCACTCCTTGACTGCGAGAACCAAAAGCTCAAGCAGCCATAACCTCCCTATGAAGGCTTCCAAAAAGATGGTGTATTGGCTTTCACGGCCGGTGAATTAAAACTCAGCAATTCTTCTAGGTTTGTGCCGTGTCTTGTGTGGGGTTTCGCCTAGGACACCTAGCTAGGCTCATCGGCGGGCTCTTGGTGTCCCTGCCCGGACCCCCACAGGAGTATCGAACTGCGCGATACCTCCCTTTATATAGAGTGCAACTGCACTCCTTGACTGCGAGAACCAAAAGCTCAAGCAGCCATAACCTCCCTATGAAGGCTTCCAAAAAGATGGTGTATTGGCTTTCACGGCCGGTGAATTAAAACTCAGCAATTCTTCTAGGTTTGTGCCGTGTCTTGTGTGGGGTTTCGCCTAGGACACCTAGCTAGGCTCATCGGCGGGCTCTTGGTGTCCCTGCCCGGACCCCCACAGGAGTATCGAACTGCGCGATACCTCCCTTTATATAGAGTGCAACTGCACTCCTTGACTGCGAGAACCAAAAGCTCAAGCAGCCATAACCTCCCTATGAAGGCTTCCAAAAAGATGGTGTATTGGCTTTCACGGCCGGTGAATTAAAACTCAGCAATTCTTCTAGGTTTGTGCCGTGTCTTGTGTGGGGTTTCGCCTAGGACACCTAGCTAGGCTCATCGGCGGGCTCTTGGTGTACCTGCCCGGACCCCCACAGGAGTATCGAACTGCGCGATACCTCCCTTTATATAGAGTGCAACTGCACTCCTTGACTGCGAGAACCAAAAGCTCAAGCAGCCATAACCTCCCTATGAAGGCTTCCAAAAAGATGGTGTATTGGCTTTCACGGCCGGTGAATTAAAACTCAGCAATTCTTCTAGGTTTGTGCCGTGTCTTGTGTGGGGTTTCGCCTAGGACACCTAGCTAGGCTCATCGGCGGGCTCTTGGTGTCCCTGCCCGGACCCCCACAGGAGTATCGAACTGCGCGATACCTCCCTTTATATAGAGTGCAACTGCACTCCTTGACTGCGAGAACCAAAAGCTCAAGCAGCCATAACCTCCCTATGAAGGCTTCCAAAAAGATGGTGTATTGGCTTTCACGGCCGGTGAATTAAAACTCAGCAATTCTTCTAGGTTTGTGCCGTGTCTTGTGTGGGGTTTCGCCTAGGACACCTAGCTAGGCTCATCGGCGGGCTCTTGGTGTCCCTGCCCGGACCCCCACAGGAGTATCGAACTGCGCGATACCTCCCTTTATATAGAGTGCAACTGCACTCCTTGACTGCGAGAACCAAAAGCTCAAGCAGCCATAACCTCCCTATGAAGGCTTCCAAAAAGATGGTGTATTGGCTTTCACGGCCGGTGAATTAAAACTCAGCAATTCTTCTAGGTTTGTGCCGTGTCTTGTGTGGGGTTTCGCCTAGGACACCTAGCTAGGCTCATCGGCGGGCTCTTGGTGTCCCTGCCCGGACCCCCACAGGAGTATCGAACTGCGCGATACCTCCCTTTATATAGAGTGCAACTGCACTCCTTGACTGCGAGAACCAAAAGCTCAAGCAGCCATAACCTCCCTATGAAGGCTTCCAAAAAGATGGTGTATTGGCTTTCACGGCCGGTGAATTAAAACTCAGCAATTCTTCTAGGTTTGTGCCGTGTCTTGTGTGGGGTTTCGCCTAGGACACCTAGCTAGGCTCATCGGCGGGCTCTTGGTGTCCCTGCCCGGACCCCCACAGGAGTATCGAACTGCGCGATACCTCCCTTTATATAGAGTGCAACTGCACTCCTTGACTGCGAGAACCAAAAGCTCAAGCAGCCATAACCTCCCTATGAAGGCTTCCAAAAAGATGGTGTATTGGCTTACACGGCCGGTGAATTAAAACTCAGCAATTCTTCTAGGTTTGTGCCGTGTCTTGTGTGGGGTTTCGCCTAGGACACCTAGCTAGGCTCATCGGCGGGCTCTTGGTGTCCCTGCCCGGACCCCCACAGGAGTATCGAACTGCGCGATACCTCCCTTTATATAGAGTGCAACTGCACTCCTTGACTGCGAGAACCAAAAGCTCAAGCAGCCATAACCTCCCTATGAAGGCTTCCAAAAAGATGGTGTATTGGCTTTCACGGCCGGTGAATTAAAACTCGGCAATTCTTCTAGGTTTGTGCCGTGTCTTGTGTGGGGTTTCGCCTAGGACACCTAGCTAGGCTCATCGGCGGGCTCTTGGTGTCCCTGCCCGGACCCCCACAGGAGTATCGAACTGCGCGATACCTCCCTTTATATAGAGTGCAACTGCACTCCTTGACTGCGAGAACGAAAAGCTCAAGCAGCCATAACCTCCCTATGAAGGCTTCCAAAAAGATGGTGTATTGGCTTTCACGGCCGGTGAATTAAAACTCAGCAATTCTTCTAGGTTTGTGCCGTGTCTTGTGTGGGGTTTCGCCTAGGACACCTAGCTAGGCTCATCGGCGGGCTCTTGGTGTCCCTGCCCGGACCCCCACAGGAGTATCGAACTGCGCGATACCTCCCTTTATATAGAGTGCAACTGCACTCCTTGACTGCGAGAACCAAAAGCTCAAGCAGCCATAACCTCCCTATGAAGGCTTCCAAAAAGATGGTGTATTGGCTTTCACGGCCGGTGAATTAAAACTCAGCAATTCTTCTAGGTTTGTGCCGTATTTTCCAGTGATGATGGTTTGTTGGTGCGACTTATCTTGTGTAACAATGAAAGTTTTAATGTACGACAGGGAAAGCACTAGTACCATAGAAAGACTATTTTGGTGTTTTAAAATATTTTGATGCTTCTTGCCTGAAATTACTACAACATTTGGTCATTGAATTTTGAGTTTGAAATCACTGCACTATACCTTAATAAAATGTACAGTACGGTAGGTCATGTACCAAAAGCTATTTAGTCCATCAAAAGGAAAATTCATTTAATAGATGGGAGAGTTATTAAATTGAAAAGACATGAAAATAAGCAATTTAGTCCTTCACAGAACTTGTTCATGTATGTGTGCTTCAGGATGAAATTTCACATACTCTCATAAAACTTGCATTAAGCACTTATTAGAGAATCTATCTGAGTTGCAGTGACTCAGTGGATGAAGCATTAGCTTTCCAGATGGAAGGACCACAGTTCAATTCCCAGTAGAGCTGGGAAATCTGCCCTCCATCTTACAGGCATCTCCTGGAGCTAGGAGCCATTAAAATTAATAGCAGAAGAATTTTCTTCTTTAGCAATTTACTGGTGGTGGTAAAGGCTATTTGAGACTAACTACATTTCATTCACTTTTCATGTTTGTTATTGGCTGTGACTGTTTCCAAGTATTCATATTTCTTCCTGCAAACATTAGATCCCTATCAATTCAATTTGTGGATATGCCTTAGGTGATTAAATAGTCCAATAATGGCATGAAATATGTGGTGGGGGTTGTTGTTGTTGTGCTTAGATATTGTTGTCATTTAGCCCCATGTACTTGGGTGTGGAATTTTGTCTGATAGCCTGTGATATTGTGATGGATGTATTAGTGTGTATATTTGGTATATTTGTAATTCAGATGAGGATTGGGAAGGAGGCGACCATGGCCGTAAGTTAGGAACCATCCCAGCATTCACATGGAGTAGAAGTGGGGAAACGACGCAAAACCACTTCCAGGATGGCTGAGATGGGAATCAAACCCATCTCTTCTCAGTTTTGTCTCACGAGGTCGACTGAACCCCATTCTAGCCCTCAAACCAGAATTAAATTTCTTGTCAGAGCCGGGAATTGAACCCGGACCTCTGGGGCGACAGCCAAGAAGGCTAGCCGCTACACCAGGAGTGCTGGCATGAAACATGCAACCACACAAAATGCATTGGATGAATTGGGCTGGACATGGCAGAGCTCGCCGGAGTGTTCGTGCATGTCGCTTGGTTTCTTCATATCTGCGGCACTCTCCTTCAAACCAGTCGACATCAGCAGAGATGGAGTGGTGCCAAAGTAGGCACATTCTTTCCATGTTAATTTATACCAGTAATTTTCCAGGTGGTTATCAAATTAGACGAAGAAAATGTGGGCCCTTATAATTCACAAACCCACAATGGTCATTCCACCAGAAAAGGGTAGGCTACTTGACTTGAATGCATGACATTCACTCAAAATTCAAACAACATAAATGGATTAATATCATTCAATTACTTTTGATGTTCAGAACTGAATTATTTTCTATACTGTTATGTAACATTTAACTGGTGGTTTGCTCTAAATACTAATTCCCACTTTTACTTACTGCTGCTTGGTAGGTAGGCTTCTGGCAACTGACTTGACCAACGAGGAGCATAGATAGGCTTCAGATTTGGAAACAGCTGACTGTTATTGATGATGTTGAGCGCAGGAGGGGGTTGTATAGACTGCCGACTTCCGTTGTTATGAGGGGAGCCTCCTCGTCCAATGACAGGGTCTTCACAAATGTTGGGCAGATAGGATGGTGCACCCATCGTTGATACACCTGAAGATTGGGAAAACAGATTACTAAGTGTCATGATAAGTTTCATTAAATGAGTGCACTTATAAATGAAAATATTATAATTCTGACAGTCACATGTCTACAGTTCTGTTAACTAACATCTTGGTGCAAGAGACAAATTTGTGGATACATCATTAGCTGATCAATAATCTTGACATTAATAAAATTTAATTAATTACTTGATTGTTAGATATATTTTCTCATCTCTTCGGGAACATCCTCTGAGATTTACCGCATTTGCTCGCGTATATCTCGCCCCCGCGTATATCTCGCACTCCATTTTTTAATTTGAAATTTCAGGAAAAAAAAATTACTCGCATATATCTTGCATTCATTACTGACGCCATCATATAAATGACCGTAATAACCTTGAGGTAGAAACACGTTCGATTTAGCGCGCCACAACAGTCGTCATTGTCCAGGAACTTACCCGAAGCGTTACTAACAGGAAGAGCGAGCAACAACGAGTTGATCCGAACTTCGATACGAGCCGATTAGGGATCGATGCGCCGCGTGCAAGCATACGGCGCAGCGTGAGTGTTAGCACGCTGTACATCGTTCGCCGCGTCTTCGGCCGCAGTTGGTTAAATTCGCCGCCTTGAGACACGTTCGAATTAACGATTAGTGCGCCACAACAGTTGCTCAAGTAGGCCTACTGTTACATCGCAGAGAAACGCAGTTCAGTCTTCTCGAATCTCAATGATTTCGTCTTCACACATTGCGTCGCATCAGAGCTTGGCCGCGTGCAAGCATACGGCGCAGCGCGAGTGTTAGCACGCTGTACATCGTTAGACTTCGGCCGCGGTTGGCTAAATTCACCGCCTTGAGACACGTTCGAATTAGCGATTAGCGCGCCACAACAGTTGCGGAAGTAGGCCTACTGTTACATCGCAGAGAAACGCAGTTCAGTCTTCTCGAATCTCAATGATTTCGTCTTTACGCATTGCGTCGCATCAGAGCTCGGCCGCGTGCAAGAATACGGCGCAGCGTGAGTGTTAGCACGCTGTACATCGTTCGCCGCGTCTTCGGCCGCAGTTGGTTAAATTCGCCGCCTTGAGACACATTCGAATTAGCGATTAGCTCGCCACAACAGTTGCTCAAGTAGGCCTACTGTTACATCGCAGAGAAACGCAGTTCAGTCTTCTCGAATCTCAATGATTTCGTCTTTACACATTGCGTCGCATCAGAGCTCGGCCGCGTGCAAGCATACGGTGCAGCGTGAGTGTTAGCACGCTGTACATCGTTCCCCGAGTCTTCGGCCGCGGCTGGCTAAATTCGCCGCCTTGAGACACGTTCGAATTAGCGATTAGCGCGCCACAACAGTTGCTCAAGTAGGCCTACTGTTACATCGCAGAGAAACGCAGTTCAGTCTTCTCGAATCTCAACGATTTCGTCTTTACGCATTGCGTCGCATCAGAGCTCGGCCGCGTGCAAGAATACGGCGCAGCGTGAGTGTTAGCACGCTGTACATCGTTCGCCGCGTCTTCGGCCGAGGTTGGCTAAATTCACCACCTTGAAACACGTTCGAATTAGCGATTCGCGCGCCACGTCAGTTGCGCAAGTAGGCCTTCTGTTACATCGCAAATTTTGTGTTTTTTCGGGAATACGGTCATTCCCCGCGTATATCTCACACCGAAAATTTTCACACATATTTTCGGTCAAAAAAGCGCGGGATATATGCGAATTTGTTATAATACGGTAGTGTAATAAAGCTTGGTTAAGAAACTCCTGCATAAGAGGTTTTCGACATAAAATTCTTGATCCTGTGGTCAATCAAGTAAGAAAGTTGGCATTTAAAGGAGTTCAAATGCAACAGACTTGTATCAGTACATTTACTAGTGCATTATAAATCCACATCCAGGGCTCTGGTGACTCTAAAACACAATGGTTAAAAGGGACGTTAAACCCATATCATTATTTTTTTATTTTTTTCAATTTTCAATTTTCACAGAAAGCCATATTACAATATTTTGCTAACCTTATACAACCTTTTCACAGACTCACATTAGAAAAATGTCAATTATTTTGAATGGCTTAACCTAGTGAATCATAATTTATAATAAATGTTTTTAATTTAATATCTTGTTTAACTGACAAGGAGACTATTGTTATGTGTAGTTATTCACCTTGACCCCTACAATTTAAATTTATTTTTTATTATTAAAAAAGAAAATATACATTATTGAAAGATATTTTTTTAGTACAGGAATTTAATTTCAGATATAGCACATATACAAGTACATTAGCTTGTTTAATGAATGAATATCTTTGATAATACTGAAGATTTAGGTGAAATTCCTGGACTTCCCTGACTTTATTTATTTTGGAACTTCTGGTTCTGATTCTAGCATTGAAAGAAATTTACAGTAAAGTGCATTGGAAAACACCTTAACATAACCCTTAATACCACTCGATTGAAACAATGTTGGGAGAGTTTCTGATATTACAATGAAACCTCTTTTAAGTGTACCTGGATATAAGGCTTTCTGTATTTGTTGTACATTTCTCATAATGCCTATAGTACAGGCCAATGGGGTTACAAGGCATGAACATACTGTGCTACTGTATACTCACCAACATCTCGATGTCTATGTCTGCCTGAAGACTCCTCATCATCGCTGCTATGACTAGAAGCCAGCTCCAAGCTGCGACCATCGACAGACACCTCCGACTCAGAGTCCGATTCTTGATGTCGGTCATTCGTTGGACTTTCCTCTGAGACTGTTGACAGAAAGGAATTTAGGTTACAAACTGGTATTTTTTAAACCTATTACACTATTACGTCCTCCACCTTCCATCATCTGCATTGTGTGCGGCCGTATGTTCTATACCAGGATTGGTCTGTTGAGTCACCAGCGACATCACCATCGAGTGAATACAAATTAGTAATGCGGAAAGAAACATACACTCGGATAAGAGTATTGGCCGAAGACGACACTATTTAAAACACTAGTACATGGAAACAACTTAATGAATATATCAGAAAAATAACAGCAGACAAAGAGATCATGCTTGGAAGAGGTACACTTTCCATTTGCAGTTCATGTGTCATGTCTTGGGATGTATCCTTGCATGAAATGCAGAAGATTCAGGTCAAAGTCCAGAGAGTGGACTCACTTTCTTTCTTTTCATGCTTAATAATGTTGTGATTGTTGCTCCAATCAGGGGCTTGGGACATCTTTGGTCACCAGCTCTGTTTAGTTTTGTGTTTAATATATTTGTCTGTTATTCTATGTTAAACGAAGGAAACTTGTAGTTTAATGTGACTGTTTATCTGACCCCTTTTTCATGTGGAATTTAAATCACCACATTTGACATTTTACCTCGAAAATCTCACATACATTAACCAGGAATCAAACCTAGCCTTGGTGACCACTGCATTATTATACCCTTTCACCGGAGTTCTTGCTGTGGTAGTGTGCGTTTCAGGGTTGAGGATTAGGCTGTCCCAGGACTTGAAATAAGGTACCAATGTGACATTTTCCTGGAGTAAGCTTGGAAAAACACACAGGAAAATCTTCCTCGGGATGACATGGAGTATGACACAATTGATACTGCAGGTCTGTCTGTTAGGTAGTCAGCCCGAAGGCTGGTTAGATCCTCAAAAAGCACCGCCGTTACGTTATGTGAGTAGATACCCACAAAAACCCAAGGCAGCGCTATATTGAGGCGTTCTAGGCAAGAAGAGGAGTGAGGTAGTTTGATACTGCAGGGTTGTTTTAATAATGATCATTAATTTAAGGGAGGCAAATTATATGGTTATTATTCAATTTTTAAATCGTCTTCAAATTTAGAAGCCATTGAGATAAGCTTGTTGGGTTAAGTGGTGCAGTTGATTTAGCACTTCAAAACCAAAGATAGTGGATTCAATCTCACCTCAGTCCAATGTCATTTAAAGGTGTTTAAATGTGAGAACCCTATGTCAGGGAATTTACTGGCACATTAAAGACTCCTTTCAGGAAAAAATTCTGGCACCAGTGTCTCTTTGCCACAGCAGTTATAAGGAGCCCACAACATTATTATTATTATTATCATTGAGGTAAGTTCTGTGCAAATCTCCAATATTCCTTGTTATACACTGATGGATAATGAACCCGTAACATTATTATTACTATTAAAATTATTCATACTTCTGGCATATTGCCGTGTGAACATAAAATTAAAATTCTAGACGTTTCGAGAGGAACCTAGCCTCCTTTCTCAACAGAATTTAAAAAAAGGAGGCAAGGTTCCTCGCGAAACGTCTAGAATTTAGCATGAATAATTGTAATAGTATTCCGGGCCGTGAAAGCCTTAATCTACACATTATTATTACTATTATTAATATTATCATTGAGGTAAGTTCTGTGCAAATCTCAAATATTCCTTGTTATACACTGATAGATAAACACACAGATAACTTACCTTCCCTGTGGCGTTGGAGAGCAGTGTCGTAACCCCTGCTGTAGGATGGCATATCACTTGTTGAGTTGTAATTGCTTGTACTTGTAGATGTATGACGGAGCTGGGTGTCACTCCTGATGAGAGAACAATTACCATGATAGAGTAAAAAACATCATTACCGGAATTTTAAAATCTGTAACATTGTAAACTAATTGAAATACAATTTTAACGCAACATACTCAACAAATTTGTTACGGTACAACAGAGTGAATATGAAATACATAGCTTTACATTATGGGTATATAAAGTTCCAGTAAATACCACTTACAACAAATATTTCTATACCTTTGGTAATGGTGATTGTCATAGAAACCATAGAGGTTATCTGCCCCAATCCCATAACTTTAAATCATGACATATTAATATATAAAAATTCATAACTGCAATAATTTTTGGTCATTTATCTAAATAAAACTGTAACATCAGTCTATCTTTCTGATTCCCCCTCCCTGGGCAGTCGGACTATTTGTTCATTAACCAGTTAATGAAGAATGCAAAGAGGGACAGAAAAACTGGCCTCAGAAAGAAAATGTAATATAACACTTGTTACAATAAAAAATTTGGCACTGAAAAGCGAAATCCAACCTGTAAGGACTGCTACTGGTCTTAGTTGTGGAGCGAGAAGTTGTACTTGAAGTTGAGATGCCCACATGGCGACGGGCTGTTTCGAATCCACCACTGTGATAGGCAAGGGCTGATCTCTGCGAACAAAACCGCAGTGTTAAAAGTGGAAGAAACCAGCGATTCATTTTAAATATTATAACACATAGACAATTTATAAATCCAAGGCATCATTCACTGCAAGATACTGTCATTCCAGGCAAGGTATCCCAGTGGTGACTGGCAGTTAATTGTTCTGAGTGTTGCACTATTCACACTGAGAAGAGGTAGGGTAGGATAGGGTAAGGTAAAAGACTGCTTGATACCAGAGAAGACAGTGTACACGTGCTTGGTAAAATGAATATAGCTTATTTGTCACAAATGCCGCAGTCAAATTCACCTCGAGATTAAATTGATTATTTGAAAAACCTCACGAGAACAAATGTAAGCTATAGGCTACACGAGGGCGAGAGAGAACCGCAAGTGTCACATTCACTCTCAAATAACATTGCAAGATATAGTATCAGCAGTCGACTGCAAATCTGGGATATCTTCGTCCACCCCTCTCCCCCCTTGTTGCAATCAGCAAGCAACGACCAGCCAACTTAAATGTTGGGATAGGACTTACTCGGTCTAGCATCTCTGCCATACCCTCCTTTATTGAGATCTGGTCGGTGCTAGGGCCTGGCAACGACCACATGGCGAGTGCTCCTATACAGTAGTGATGGAGCACTTTGCTTTCTCCAACAGTTCACAGTACTACACGTTTTTCTGAATGATTAAATAACAAAACTATGAATTCCTGTGCATATAAGAGGCATATGGTCTTTTATTACTAAAAGATTATTATTAATACGGTATTTTTTTTTTAATTTGCGGGGGAAATTTTTTAAGCATACATAATTTGGTATTATTTCGTGAATAAGTTTTCAAAATGGTACCCTCAGCCATGAAGGTAATGTCTAAGAAGGAGATAGAGGTCATTACGTGTACTGGAAGTAAAATGTTCAACCTGTAAGAACTCACCGATGTTTGTGTATTGACTATCTGGCTGCTACCGCCAGTAACTTCTGAAGTTTCCAGTGGGACTTTCTTGCCAAGGCAGCGTAGCATGGATATGTACAGGTTGCGCCTAACTCGGCCATTGAGGAAGCAGTAACCCACGAGTGCAAATAGGGCATGGACTAGCACTGCCACAGACAGCAAGTAGGAGAGCATAGGAATGTTCTCACTCACAGTCAGAACACACAGCACCCAGGCCATTCCCAACAGTGGGAGAGAGATCACAGATAGCCACAGCAGAGTCCTGGAAACAGATAATTTAAAATAACATATTAGGGATGCAACGGTTATCAGATAATATGTTCATAATCACTGCATCCACCTATCATGTCTACTATGCAGTTTCATACAAGAGACCATTTTGCCCATAAGTTTTAAGTCCTTCATCATGACCATTTCCATTTTATCTGTAAGTTTTTATGTACATTACACTACAATTTAATTACTGCCAATCAATGTACAATTAGCCAAATTCTTTGCCAAAAATAATTATTAAGACACGTTAATACTGACTACAGCTATAGTGGACTAGAAATTCATGAACAAAAAATCTTTGAACTAGTGAACTAGTTCCTTGTGTAGTAGAAGATTCGTAATGGTTGAATCATTTGCATACTGAGTAAAGATTATAAAACGAAACATGCAATTAGTAGGGTACAGAATAATTCAAGTGATATCAACTGTTATCAACCCGACATGATATTCTTGTGGGTTTTTGTCATGTTAGAATGAAGTAACTGAATGAAATGCTCTGGACATTTCGCTGGGCAATGTGTCCATTTTTTTTGGGCATATTTTCATCTTATGAAATAAATATCACCCTTTGTCTAAAAATCTAAATGGCTGGAGCGATTTCAGTGAAACTTGGGAAAGACCTACTTCTACCCTGTCTTACCTCAAACTTGCCTTTCAAATTTCAATATGGTGGCTGCACAAATTATTTCAATTATGAAAAAATCGAGATGGTGGCTGTGTGAACTTTTAAAATCATGCTTTTATTTCTTGTGCCCTATTTAAGTGATCGAAGTGAAACTTTGTGATACTGAACCACTGCAATAATATTTGTCTAATGTTACATAACTCTATGACCTGCAGGTAAAATAGTATAACATGGTAGCCTCACAAAATATTTCACCTGTTCTCAATATCCCCAAAACTATTACTGCAATGAAACTGAAATTTAGTATGGTGATAGAGGACTATTAAGAGCATGTATGTGACTTTCAAAAAGCTGGTCAACTAAAAAACAACAAAGGGGTGAGCATCGAGGTCATCTGCGCCAATTTTTTAGTTTAGGTATCGTACGTTATGGATTTTCTGAAAAGGAAAATCTCTTACAGATCTTCCCATGAATAAGTCTCTCGTAAAGTTGATACATCAGTGCCATAAACTACACTCTGGTAGACAATTCTTTAGTGTTCTATTCATGGATTGTAACAGCATCTTATCATGTGACTTTTTGGACACATATTTTCCAGTGCTGGAGGTGGTTTAAGACATGGCAAGCACTTGTATTTTGCTATCTTAAAATATTATGTTTATCGTCTGAAATAACTATTGTTGGATATTGAGTTTTGTTGAAATTGTAGGGCTACACTTGATCACAATAATTGAGTTCAAGTATCAAGAGCTATTTAGTAGGCTACATAACAAGGAAAATCTATCAAAACTTGAGGGTGAATTTTGAAATGGAAACGAACAGCTGAATATCTGAAATAGGCTATTAGTTCTTCATGGAACTACTTGTTCCATGCTAATGTACGGCAACTTATTTGGAATGGAGAAACAGCTCCTGAGTGTGAAATGGAAACGAACAGCAGAATATCTGAAATAGGCTATTTAGTTATGCAGTTAGAGGAAGAACAATATGGTTTTAGACCGAATAGATCAACAATAGATTTCATATTTACAGTACGTATGATATTAGAAAAACATCTGGAAAGAAACAAGGAAATCATTTTCGTATTTTTAGATTTGGAAAAGGCCTTTGATACAGTTAAGAGAAAACATGTATGGGAGTGCCTACTGCAAAGGAATGTATCGAAATCATTGATTAATAAGATAAAAATGTTGTATCATGAGAGTTAAAGCAGTGTACAAGTCGGAAGTGGTGACTCTGAAACATTCTATACAAAAAAAGGCCTCAAGCAAGGAAGTGCATTATCTCCATTATTATTTATTATACTGATGGATGAAATTATAAAACGTGTAAAACAGAGTATCAGTAATGATGAATTGAATGCTTTGGTACCATATTTCCTCGCTTAATCTTTAGGATCAAAGAATATACTGTATCATTATTTGCTGCATGGGCCAGTCATTCGCGTAGCGTGAGTCTGGCGTGAGTCATAGCCTACAGTCAGAGAGACAGGCTTCTTTCTTCTGACAAGGTTAAAGCTCGCGGAATGAGCTGACGAAGTTGGCCGCTCGCGTCGCGGTTCATAGCCTGCAGGCATAAGGACGAGATTACTTTCTCCTGACAAGATCATGCCAGATTAGGCCTATAAGCTTGCAGAATGTGCACTGGCCACTCGCATCACAGTTCATAGCCCGCAGGCATAAAAACGAGATTACTTTCTCCTGACAAGATCACGCCAGTTTAGGCCTATAAGCTTGCGGAATGTGCGCTGGCCGCTCGTGTCACAGTTCATAGCCCACAGGCATAAAGACAAGATTACTTTCTCCTGACAAGATCCCACCAGATTAGGCCTATGAGCTCGTGGAATGTGCGCTGGCCGCTCACGTCACAATTCATAGCCCGCAGGCATAAAGACAAGATTACTTTCTCCTGACAAGATCATGCCAGATTAGGCCTATAGGCTCGCGGAATGTGCGCTGGCCGCTCGTGTCACAGTTCATAGCCCGCAGGCATAAAGAAAAGACTACTTTCTCCTGACAAGATCATGCCAGATTAGGCCTATAAGTTCGCGGAATGTGCTAAGTGATGAGGCTGGCTGCTCGCATCACAGTTCATAGCCCGCAGGCATAAAGACGAGATTACTTTCTCCTGACAAGATCACGCCAGATTATACGCTCGCGGAATATGCTAAGTGACGAACCTTGCCGCTCGCGTCAGAGTTCATAGCCAGCAAGCATAAAGACTATATATTTTTCTTCTGACAAAGTCGCGCCAGGTTATAAAGTCGCGCCAGCATGTGCAACTGATTGGCGCACAAATACGAATATGCTATGCGACGGTTATGCAGTGAAATTTTATAAACCTATTTTAGTCTTTGAGAAGTGGGGTGCGACGATTATGCGAGGAAATAAGGTATTTGCAGATGATGTGGTGATTTGGGGAAAGGGAGAAAAGGAAGTACAAAAGAGACTGGACATTTGGAATGAAAATTTGAAGGAGTTTGGAATGGTAATTAGTAAAAAGAAAACTGTAGTCATGTACTGTGGAAAAGAGAAAAAGAAAAGTCAAGTGAACATAGATGGGGTACGGTTAGAGAATGTAGAACAGTTTACATATCTAGGTAGCACTATAAATGGAAGTAATGACATCAACATTGAAATTAATAACAGACTAAGTAAAGGTACCACATTTTATCACCAAGTCAGAGAACTTTTATGGGATGACAAAGTACCCAAGAGAACAAAATTAACACTATATAAACAGTATTTCATACCAATTGTAACATAAGGACTGGAAACACTGGTAACGAATAAAAGGCAAAATAGTAAGATACAAGCTGTAGAAATGAAATTTTTAAGAACTTCAGCTAAAAAGACAAGAAGGGATAGAATTCAAAATATTAAAATCAGAGAAGAGTTAAGTATGGAACCGTTAAATCAGAAGATACAGAAAGGAAGGTTACGTTGGTTCGGATATGTAAAAAGAATGGGCAAAGAAAGAGTAGCAAGAAGGGAATTAGAAAGAGAAGTCAAGGGAAAGAGAGCAGTTGGAAGACCGAGAAGAAGGTGGTTGGACCAAATTTTGAAGGACATTGGAGAAGCTGGATTGGATGTGGCAGAAGTGATGGAACAGGAAAAATGGAAGGACCGAAAGGAGTGGAGGAGGCTTGTAAACCACGCCCGGGTGACTGGAGTGGGACTTGGATGATGATGATGATGGAATTGTTTCATTAGTTGAGAATGTGCTAATGTATGGCAACTTATTTGGAATGGAGAAACACCTACTGAGTGTCTATAATATGTAGAAATATTGCATTTGAAATGAACAGCAGATTCAATAATACATATATCATCTCCTATTATATATGTAACTTTTCTAGTGAGATAAATACTCACCGCAAGTTGCCAAAACCCATTATGTGGTCTTTTAAGGTGAAGGCTGCTCGAATAGAGAAAACCAAGACACCAAGGTTAAGCAGCACGACCACACAAACAGGACCAATGAGGCTCCACACCACAGATTCATAGATGGACAACCAGCAGCTACATGAGAAGTACATTATTTCAGCTAAGTACACTAATAAACTATTCTAGAACATGAAAAACACAGTATATTTATAAGACTAAACAGCAAGAAAAAGGAAATAGTGAATTAAGATGAATGTATGGCAGTAATAAATGTGAAAATTGTATTTTTTCAACAATAACTTTTCCTGTATCCTTTTGTTAGCTTCCCCAACAAAATCGTGTAAGCCTTCTCCTTTCAATATCTTGGAGGATACGAACACTTACACTATATTATAAAAATAAGATCTAAATATTACTCAAAACTGTAATCGTTCAAATAGCTCCACAGATGGACAACATTTACAATTAACCTTTAACATTTACTGCTTCTACTGACCTTCACCTACAGGTTACAAATATTCAAAACTCCCTTTAACACAATCCTGGCAAGTATGGGTGTCAGGCTCAGGTCTTATGGACCTTCGCCAAATAAAATAGTTCAATGAAACCCCCCAGCAATGAGATCTCTAATGGCATATGGCATGCTTTGCTGATTTGTACCCGAGTCTCAACCAACTCCCTGCGAATGTTATAAACAGGCAGAAAGATGTTAACTTATCTACACAATCAATATAGTATAAGAATGGTTGACTAGTTTTATCTGGCTGCATCAATACGTAAGTACACAAATTACAAGAAATAAACCCTACAAAATATATACACACTGGTTCTAACACACTCCACTTTGGAGTAACACACATGATTATCATTTCCTTGAGACTTAGCCTCACCTCTACTAATACCTATTGAAAACTGTATATTTATACAAATTTCACTTCACACACAACGGTTGTAGGCTGATAAATTAAACAGCGTTGTACACTGATGACCGAAAATAGAGTCTGGAACTCACAACAACATACGACCTCACTTCAGTAAAAATTTTAGTCTATCATGCTGGTTGCCAGTAGCTGTTTAGTTCAAAGATACCAAAAGTTGCAATAGTCCTTCCGCCGTGAGTCATGTCAGAAGGCATGTGCAATGGACAAACACAGCTTAAGCTCAACAGAGTTTTAGTACAGAAAAGTCATTACTAGTAGCCGTAGTTTAAAAGCACCAATGATGCAGCTTGATTGCCAAGTACCCATTTTCAAAGGTGAGCATCCATTTTTATACTCAGCGGCGTATGGAAGAAGTCCCACGTAGTGACGAATGAAGTGGTCTGGAACTCCCCCGTGATCCTGGCAGCGACGATGTGGAAGTTTGTTGACATTTGATGATCATAAATAGACGAAGAAAGCCAAGCCAGGCCGAGAGGTACCAAATCTGTTCACTTGTTTAGGAGAATAGTTCCAAAAACTCCTGACTCATATAGGCACATTGAATTACCGTCAAACTTTTCCTGGTGTGCTCAATTTCAGCCTCTCAAATGTACCCCCCTTGTGTACCAAATAGTACAGCCAGACTAAATCTTTACAATTATGTCTATGACAATTGCCTAATTCTAACCCTTCCAAAATGAAATAGTGACTAACCAGGTGATAAAAACAATATAATTATCCATGTTCCCAATAAGGTAATAATGCTTGAAATATACCCTTAACTATGGTATATTATCAAATACCCAAAACCAATAATTAATATGACAATGAATCTACTGTCCTCGCATTATATCTCTGCCGGTGAGCTACGTCATTACTTCCAGGAAAGGCATACCGACTGTACTAGCCTCACCAAAGACATTTCTCAAATTAGCACATCAACAATAGTGTGGCAAGCACTAATGATTGTGCCGACTGCATTATGATTAGTCGGCCGTCAAAACTCCCCAGCCCTACACTGTGAGGTAATGTCTTATGAATAGGAGTAGAGGAATTGACGGCTTGAATTCTCAGAAATGCAACGGTCCTCACTGGCAGAGATATAACGCGAGGACAGTACTAGCATGAATCATTCAGAAATGAAACAGCACACAACATATACTGTAGCACAATAATAATACTACCACAGACAACCTCAGATTTTAACCCAATATACAGTAATAAAATTGGTATAAGATAGTCTTGAACTACACAAAGGCAAAAACCGAGGGCGGAACTCTCTAACAGAATAAATCCTGTTACAAAACCTAATGATTTTAAAATATTTCACTAGTTGAAACCCGTCAAAAATGACGGTCAATAGAAAAATATTTACTGAAGAATTTTCTTATGTAGGCCTACTGTATATTCTTTGTACGATTATTTTGTGGCTCTATTGAAACTATAAGGGCGTCAAAAGATTGCACTCTCAACATTGCAAAATACTGCTGGTCATGACTGAAAAATTGATGAGGCAAATTGAGACCTATACGTTCCAGAGTTTTCCCTTGCGCTTCATTGTGACAGAGTATGCCAAATAAATTGGAAAATATTGCCTCTTAAAACAAAATGATAGTGTTTTATCGGATGCTGTTAAATCAAGTAGAAGGATTAGACCTCTCTGCCTAATTTTAACTGCACTTATTATTTCCAAATCCAAGCAATATAGTTGCATTTAGGAGCCCTTGGGAAACGTTCAGATTTCTAAGCAGCATAACGGTTCAAGCGTTTGGAATATGTGGAGGCAAGTTATTTAGTTCCAAGGAATTCAAGAACTCTGAGGAGTCTAATAAAACTGGCCGCAAACCGTCACATATAATTTTGGAATATAACGAAGAAATGCGATGATGTGCACCTCCATACACCTTAAAACAATGTGGACTGTATGGGTGTGGCACAGTAACATTGGCACCAAATGAAACGAAGGACATAGCATTGTACTGCCGATTAGTCTCTCTGAAATTCCTTGAGATATCATCTCCAGTGAAAAATAATTGTTGCAGCATGTCAAAGATCGTATTAACACAGAGAAGCCCAGTCTTAAGGCTACATTCTGAGCTATCGCCCCAGATTCCAGGTTCGATCCCTGCTCTGCCAAGAAATTTAATTCTGGTCTGAGGGCTGGAACGGGGCGCACTCTTGAGGCAAACCTAAGAAGAGCAAAATTTGATTCCCATCTCAACAATCTTGGATGTGGTTTTCCGTGGTTTCCCACTTCCACTCCAGGCAAATACCGGGATAGTTCCTAACATAAAGCCTCAGTCGTCAACTCTCCATTCCCCATACTAATTACAAATGCACACATCAATACAGCCATCACATTAACACAGGTTATCAGAGAAAGGTTTACACTCACACACCAAAGTAGACGGCGCTGAGTGACCACGATGTCTGAGTCCATCAAATGAATTATGTTCGACAATTTTCTCTCAAGGCGAAGAGATTGTGCCGATTTTTATTTAATAATTTAAAAGTATCTGGCAACGTAAATCATGGAGAATTCCTTACCTTACGGGAATAATAAACGTAACATATGTTTAGACAAAGTAATACCAATTGCAAGATAGAATAATTGGGAAATAAAATTACATGTCTGAGGTGGGAATCAAACTCCTCCGACGATGCATAATCAATTTCGTTGTCCACAATGTTAGCCGCTGAGCCACCCAGACAACGAAATTAGAGTGCAATATTAAGTGACGTAAACAACAAACGCACTCAACTGCCAGTTATAGTTCATCAATATTTCCCTTATTTCATGATTCTATTCCAGTATATATCGGGATACAACATAAGCGATATTTCCCTTTTCAATTCTCATAAACAAAGATCACACTACGATACGGTGGATCGTTTATCCGCCATTTCTCTCATGAAGAAACGCCATTGTGGCAACGCGCAATAGCCACATATATTACATTTTTCTTTAAACATATAAAAATATACCGTAACATATATTTTCCTTTTAAAGACACACTGCAAATCTGCATGCCAAGAGCTTTCGTTAGAATGCCATACGAAGCCAATCGGTTAAGTCGTTTTCAAAATCTCGTGTGTACAAAAAATACCTTAGTGTTTTAAATATATATGGCAACAGAGAATTCGTTACTTTACGGGAATGATAAAAGTGAAATATATTTCTACAATGTAATACCAATCGTAGGAAGGAAGAAAACAAAAAAAAACATATCCGAGGTGGGAATCGAACCCTCTTGACCATGCAAAGGATGGCAACAGAGAATTCGTTACTTTACGGGAATGAAAAAAGTGAAATATGTCTCTACAATGTAATACCAATCGTAGGAAGGAAGAAAATGAAAATAAAAGAACGTATCCGAGGTGGGAATCGAACCCTCTCGACCATGCAAAGGATGGCAACAGAGAATTCGTTACTTTACGGGAATGATAAATGTGAAATATGTTTCTACAATGTAATACCAATCGTAGGAAGGAAGAAAACGAAAATAAAAAAACATAACCGAGGTGGGAATCGAACCCTCTCAACCATGCAAAGGATGGCAACAGAGAATTCGTTACTTGACGGGAATGATAAAAGTGAAATATGTTTCTACAATGCAATACCAATCGTAGGAAGGCAGAAAACGAAAATAAAAAAACATATCCGAGGTGGGAATCGAACCCTCTCGATCATGCATAATACATATTTCTAGGGAGCAACCTTATCCCCTTGGCCATCCAGACAACTATGGGACACTTCAGTATTAAGCTATCTAACCAGTATACACACTCAACCTGCAGTTTAAGTCCTTCAATTCGTGGTTTATTTAATATAATTCTATTTCAATGCATATTGTAAAAACATAATTAACATTATTGGAGACCCTTTTTAATTCTCATAAACAAAGATCTCCGTTAGACGCGACCGGAATCGCCATTTTCCTTGTTGAGAAAGGCCATTGTGCGCATGCGCGGGAGTGTCAAATATTACATATTTCTTTAATCATTTAAAAATGTACCGTAACATATATTTTCCTTTTAAAGAAACTCTGCAAATCTGCATGCCAAGAGCTTTCGTTAGAATGTCTTAAGAAGCCAATCGGTTAAGTCGTTTTCACAATCTCGTGTGTACAAAAAACAGCTTAGTGTTTTAAATATATATATAGATGGCAACAGAGAATTCGTTACTTTACGGGAATGATAAAAGTGAAATATATTTCTATGTGCTAGCCACGCTTATTGGTAGGTGTGTCTGTACCAACTGACGAGCCCAACGGCACACTGGGGCGAAACGCTGGCATTGTTTGAGCTAACCGGACCATTTTTATCATTTATTGATAATTCATCCGCTCAAATGGAAACTACATCATATTCCCTTCGGGAATATTCAAAACCTTATTTGGATTGCCAAGGTAAGGCTTTTGTTTTTATGAAAGGGAGTTTAACTCCCGTAGCACATTGGTATGCTCGTGACGTCAATACTGCTTGTATTTTGTGTCTTGCATGGCCTTCTCAGTATGTGCTAGCCACGCGTATTGGTAGGTGTGTCTGTACCAACTGACGAGCCCAACGGCACACTGGGGCGAAACGCTGGCATTGTTTGAGCTAACCGGACCATTTTTATCATTTATTGATAATTCATCCGCTCAAATGGAAACTACATCATATTCCCTTCGGGAATATTCAAAACCTTATTTAGTTACATTTCATTGCCGCTTTAAAACCTCTAATAGGTTATGGGTCCAGAACGATTGGCTCAGATTTAAATTAACTGAAAAGAGCGGGATCAAGCGGACACACAAAGAGCAGAACGCGTCGAATCGGCAGACATCTTGCTCCTTCGAGAAACTTCTGGACATCGACAAAGCGAGAAGGAATAAACGCCGTCTTCTCGAATATTGTGTGCTTGATCGTGAGTGAACAGTGAAACAGCCAATCGCGAGTGTTTGGACAATAACACGCGACGCGAATTTTGGCTTTTTGCGAGTGTTTTGGACTATAACACGTGACGCAAGTAAAACGTGCGAGTTGTGTACAAACGCGCACGACACAAAATTCCGTAGGCCTATTTGCGAGTGTTCCGGACAATAGCACGCGACGCAAAGTGTATGGCCGGTTGTGAGTGTTTCAAACAATAACATGCGGCACAGCAAATTTATTGTGAACAATCGTGAGTGTTCCGGACATTGACACGCGGCACGATTGAAGTGAGACAATGAATTCAAACGGTGTAGTGCGCATCGAGGCCTTAGGACGCGATAATTATGACACCTGGAAAATGCAAATGCGCGCCATTTTGATAAAGAATTACGCGTGGGGTTATGTCAACCGCAAGATCGTCAAACCCGAGCCGGGTGAGGACAATGCAGCCCAAGTGACCGAGTGGACGACTAGGGATGAAAAGGCCAAGTCAGACCTAATCCTATCCATCGGACCAAGCCAGCTCAAGTTGGTGAAGAACTGCAGGTCATCAAGCGAGATATGGCAGAAACTTGAGGATACGTTTCAGTCGAAGGGGCCGGCTCGCAAGGCCACGTTGTTGAAGAGTCTAACCTTGCAAAAGATGACTGAAGGTGGCGACATGGACGTAGTTATTAACCCAGACCAACTTACCATCATGATGCTGTACAGTTTGCCGGCAAGTTTTGAAAATTTCAGAATTGCCATTGAGAGCCGGGACGATCTACCGAAGCCTGAGAATCTATGTACGAAGATAATCGAAGAACACGATGCCAGAGTTGCCTCGTCAACACCGATGGAAAATCAAGGCACCATGTACGTGAAGAAGAAAGGTCCTTCAAGGAAACCACAGTCGAAGCCTCAAAACAAAAACCACGGCTACTCCAGTGGTAAGAGTGACAAGGAGAAATCGTTTCCGTTCAAATGCTCGAAGTGCGGAATCAAGGGACATAAGGCAGTGGACTGCAATGTTAAGGTCAACAAAAATCAGCTGTCGGATGCGTCACTCTTATCAGTTTAGGAACCTGATACGTGCCAGATCGCGACGAGCAGCGTCGAAAACCTGTGGTGTCTCGACAGTGGGTGCACGTCTCATCTGTGCGGTGATGCGACTGTCTTTACAGAGATGGATAAGGGCGAGGCTGGCAAGCTGAAGTTAGCGAGCAGCGCAACCGCAGAGATAAAGGCCCGAGGAACTGCAAAAATTGCAACAAGTGTAGACGGTAAAACTTGCAACGTTACTCTCAGTGAGATTTTGCACGTTCCTGAGATCCGCACTAATCTCTTATCAGTCTCGAAGATGACAGACCGTGGTTTCTCGGTTGTTTTTGGCAAAGAGAAGGCGGAAGTTTTTGACCAGAATGGACTGACGAGGTTAGTTGCACAGCGCAAGGACAATCTGTACTATATACAGGGTACCCCACTGGAAAAAAGTCGAAACGCAGTGTCAGAAGACAAGCGCGACGAGAATGTGGCGCAGCTGTAGCATCGAAGGATGGGTCATGTCAACTTTCGTGATCTAGATACGGCAGTGAAGAGCGGATCCATTCGAGGTGTGCAACTAAAAGGGAGATGTGGAGATCTAACGTGTGACATTTGCAGGAAATGCAAAATGACTCGAATACCTTTCCCGAAAGAGTCAAATCGTGTAACCGGTAAGCTCGATATTATTCACACAGACGTTTGTGGCCCTGTGGGAGTTGTGTCGAACGGTGGATCCAAGTACATGATCACATTTACGGACGACTATTCGAGATGGACAGAGGTACGGTTTATGAAGACGAAGTGCGAGGCGTTGCAAATGTTCCGAGAGTACAAGGCTTTCGTCGAGAAGCAGCACGGTCTGAAAATAAAGTGCGTACAGTCCGACAATGGACGTGAATATGTCAACAGGGAATTTGACGAGTTCTTGAAATCTGAGGGGATCGTGCGCTGTCTCACAACACCATATACGCCTGAACAAAATGGTGTGGCCGAGAGGAAAAATCGGACCCTTGAAGAGGCAGCACGATGTTTACTCCTGCAATCTGGCCTACCGATGACATTCTGGGCGGAGGCGATCAACACCGCAAATTATCTGAGGAACCGATGTCCAACCAAAAAGCTAAACGGGAAGACTCCATTTGAGCGCTGGTTCGACAGAACTCCGACTGCACACTATTTCAAGGACTTTGGGAGCAAGGTGTTCTGCTTGGACAAGACCCCAAACAAGGGGAAGTTTAGCCCTCGCTCAAAAGAGCGAATTTTTGTTGGATATTCGGAGCAGTCGAAGGCTTACCGTATCTGGATTCCTGAAACGAAGAAGATCGAGATCACGAGAGACATTGTTTTTCGTGAGGAGATGACCGCGCCTAAGAAATCAGTCGATGATCTATTCCCGCGTGACTCTCCGGACAAAGTACGCATTGAACCAGAGGATCCGATTCATGAACTAGAGGTCGAGCTGGTGTCGAGAGACGAAGTTCTGGTAGAAAACCAACCTGATGTTGCTGAATGGGAATTCCCCGATGGCTTCATAGGCTTTCCTGCCGACGATTACTTTGTTGAACCGAAGATCCAATCCGATGAACAACAAGCGGCATCATCTAGGAGAAGAGGCGGACGGCCTCGTTTGATTAGAACTGGAAAATCTGGGCGACCCCGCAAGGACTACGGTGATCGACCAGGGGAAGCGGCTAACGTCGCTAAAATCCCAGTGACCCAGGCTATCTCTGGAGAGGACTCACCTGCGTGGATCGAAGCAATGTCAGAAGAAGCAGTTTCACTGATTCGGAACAATACGTGGAAGCTGGCCGACCGTCCCAAGGGGCAACGTGTGATAGGAAGCAGATTCGTTCTCCGGAATAAGTTTAACCCTAACGGCACTATCAGCAAGCGGAAGGCGCGCATGGTAGTGAGGGGTTTCACGCAGAGACCAGGAATAGAGTTTCACGACACGTTCGCTCCAGTCGCAAGGCTGAGCACAATAATGATTGCGGTGGCGTTAGCTGTACAAGATAATCTAAAGATCCGACAGCTAGATGTCAAGACGGCGTACTTGAATGGAGAAGTCGAGGAGCAAATCTTCATGCAGGCCCCGGACCACTTCGAGGACGTTCTTGCCCATACCGTTCAAGACGAGTCGGTTGACGAGACTGTGCGAAAGACCGCAGATGAGATGCAGGAGAAGTTGACCAATCGTGACATGGTGTGCTCACTAAACAAAGCGTTGTACGGACTGCGACAGGCAGGACACGCTTGGTATCACCGTCTCGAGGAAGTGATGAAAAATCTCAAGGCGACTCGCTCGGATGCAGATCCATGCATGTTACACATTGGACCGGTCGAAGATAGGATTTATATAATCATCTATGTCGACGACATGAGACTATCTGAATACCAAGTTCGAGATCAAGGACTTGGGGGACGTGCGGTATTGTCTGGGGCTGGAGTTCGAGAGGAGCGCCAACCAGATGAAACTCGGCCAGAAAGGATACATAGACGAGGTCCTGGAGAGATTCGGAATGGCAGAGTGCAGGCCTGTCAGCACCCCCATTGATCCAAGTACGAAGCTGCAGAAGGAAGACGTGAACCCTGGCGTACAAGCGGAGAGCGTCCCCTACCGACAGTTGATAGGAGCTCTAATGTACCTGTCAGTGGGAACGAGGCCGGACATATCCCATGCAGTCAGTTCTCTCTCTCAGTTCAACGACTGTCATGGACAGCAGCACTGGAAGGCTGCAAAACGTGTCTTGCGATACCTCGCTAACACACGTGATCTTGGCCTCATGTACTCCAAATCCAGCGGTGATGTACGTGGACGCTGACTGGGGAAACTGCCTGGTTGATCGAAAATCGTACACCGGATACGCGTTCACACTAGGCGGCACTGCGGTGAGTTGGGAGTCCAGGAAGCAGCCTACTGTGGCCCTGTCGTCGACGGAGGCCGAATACATGGCCTTGACAGAAGCAACCAAGGAAGCTCTACACATGCGGAAACTCCTAAAAGACTTCAGAAAACCGATAGATGTTGTCCCAGTGAAGAATGACAATGCAGGTGCGCAGAAGCTGACGTCGAATCCTATGTTTCATTCACGGACGAAGCACATCGACATCAGGCACCATTTCGTCCGAGATGCCGTGGCCAAAAAGGTGGTTTCGGTGGAGTACACTCCAACGGATGAGATGCCTGCCGACATATTGACAAAAGGATTGTCAAGGCCCAAGCACGAGAAATGTGCTCAAAGCCTTGGCTTGAGACCACATGCACCAGGATGACTCCGGCTGTTGGTCGAGGGGAAGTGTTGGTGAGATTCGTCAACCGCCGGTATCGACCTCCATCCTGATCGATAGGCGCAACTAGCCCCCTCAACTAACTTTTAAACAGTTCGTTTTATGATCTGTTCACAGCACAACGCATTTAAACCGTTCATGTATTTTGTGTTAAATAAATCAGTTGAGTTACATTTATACGAGCGTTACATTTCATTGCCGCTTTAAAAACTCTAATAATAATGTTATGGGCTTCTTAAATTCCTTTAAATTCTTGTGGCTTTATAGATGCTGGGATGCCATAATTTTGCTCCAAAAGGGATCATAAACATGCCAATAACTACTGCCAACTGACTGTGCCAGGATTCAAGCCCACAATCTGGGAAATTACCAAGTCAAATACTGTTTTGCCAACTGCTTTACGATTGGCCAGTTTCCACAGAGTTTGTAGGTCAGCACAATATAGTACCTTACCAATGTGTCCTATTGGTTCAATAGCAAGATGACCATTCGATTGGACCACAATATTTGATAACATTTCTGCATAACATCCCATATTTTTCATTGCAAAATATTATAATCAAAATCTGTTTTGTTTGAAACTTCCTGTGTACAATGGTAACTAATAATACCTAGATGATCGTGTTCTTGTAGTACAGGGTTATACAGGGTCATCAATTTAAGTCTCGCATCCGATACCGATCACGGCGCGGCAAGCTCTCGCGCTGACACCCGCTCGCTGGCCGGTAAAAAGTGCTCGACTTCTCCCCACTACTTCGCGTCAACATACAGTCATTTAATAGCAATTTCTAGTGAAAATAATTATCTACAAACTTACCTGGTTTTACAAGAAATGTTCAAAGTGTTGTCCATCAGCTCGCAAGCATGCCTGGCACCTCGTAGACAAGTTTCTAGACACACGGCGAATTTCTTCCTGGGTGACGTTCGTTATAACTTGGCGAATATTATGCGGAGGACAGATACTAGGATATTTCCGAATGAATCGAAAACGGCACTCTCTAACAGAAGAATACTTCGCATAAGAAAGCACAATGAATACACGATGTTCTATAGAAAAAATCACTTCGCATAACAAAGCACAATGAATACACGTTGTTGTATAGAAACATCACTTTAAGGCAACACATAAACTGTAAAATTGCCCCGAGACTGCACAGTATGTTAGGTCAAATCAAGTAGCACTTCACAAGCTTGAATACGCCGGAGATACTGACAGCTTATTGCAACATTGCCGATCGCAGCGCACGTGTTCATTGCGGGGAGAACGCCAAGGCCACCTTGACCGGCCTCTCGGCCGCATCTGCCAAGGTCACCTTCACCGGCCTAGCGGCGCGTACATGCGGGAAATAAAATGATGACCCGGTATTTATATATCAGCACCGTCGCATCCACTCGACTGTTGCCTGTGTATCGGCCGACCACAGCAGGTGTAACTGCTGTAATTGCCGCATGGTGACAGATGCACCTGACGAGACGAGTGCGATGTAACCCGGGGAATTATATCATCCGTGGTCGGCTAATGCACGGGCAACAGCCGAGTGGATGCACGACGGTGCTGACATATAAATATAACCCTGTATAAAGAACCCCTATTATTTTGCACACAAGTTTCCCAAATATGGCATTCAAACTTACAAGTAGTAGTTCCCATACTGATCTGCTCGCACCCCAACAGCTAGCCCCACAACAACAGCAGGCAGCCCATAGCCCACCGTGTAGTAGAAACGCATCTGTCCATGGTTTATATCCCGCATCTCTGTTAACATTCGATACAGGTGGATGGCATCCACAAATGTCCAGGTGAAAGCTGTCAGCCACAGGTAATGCAGACACATAGCTGACATCTTGCATGGAAACTGCAACATCACATAAAATTACATTATTAGAGGAAGGAAAGAGATCAGCACCCTAAGCCTTTAAATTAGAAATGTTATGAGAGTTGATCAACATGCTCATTTAAGGACAAATGGAAGCATTCAGCTGTTATGTTGTGTGTTGTAGAGTAAGCAGATGGAAGGTAGAGCACATGACTCATCTCCCAACCCCTTGTCCACATTGTGGGAGATGGCCAACGGCATGAAGTAGGGGCCTGCCTGTAGGGGTGATGCACAGTGGGGACTGAGTGTGCCCTGGGACCACTGCAGTAGCTCTGACGGACCTTCAGGAACCCTGAAAAGGGATGGCTAATAAGGCTGTGGTGAAGCTACAATAGGCCCTGCAAGCCAGTAGTGGATAACCCCCAATGTTTGGACGAATAGACCAGGTACTGCCTTACTGTACTGTATCCTAAACACAGATTCCAGGATGTCTTTGAAGACTGGAAAAAAGGTGGAATAAGTGCATTGGATCCAATGGGTGCTACTTTGAGGACAATTTGGAGGATGAGTAAAGGTATGCTGTCACAAAACATTTTATGACCATTCTTTGTTGAACAGCCCTCGTATATAAATATATTTACAATGAGAAAAAGTTTCATGTGCTCTATAAAACTAGTCTACTGTTTTAAAGTGCAAGCATTGCAATATAAGAATACGGTACATTGGAAGAGGAAGGACACATATAAAAACATGTTAAACATTCAGACTTTTACAAGAAAGAAAAAAAAAGGCAGATGTGAACAGGGCCAAGCTTAAATTGCAGATTCATTAAGTGCAGTAAAACCGCATTTTTGTGTTATTCTACAATCTACAGCAAAACAGCTTACAAAAAAATGATCAATTATTAAATAAAGGAACCTAGCAGGCGGAGAGGTGATACTCCGACGTGGCGCGTCCTAGGTGGTGGATAGGGGGGTCCTCACCGGCTTGCCGGCGGACTTGAGCAAAATAAAATAGCTCTCGCGGACCAAACACACAACAACCTCTACGGTTAACAACCGGAGTTGTAAATCGGAGCTTGCTCCATACAAGGTTGACTACCTTTGAAAGTCAAACATGGAAGGAAATCTTTTAAGGAATAATCCACCGAGACTGCATTCGGATACGGTGGGCAGTCACCTGAAAGATACCCTAGATGAGTCGGAGCATCTAAAAATACCCCTGACAGATAGAAAACCCAAATTTAGACTGAAGATAGGACAGATAAACTATATAGCAACACACAATATAAATTTCATCATACAGCTCAAAATTTTGACAGACGAAATGGATCGCAAAGGGATTCTAATAACCGGGCTTCAAGAAATGAGAAACACCGATCAGGAACCAATGGAATCACAAGGGTATAGAATTTACAAGGGAATACCAGGAAAAAGAGTAATGAAGCAATGTCCACAATTTGGAACAGGATTTGTGGTCAATCTCAAAATAATTGAATCCATCATAGAATTTAAAGCATTATTCCCTAGGCTCTCGACACTAACTCTAAAAGCTGCAAATACAACATACCGTATTTGCTCGAGTATATCTCACCCCCCATTTTTAAATTTGAAATTTTAGGGGGAAAAAAAGTACTCGCATATACCTCGCATTCATTACTGACGCCATCATAAATGACCGTAATAACCTTGAGGTAGAAACACGTTCGATTTAGCGCGCCACAACAGTCGTCATTGTCCAGGAACTTACCCGAAGCGATACTAACAGGAAGAGCAAGCAACGAATTGATCCGAACTTCGATACGAGCCGATTAGGGATCGTGAGTGTTGGCACGCTGTACATCGTTCGCCGCGTCTTCGGCCGCGATTGGCTAAATTCGCCGCCTTGAGACACGTTCGAATTAGCGATTAGCGCGCCACAACAGTTGCGTAAGTAGGCCTACTGTTACATAGCAGAGAAACGCAGTTCAGTCTTCTCGAATCTCAATGACTCCGTCTTTACGCATTGCGTCGCATCAGAGCTCGGCCGTGTGCAAGCATACGGCGCAGCGTGAGTGTTAGCACGCTGTACATCGTTCGCCGCGTCTTCGGCCGCGCTTGGCTAAATTCGCCGCCTTGAGACACGTTCGAATTAGCGATTAGCACGCCACAACAGATGCGCAAGTACAGGCCGGACGTTTGTTTTAGACGATTGCCCTTGACCTTGAAGCCTGTGGGTGAGCCTACACACACTCACTCTCTCACCCTATCGAATCACACTTGTCATCACCGATCTGATGTAATGGAATTCCAGACTTAGCAGACAGTACAGTCCACGCCGAAGTATTGTGTGACGCGGAAGTACAAGTTACATAGTTACGAACAGAACACCATTATATTTGCCAATGACTGTACTTCAGAAGTAGTGTGAAAGAGAGTTGTCAATCATCGGACCGCTTGGGGCAGCTGATAACAACACAGGTACTGTAGTAACTCGCCTCCAGGCTTCCATTAAGATTTTTCACTCGTCTAAAACAAACGTCCGGCCAGTAGGCCTACTATTACATCGCAGAGAAACGCAGTTCAGTCTTCTCGAATCTCAATGATTTCGTCTTTACTCATTGCGTCGCATCAGAGCTCGGCCGCGTGCAAGCATATGGCGCAGCGTGAGTGTTAGCACGCTGTACATCGTTCGCCGCGTCTTCGGCCGCGGTTGGCTAAATTCGCCGCCTTGAGACACGTTCGAATTAGCGATTAGCGCGCCACAACAGTTGCGCAAGTAGGCCTACTGTTACATCGCAGAGAAATGCAGTTCAGTCTTCTCGAATCTCAATGATTTCGTCTTTACCCATTGCGTCGCATCAGAGCTCGGCCGCGTGCAAGCATATGGCGCAGCGTGAGTGTTAGCACGCTGTACATCGTTCGCCGCGTCTTCGGCCGCGGTTGGCCTAATTCGCCGCCTTGAGACACGTTCGAATTAGCGATTAGCGCGCCACAACAGTTGCGCAAGTAGGCCTACTGTTACATCACAGAGAAATGCACTTCAGTCTTCTCGAATCTCAATGATTTCGTCTTTACCCATTGCGTCGCATCAGAGCTCGGCCGCGTGCAAGCATACGGCGCAGCGTGAGTGTTAGTACGCTGTACATCGTTCGCCGCGTCTTCGGCCGCGGTTGGCTAAATTCGAACATGCTCGTGCATGTAGCGAGGAATCGATATGGAAGATGATCGATCATTTCGATCGCTAAGCATCTGCGCTCTAAATTCCTTTTCTGCCTTGAATCATCCTTAACGAGCGTATGATGTCTTTTTCCTAGGTTCTTAATGTCGCATAACCATAACAAATAGAAATAAATGGTGTCGACGGACATTGTTGTGAAGAGCTTCTTGAAGACGGGCATCGCAAATGCATTGGACGGAAGTCAGGATGAAGCAGTATGGGATGATGACCAGAATGATGCACGCGAGAGTATCTCGGAGATTGGTAGCAGTGACAATGAATAGGGCGAGTACCGTATGCCAGTTGCCTTGCTTCAAAAATGCAAATTTTGTGTCTTTTCGGGAATACGGTCATTCCCCGCGTATATCTCGCACCGAAAATGTTCACACATATTTTCGGTCAAAAAAGTGCGAGATATACGCGAGCAAATACGGTATACCATTCTAAATGCCCATGCCTCAACTAATAATAAAAATAATAAGAAAGAACACAAAGATGATGTGGAGGGATTCTGGTAGCTTTTAGATCAGACAGCAACAAAGATAAATAAAAGTCACACTAAAATTTTAATTGGAGACTTTAATGCCCAGTTAGGAAAGGAAAAAAGATATAGAGACATAATAGGAAAATGGCCAGCACAGAGAAGAACAAACAGGAATGGCATAAGACTGGTGGAATTTTGCAGGAACCATGATATGATCTCCAAATCAACTTACTTCAAGAGAAGACCAAATAAACTCAAAACTTGGAAACATCCAGATTGGAAAAAAGGTGAATGGCAACTAGATAATGTTTGTATGGATAAGAACTATCACAGGGAGATCTACAATGTGAAAGTTCTGAGAGGAACAGATACTGGATCGGATCATTACATGATAAAGATTAAAATTAAATTTACCCCGTTGACAAAGAAAAAAACTCACCTAAAAAGAAGAGAACATACGACCCTCATAAACTAATAAATAACAAGGAATACAAAGAACGAACTAGATATATTAAAATAACAGATGATCTAGAGGAAATATTTCCCGAATTGAAACAAATAGCTGAACAAGTAGCCCCAATAAATCCAAGGAAGAAACACCAATGGTGGAACGATGAGTGTGATATACAGTGGAAGATAGACATCAAGCCTGGTTACGGTATCAGAGTCAAAAAACAGATGAATCACACTTGGATCTCATAAAACAAAGGAAGATAACTAAAAAAATAATACGAAGGGTTAAACAGCTATACCAAAAGGATATACTTCTGATGATCGAAACAAATAGCGCGAAAACAAACTCAAGAGATTACTACAAAATTTTTAGCAAACAACTACAAAGATATGAACCTCCAACATTAATGTTAAAAGACAAAATTGGCGAGTTAGCTCATAGTAATAAAAGAAATACATAAATTTTAGCAGAAACATTTAACAAGTTGCTAAATTGCGAAGATCTACCAGAACTGCTTCAAATAAATACAGACACCGCTATTAAAACACCATCAGAAAACATAAATCCAACCACAATCCAAGAAGTATGATGATGATGATGATAATTGTTGTTTTAAGGGGCCTAACATCGAGGTTATCGGCCCAATCCAAGAAGTCTACAAAGCTCTGAGAGAGCTCAAAAACTACAAAGCGAATGGAGAAGATCAAACATTTGCAGAATTGTGGAAATATGCAGCAGAACCAGTAAAGATTTCATTACACCAATGCATAGTGAACATTTGGATCAAAGAAGAACTGCCAGACCATTGGACTATAATACATCCATTACACAAGAAAGGAGAAAAATTAAATCCTGACAACTATCGAGGAATTTCCCTTTTGGATATCACATATAAAATCATGTCACGAATTCTATATAATCGTTGTAAAGATCAATTAGAACTGGAAATAGGAGAATATCAAGGTGGATTTCGGCCATGGCGAAGCTGCCCTGAACAGAAAATCACCTTAAAATTAGTAATGGACTACTATAAACGTAGACAAAAACAGCAAGTCATAACCTTCGTAGACTTCAAAAATGCTTATGATTGCATACATAGATCTTCATTGCTGAAAATACTAAGGAATTTTGGACTTCATTCCAAATTAATAAAAATTATAAAACTAACTCTAACAAACACCAAATCTAAAGTAAAATTCAGAGGAGAAATATCTGAACCGTTTACGATTAAAACAGGATTAAGACAAGGAGATGGTTTATCGCCTCTACTTTTCAATTGTGCTTTGGAATATGTAATGAGGGAATGGTACAGGGAAAATCCTAGGAGCATAAGAATTGGAACCAAGAAAGATCAAATAGACTTAAATTGCTTGGGATTCGCAGATGACTTAGCGTTACTGGCTAATAATATTCAAGAAGCCAGAAATCAAATAATAAGCCTACAAAATATAACACAAAAAATTGGACTTCAGATATCATTTGAAAAGACAGAGATAATGGTAGCAAATCCACTTATAATCAATCACATAACAGTAAATAACAAGAAAGTTAAAATAGTGAAGCAATTTAAATACCTAGGAGAAATTCTGTAGTGCCGGGGAAAAGTGGCACAAGTCTACAAATGAAATTTTAAGAGAAACTGAAACAACTGACCTAACGAATACATTATTGATATAATTTTAAAACTTCAGTTTCTCCTTTGTGATTGCAAAATCACTTGTGCCTCTCTTCTCAAGTTGGAAATGCCAAATAATTAAAATAAATAAATAAATAAAATGAATAAATGCTTGAATAAATAAATAAATGGATAAATAATTATAAAATAAAATTAAAATTACAATTAAATTGAAATGAACATGAAACAAAATAACATAAAGAAAGAAAGGAAGGAAGAACCAAATAAATATTGAAGGAATATTGACTTATGCCACTTTTCCTCGGCACTACAGAATTATAACTTACAACTTGGATGAGAAACCTGCATGGCAAGAAAGAACTAATAAAATGATAAAAGCCCAAAAATTAACATGGTCTACATATAAAAGAAAATGTCTATTAATCACAACAAAATTAAAACATTACAAGACGGTGGTTCAACCAGAGGTGACATATGGAAGTGAAACTCTTTTTAAAGTTACTCAGAAAAACAGAATCGACAACATTTTCAAAGTAGAAAGAAGGATAGCTAGAACATGCATAAATACAACATATCAGAAAGATGGACAGTGGCGGATAGTACCAAATGAAGTGGTATACAGAGAGCTGGATTTCTTTTTTTGGCCACATCATGAGGACACCAGAAACCAGGTTATCTAGAAAAATTGTAGTGAAACTTTGGAATATGAAACAACAAGTAGGATGGATTAAGGCAATTAGAGAAGATATGAAAGAATTAGAAATAACTTTGGATGACTTGCAAAACAAAACAAAAAAATTAAAAAAACTGAGAGATATAAAAATAAGATTTCAGGCTAAAATAGACAAATGTAATACAGCAAAAAGGGTATTTACAGATGAGGAATGCCTGAGAAGATCAGAGCGAATGAAAAGCTACTGGGCGACTCGGAAAGGAAACTTACTGAAGAAGAGGACCAAGACATGATTGACTGAAGTGGTCCAATGAGGCCTTAAAAGCAGAAGAAGAAGAAGAAGAAGAAGAAAAGGAAGAGAAAAAATTGTATTTATTGTATAGTGAGTTTAAATCAAGAAATTAGACAGTGGCTGGGTTTCGTTTTAGTGATTTCTACCTAAATTTCTAATCACAAAGTATCACTACTACAGTACCTTTATAGCATCACTATGGACCAATTTATTTCACCATAAAATAGGGTCCATATTTATTACCATTATTACTGACATTCAGATACGGTATGTTAGCAACCTACCTCTTGCTGCACCAGAGTACGCCTGGTCTTCAGTGCTACAAAGAACACCAGTTCAGCCAAGAATATACAGAGCACCAGATTCTTGTGGATGGAGTTGGAGTTGGTCTCTACACCACGCAATAAAGCTAGGATCAGCAGGGCAGCCAATAGCAGTGGCAGGGCCAAACAAAAGCCTACGTAAGTGCTTAGATCCTCAGTAAATGTTGGCTCGGGAATATACTGTAACACGACCAAGGATCTCAAGATGGGTTCATTCAAATGTGCAATATAGCTTGCAAGAATTATACTAGAATTAAAGATGAAAACTTACCCATAAAAGAATACAGAAAATTTGCTACTTCACAGCTCTAGTACAATGAATAACCAAAAATGTTGGAATTTCTGCTTAGATTTCCAAGTAATTTGTACAACGGTATACAAAATCTGAGAAGTATGAGGTGAACTTTCTGCATAGTTATAGGTAGGCCTATTTATAGGTATTTCCAAGTAAATTGTACAATAGTATACAAAATCTGAGGAGTAACAGGTGAAATTCCCTGAATGCAAATGATTTGGGTTTAAGTCCCAAAGACAGTTCAGCATTACAGTATTTTAAACTCACTCTCCAGTTTAAGAAGAGTTAATCTTTACATTAATTTCTAGGCCTACAAAACACTGTAAAGAAAAATATCCCACATCTTCCGTCTTACATACATATGGATTTTGACTAGTATATGTAATACCTGGAGATCCACAATATCAACGAGAACAGCAAAAGTAGAGAGGTGATTACAGGTACAGTTGATAAGAAAGGGTTGTGTGACAGACACCTGCCACTCTGTAGGTACATCTGTATGACAGCCTTTTCGAGACCATTCTCCGTAGCTGGAAAGATAGATTGGTTGCTTCAATCACTTATTCAGAACTGGTTAAATAGGAAATAGCACAACATAAAAGCAGAAATTTTCTCTACAGGTTGCAAGAGCACATTCTAAAACCAGTAGTAGATTATACTACCGTGACTACAAGATTACAGAGAAAATAAATTTAAATTCTTCCATGATACTAAAAACAAAAACAATATTCTTATTTGATTTGTTATATTATTGTAACCTACTGAATCTAGGAATTTTGCAGAGCATGATATCATGAACATTTATGAGAACGATGATAATAATAATATAATTATTTTAATATATTGTACATTGATGTTTGGAACTCTTGCATGGAAATTAATTTATCATAGAATGTTTTTCATTTGGTCAAAATGATTGTAAACCATTTTTTTTTCTACAAAAAGTATGTTAATTAAGTGATAAATTATTCGTGTAATATTTCAGTCAGGTTAGTGTGTTTATATATTTGTACTCCCCAGCTAGTATAATTGGGCACAATCGTGTTGACCGACTGAAAAGCAATGTTGAACTAATGGCTTCTAATACCTCAATGGAAATTAATTTGAATTAATGAATCACATTTGACAGCAACATGATTTACAAGTTCTTGATGTTAGTTTTGATAATGTCAACATCATAAAATACACTGAAAAAAAAGACCAATTACTTCATATGATTGAAAACAGTTCAATAGAATTGTAAAATATGGTGTAAATGCTTTTAGAGTGGGATTAAATAATGATTAGAATTCAAGGGGGATTTTTAAGCTCCAATTTTGATCATCAATAACCTTCACTTACCCTTTGATTGTACTCCAGTGGACACACTGAGGATTGGATCGCATCGACAATGGTTGTATGTCAGAATTAAGCCACATGCGAAGCATTATAGGCACTGACAAAGGACCACTGTTGGTTAGAAGCCGATACTTTTGTTCTGCAACACAGAATAGCAATTTGTGAGTATCATTCACACAATTCCATTATTTAACAGTACAATATCAGCATACTACAGTAAAAAATTGTTTAATTCGAATTATCATGAAATTGAACTTTGGTACCATCGAATATATACGGCACATAAAATTAACTGGTTCTTTTGAAAACTTGTACGATTTGTAATTCAAAAGAAAATTAAAGTTTACATCTTTTTAGGTACACGGACTTTCCCACACAAATCCCAGCATACCTATATCACGCACTGAAAATTTTCACAGTTATTTTTAGTTTAAAAAAAAAAAGTGAGTTATACAGGGTCTTTCATATAAAGTAAGAACGGTGAGTGGCGCCTTTGTTATCCGCTGCTGCGGTGGCTTTGGCCAAGCTTGTGGCGTGCCACAGCCCCTGCTGTAGTATTGAAAGCGCGCGCATAGTACATACTGTACTCGACCTTGCAATAAACGTGCAGGTGTTCAGTCGCCAGTCTAAACCTCAGATGTTAATATGAGACATCGTATTTTTGGATGTAAAACTTATTTTAAGTACGAGTTGGCTCGGCGAGTATGTGATGCATTTGTTCAGCAATTTCCTGATGAAGTGCCACCTTCAATAGCACAGATTCACATTTAGTTTGACACTACCGACTCAGTGCTCAATAAAAAGCATAAAATTAACAAGTAGTTCCGTGAAGAACTATACAGCCTATTTTCATATATCCTACTCATGTTAATTGCCTCTATCAACATACAAAATTTCAGGTCGATTGTTGTGATAGATTCGTAGATATTGAGAACCGTCTAAATATTTCAGATGGTCGCCAGGTTGGATTTTTATTTATGTACTATTACATGAAGATTATTGTGTACATGTGGTATTCAGACTTCAATCGCATGATTAGGACACAAGAAGTAAAAACGAGATTTTAAAATTTCACACAGCTGCCATCTTGTGGTTATGAAAACAATTGAAATAAATTAGATGCCAGTGGATCAACATTTGTATAAGCATTTAACGTGCAAAGTTTCACTGCACTCGGATGGTTAAATCACGAGAAACGTCCATTTAAATATTTATACTTCGCGTCGCCGCCATGTTGGATTTGTGCTCACCAGGTTACTGCAAGTCATATACTGATATCGCGTCAGGAGTTGGCAGTCGGGTTTGAACTGCAGGGGTCTTCCCGCTCACTGCGTAACGCGCATTCCAAAAACATTCAGTTGGTCACTACTTGCTTCACGCACTCAGCACATTCCTTCTTTCAGTGGCTGAGTGTCGCCTGCTGCAATGACAACCATTGGCATGCAGCAAGCCGATATATTTAACTTAGGAATAGGCGGTCCGCGCATGCGTACTGCAAGACCCTCCCCCCGTACCCCGTCGCAGCGTGTTCAACTGCCATCTCCTGCCGCGATGACAGTAGGTGAACTTATGTTCATAGCCTCTATGAACATAAAAAAATTCAGTTTGATTGCTGTAGAAGATTCGTAGATATTGAGAACCGTCAAAATATTTTGGATGCTCGCCAATTTGGGGTGTTATATGTATAGGTCATAGAGTTATGTACCATTAAAGGAAAATTATTGCGTAGGTTCATTATTCAAACTATCACTTCGATCGCATGATTACGACATAAGAAATAAAAACTTAATTTTAAAATTTGGCACAGCCGCCATCTTGAGGTTATGTAAACAATTGAACTAAATTAGATGCCAGTGCAATACAATATGTATAATCATTTACTGTACAACATTTCACTGCGCTCAGATAGTTAAGTCACGAGAAAAGTCTATTAAAATGTTTCAACTTCGCTTGGTTGCCACATTCGGTTTGTACTTTACAGGTTTTTAAAGTTACATAGATAAACTTGTAGCAGTGCCCTTTATCACCGTACAAAATTTCAGGGTGATATCGTAATATTTTTAAAAATTTTAAAATTGGCATAAAGAAATTTCCACAAATCACAAATTATTCAAATTGAAGATGATTTTCAAAGGCACAAAACAAGGGATTTCTATCAAACTTTGAAGCACCAACTGTCCAAATACGTCGCCCCTACTCTTCACATCCGAGGATCTGATGGTAAACTTAATCTCAATAATAAAGACTGTGCTAAAGCTTTTGGAGAATATTTTGAAACCCTTTTGAACAAGGACATACCTACTGAACAACTTGCTTTCTATCCTAGCGTTGCATACCACGACAGTTCACCACCCTCCGTCAAAGAAATAACACAAATCATCAAGGCGCTAAAAAAAAATAAGGCCTCTGGGGAGGATAGTATTGTGGCTGAATTAGGAAATATGCAGATGACGACTCCATCATTTGTCTCCAGAAAACCATTGAAGAAATATGATATAGTGAAAAGTTGCCGGAGGATTGGACTTCCGCCATCATTCATCCTATAGATAAGAAAGGGGATAAATTCGACCCAAATAATTATAGAGGTATTTCACTGGTATCGGTAACGTACAAAATATTTGCAAGGGCTCTTCTGAACAGAGCAGAACCGATATTAGACCGTCAGTTAGGGGAATATCAAGCTGGTTTCAGGAAATCAAGATCCTGTCCTGAACAAATTCATAACATTAAGACCATAATTTCCTATTGTATGGTACGATGAAAACCTTATGTTGTGATTTTTGTGGACTTTCAAAAGGCTTATGATTGCATTCATAGAGACACAATAATTAACACCTTACGTGAGTTTGGCCTAGACAATAAATCAATTAATTTGTTCAAAGCAAGCTTAGAAAACACCATTTCTAAGGTCAAATTTCATGGTGAATTGCCCGAAGCCTTTGCAATCAAGACTGGCTGTAGACAAGGTGATCTGGGATCACCGATGCTGTTCAACTGTGTCTTGGAAAAAATTATTAGAGAATGGTTAACAATCTTTCCAAATAATTATGGTATTCGAATTGATTATAAAAAAGAAGACCTGAATATAAACTGTCTCGCTTTTGCAGATGACATTGCTTTGTTCGCTAATTCAATGGAAGAGGCCACTGACCAACTTAATAAACTACAAATCATAGCTGCTAAAACTGGACTTAAAGTTCCATAAAACTAATTTGATCACAAATGTCAAAGATGCCTCAAAATTCATCACGATTGGTCTGCAAAAAATCAAAAAAGTCCGAAAATTTAAATACCTAGGGGAATGGATTACCCCTAATAATTCAGAAATAGCTGCCATTGAGAGCAGATGTAACAAATTGGAAGGTGCCTTTCAAACCTGCAAAAACAATTACAAAAGTAAAAGCTTGTCCCGGAATGTCAAACTTTGTCATTATAACAAAGTAATTAGGCCGTCAGCACTGTATGCCGCAGAATGCTTACAGATGACAAACAAAGGCCCATTGAGAAAATTAGAACTTAAGGATTGGAAAATTCTAAGGAAAATATTAGGACCTGTTAATGATAATGGTACTTACAGAAGAAGACATAACAATGAATTATTTGAACATATAGAAGATTTGGTGAGTGTGATGAGAAAAAGGAGAATGTCTTTCTTTGGACATTTGGAACGGATGGAGCATCATCGACTTTCATATCGAATACACTCATCAATCTCTAAAAAATTTCCTATTGTAAATGGTCGATGCAAGTTAAAAAGGACCTAACAGAAGCTCGAATCAATCAAGCTCTGGTTTGGGATAGGAACCTGTTCAGAAAGGCGGTTAAATCAACCAGTAAACTACACCATTTAACATCTGTGATGCCTCGCCCTCACTGCAAGTGGACGGAAGAAAGGAGAGCTGAACATTCGTCAAGAATGAAGATATACTGGCAGACAAGAAAACAAGCATTACAGTGATCATATGAGTGAAGAACATCGTGGTCCATTGATGGCCGAAACGGCTAAAAAAAAAAAATAATAATAATAATAATTTTCGGAGATATTGAATGCCAGTGAAATATTTCTTACAGCCGCCATTTTGAGGTTATGTAAACAATTGAACTAAATTTGACGCCAGTGCATTACAATGCGTATAAACATTTGCTGTACCATGTATCATTACGTTTGGATGGTTAAATCGTGAGAAAAGTCTATTTAAAAGTCTCAACTTCGCTTGGACGCCATGTTGGTTGTTTAGTTACCAGGTTTTTGAAAGTCTCATATGTGAACTTTCAGTAGTTCCCTTTATCACCGTACAAAATTTCAGGGTGATATCGGTAATACTTTTGGAGATACTGAATGCTGGAGAAATATTTTGAACAGCCGCCATGTTGGATTGGTGAGACAATATAAAATTTGAAGGGCACGGTCGGGGTCGGCCAGAATGGTGCTATGATCTTACTGAGTTTCATTGAAATCGCTCCAGCCGATTAGAATTTATTAGGAGGGGACACACACACACACACACGGACAAAAGGTGATCTCATGAGCCTATTTTTTTTCATAAAATGAAAATAGGCTAAAAATCAGAAACATTACAGTGGCAGAACTCACTAATGTCAGCCAGAATGTGGTTACCAGATGCAATGCCTGTATAACCCAGGAAGGAAGACACTTCAAGCATCTTTTGTTAGGTAATATTCCATACAGGATTGTACACAAGCTTAAAGCAGGGGGCCGTGGTGCACCACAAGCTCGGACAAGGCCAACGCAGCAGCGAATAACAAAACTGCCGCTTGCCGTTCTTACTTTATATGAAAGACCCTGTATGAGAGTAAATACGGTACATTTCAGTGTCTGGCAAACTTTATGAGGAAACAGTTGCACTATAAGGATTCATATTTTTGGTTTGTTTTACAAATCTTAGTTTTAAGGAGAACCTAATGATGGATTTCATAAAGTTTTACAAAGTTATCAGTGCCCAGTGACCAATGTCTTGCATTTTGCCAATATTTTCCATATTTTACTCAAAGCTTTAAAAATAACTTCCTTGTGTGAGTTTCAGGCATTGCTAAATTGACAAAGTACAGGGTCATTATCTATGTACACACCGATAAACACGGCAAGCTAAGCAGGCTGTGACTGGTGCAGATCGCGGGCGCTCGTACCCGGTTTAGTCGGTGGTTGGCGCGCACTTTCACATTTTTACCAAACATGTTCAATAATGTGTACTTACAGTGCTCATAGGCGATGCTGAAAATGGCCTCCCTCTCTTTAACACACACCTGATATCTTCTGAAGAAAGAATGTCTGTCAACTCTTTTATTATTTACAGAGCCTGTTTCCTTGAATTGTTTAGCGAGCCTCCCAATTGTACTGGCATTAGGCACAGGTCTTCCTGGAAACTTGATTCGAAATTTCCATCTTGTTTCAGAGGAAGATTTTCTGCTTTTTATACATGAATTATGGATATACAAACGTTCGCGCAATGTGAATTGGTATCTAGGCATAACTACAATCAAACTAATCACAATACTCATTAAAAGTGCAACACTAACGTCTAAGCATTGCAGATACACGTTCATATGAATGACAAAACACATGTGAACTAACGATATGAGTCAGCGGAGCGCGCCAAACCAGCCGGCTTAGCTTACCGTGTTTATCGGGGCGCACATAGATAGTGACCCTGTAGCTTACAGACTGATTATTCTAAATTACAGACAGAACTCACCACCATCAACTCCCACTTCATCACTGGGAACAAAGACTGCCAAGGAGATTATTGAAGATCCAACTCGAATTTTCACACCCCAGCGTTGGCTCACTGTCTCGTCATAGAGCTCGGGAAACAATGCCCCTGCATCGCGATACTGAGCATAACTCAGTACAGCTCGTCCACTGCCAGAGAAGCTGTGCTTTGTTGTTATATCACCTAAAAAAGAAAAGGACCAGGTTCAAATGAAGAGAGTTCCTACAAAGAATTGAGAATTTATACATAAAATAAGCTTGGTGATTTTGAAATAAAGAAAGAAAGAAAAGTGTAGGCTTACACCATCTCTCAAATCTACAAGCATAGCCTTGCTTCTAAACCTATTATTTGATAAATTTCAAGAGCATTCAAATTGTCAACCTCATTGTCCACAGGAAACAAGAGGGTAGTTGAAGAGAAAAGTGATTGTACCAAGTAAGAATGAGGAGTGAGCTTTAAAATGAAGTTAAGCACAATGATCAACAGGGTTGATTGTCAAGTTGTCGAAATTCAAACAGTCATTGGAAATATCACAACACATTTAAAACAATGAGCTTGATTTTAATAGGCTAACTTGTGCCTCAACTCGAAAATTCGGCACAACAGAGATGCGAAAGGGTAAATTGGAACTAAGAAGCACCATGCATATTTCTTCCTTCATGTTGTCATGTCACTTAAGCTGAATTCTGCTCTTTTGCAGTTGTGATATGCTTAGGCGGCAGCACGCCGGCCTCTCACCGCTGGGTCCGTGGTTCAAATCCCGGTCACTCCATGTGAGATCTGTGCTGGACAAAACGGAGGCAGACAGGTTTTTCTCCGGGTACTCCGGTTTACCCTGTCACAATTTAATTCCAGCAAAACTCTCCACTATCATTTCATTTGACATTAATTTAATCATTGCCCCAGAAGAGTGCGACAGGCTTCGGCAGCCGGCACACTTCATATCCTTGCCGCTAGATGGGGGCTTCATTCATTCCATTCCTTACCCTGTCGGAGACTGGAAGCAGGCTGTGGATTTTCATTTTCATATGCATTTACAAATTTTGTAATATGGCGCAAAATAATTGTTACGGAAGTAACAAAAGTAACGCCATTTGCATTTGCTTGCACAATGTGTACCAACTGCAGCAGCATGGTGTAGGCTAATTAATTTATGTGAGTTGAGGAGAATCATGATTGTGTCGAGTAAAGAATAAGGAGCATATTATAAAGTGAATTCAAGCACAAAAGTTAATTGAGTTGATTGTCGATTGTTGAGATTTTGACCAGTCATTGGCAATATCACAACACATTGTTACAAACAGAGGGATTCTTAGAAACAATGATAGGGATTCTAATAGGCTAACGTGTGGCTTGACTCAGAAATTAAGCCCAGCAAAGACACAAAAGGGCAAACAGGAACTAATAAGGATTGTTTTTGCTAAAGGAGTTTACTGCACTAGCTACATGCACAACAGCATTCACCATATTTGTATTAGAGCTCATTTCACCATGAAACGGCCATGCCCTTGAACACAATGGATGGAGAAGAGTGGTACATGCTATACATACCTATTTCAATTGGTCTGATGCCCAGCAAACTGAGAGGGATATACACCTTGGAGTTGGTGTCGAACTTGTTCCGGTCTAGCATGTAATTGTTGTACTTGGGAAACACGAGGGTAGGACCACTTTTGGTTAGAGCACCTGGGCCAGGAGCTGATCCTAGTGCTGCTGCTGATGACAACTACAAACATACAGACATTTGTGAGGCTTATTTACACTACACAGGATATCAAAAGTAGGGAACTTTAAGGCACCTCATTAATACTGTATTATTGTTATTAGATGTCCAATTTTTTGGTAACAAGAATAAATATGAAATCATTTCAGAAAACATTCTTAGTGGTTTTCCACCTGTTTGAAGGGTAGGCAACCTCACTGTTCTACCCCTTAAAGCAACAACAACAACTTCAGACAAATAAAGTCACAAAACATCATACATACCATGAAAATGATCAAAAACATCCCAACACATAGCTTAAACTTGTGTTTCTTGTTTTGACCCATTAATGTTTAAAACTTCCATTCAGAAATACTTGTATGTCATGGGCTGCGATAATAGTAACATTTTCTCCGAATGGGGTCTTTCTGACCAGGAGCATGGTGCAGCAGTAAGGTTTTTGCCTGCTATGCCCAAAGTTGTGGGATGAAATTTTAGCACAATCAGTTGGCATTTGAGAGTGCTCAAATGTGAGACCCATGTCAGTAGATTTACTGGTATGTTGAAGAACCCTTCCTTAAATAAAATCAGTTATGACAATGAGAAATATATTCTAAAATATAAATTTGTCACAAAATAAAGCACTAACATCAAGAGTTGCATTTCACCAAAAAAATTAGGGCCCTAATTATTATAGTCCTTCATTTATCTGCTTACTCAGTACAATGTTGAAAGGTACTAAGATTTGAAAACTCTCTTGACTTTTAAAAGTAAGAAGTTAGCAAGAAACAAACCTGCAGAGAAGGCTCCAGGAACTGGGATGTATCGGGTAGTACAACTCGCTCCTCAGGAATAGATTCAGTGCCAGGCAAAGCATCCTTGTTAATAGTCTCATACCCGTACAGACTCTCTGTTGTGACTACATCAAGCCCGAGTACTGTGAACACATTTAATTTCAAACATCAAATCAAACCACCACTAAACTATGCAAATAAATAACTAAAACAGGTAAGAAAACAGCAAGCCATTAGGTTGATCTGCAAAATTGAAGATGATAAATCAAGAATAGGAATATAGAGAATAATTTATTGAAAGCTGTTTTTCAGATTGTTAGGCAATGTCTTATGCTTCACAATATCTGACATTTCTCTATGAAGTGCAGCTGGTATTTACAAGGACTTGTGCTAAATGGTATGGAGTGATACTTGTTTGGGGGTATACTCAGCTGAAATGTTCAAAACATGAATAGAAATCTAGTAATTTCTGGTATGCTGTTCCCTGGTTCTATTGTCATGTGGCAAATGCAGCTGGAGAAACATCAGATAACATGAAGCATATTACACGGGCTAACAACCCAAAATCCAGATCTGAAAATTCTGACACTGGTCATGAAAGTCTGCACCAGTATAACAAATGAGCTAATTAGCACATCCTGATGTTATTAAGATTTTCCTTTGTTCTTTCATATTTTAAGCTTGTTCAAACTAGGATTCTCTACCAAGTTCATGACCCTACTTTTACAGAAAATTAACTGTAATAATAACAACAACAATAATAATAATTTTATCTAATTTTTTTTTCTAGTTAAAAATATGTTTTTGATTTCATTGAAAAAATTCTAGGATATCTTTTGTTATTACATCTACAACATCTTGTCTGTTATGGTACAGGGTCATTATCTATGTGCGCCCCGATAAACACGGTGAGCTAAGCCTGTTGTGACTGACGCAGATCGCGGGCGCTCGTACCCTGTTAAGCCAGTGATTGGTGTGAACTTTCGCACTTTTACCAAACATGTTCAATAAATACCGTAATGTGTACTTACAGTGCTCATAGGCGATGCTGAAAAGGTCCTCCCTCTCTTGTAACACACACCTGACATCTTCTAATTGAAGAATGTCTGTCAACTTTTTTAAATTATTTACGGAGCCTGTTTCCTTGAATCATTTAGCGAGCCTCCTAATTGTACTGGCATTAGGCACAGGTCTTCCTGGAAACTTGATTCGGAATTTTCGTCTCGTTTCAGAACAAGATTTTCTGCTTTTCATATATGAATTATGGATATACACAGGTTCGTGCAATGTGAATTGGTATCTAGGCATGAGCAACAATCACAGTAATCACAATACTCACTAAACGTGCAACACTAACGTCTAAGCTTTGCAGATACACGTCCATATGAATGACAAAACACGTGTGAACGCACAGAACTGTGTGAACTAACGATATGAGTCAGCAGAGCGTGCCTGTGATATGCGCCAGTCACAGCCGGCTTAACTTGCCGTATTTAATGGGGCGCACGTAGATAATGACCGTGTATGTACAGATGAGGTCCAATGATACTGAAGAGCTGCAAGTATCAAAATGTCAAATGTTTGTATCTTTCTATGGATTTACCTACAGTATATCTATCAACACCAATTGCACACAAATACAGAACATACCCATATTATCAGCAACAATCTCGAAAGGATTTGTGTAGGTATCCTGCTGACTTTGGGTGAGTGTGGCAATGTATTGATCAACAGCTAGCACCAAGTTTTCAGCAGTTTCGCCAGTCAGCTCCTTAATGCGTTCCCAGTGTTCACGGTACTGAGCATCCAGCACACGGCTTGCAGTGTCCACAATGTTCTAGCAAGCAGATTACAATAGTAAAATTAGAATGCAACACAAATATTTTCTTCTTAAAAATTATGGGAGGAGGTAACTTTCTTTGGAAAAAGCACATGGGAGAGATAGTTAAGTAGGCTCACAAATCACACCACATGATTACACAGCAGCAAATAATGATACAGTATATTCTTTGAACTTAAATATTCTTCGCATAATCGTCGCACCCTGCTTTTTTCCACGAATTTTTGGCAAAAAAGTGCGAGGATTATGCGATGAAATACGGTAGAGTCTAAAATTCAATTAAGATTTTTCAGCAGTTGGCTGCACTGACATCATTTTCAAATATGGCCGTGATATGTCCTGTTATAGATCTTTACTTACCCTATTTACTCGGCTATAGGACCCCCCCTTTATCCTAAATTTTTAGTTCTGATATTGGGTGGCTGGATGGTTACTATAACGCAAACTTCGCAAAAATCCATTATTTTGGGAATGGGAGAGAGTAAAAATAAGCTATTTTATTTTGATTCTACATAGTATGATATCATCATCATCATCATCATTTCCCCTTATCCAGCTCCTGCCGGGTCGGGGTATTTATGGCACTTCTCCACTTTCCTCTTTCCTTCCACAATTCTTCTTCCACGATCTTGTCCCAGTCCAGATTTCTTTCTCTCACGCTGTTCTTCACTGAATCGATCCACCTTGTTCTAGGTCTTCCCCTTGCTCTCTTACCCTTGCACTTGGCCTCCAGCATCTGTCTTGGTATTCTATTTTCCTCCATCCTCTTTACATATTAGGTACAGCAGGGGACAGTAAGATCCCCGAAACATGTACCTATAATTTTTTACATAAGTAAAAGTATTGATTTGGCAGAAAATCCAAGTGTTAAATTCCTCTTTACATGTCCAAACCACCTTAGTTTATTCATCTCAATTCTCTCATTTAGTTTTCCCATCCCAACTTCCTTCCTAACATCTTCATTCCTCACTCTGTCTTTCCTTGTCTTTCCTATCATACTTCTTAGGAATTTCATTTCACTGGCTTGGATTCTACTCTCTTGCCTGCTTGTCAGGGTCCAAGTCTCAGCTGCATAGTTAATATGGGTACATAGTACACTTTATACATTACCTCCTTGCTTTTCCTTGGTACTTCCTTATCCCAAACAAGTTTTCTTACACTTTGATAGAATGCATTGCTCTGCTGTACCCTCCTGCCAATCTCCATGTCCAACCTACCAGTTTACATCAATTCACTTCCTAGGTATTTGAACGTGTCCACAATTTCCAAACTCTGACTTCCAATTTCCACAGTGCCCTTTCCTTGTCTTTCCCCTCTTGTCATCACCATGGTCTTGCTTTTCTCTATACTGATTTTCAGGCCGTACTTCTGAATATTTTCGTTCGGTGCATCTAGTTGTTTTTGCACTTCTTCGGTGTTCCTTCCCCAGACCGCAATATTGTCTGCAAATAATAGTAACTTCATTTCTTTATGTCCATATGCTTCCTTTGTTTCCTTTACAATTTCATCCATTACCATTATGAACAAAAGAGGTGACAGCACACTCCCCGGTCTAAGTCCAGTCTTGTTCCTAAACCAATCTGTCTTTCCAACTGGGGTCAGTATCCTGCTAACACAGTTGTTGTACATTGCTTGCACCATTTCCAACATTTCTTTTCCCAGTCCCTTCTTAACCATGATTTCCCATACCTTCTCTCTGGGGACACTATCATATGCCTTTTCTAGATCTATGAAAGTCATGACCAAATCCTCTCCATATTCCCAGTTCTTTTCCATCACCTGCCTCAAGCTAAAGATTGGGTCCACTGTGGATCTTCCACTCCTGAAGCCATACTGTTCCTCTTGCAACTCTCATTCTTCTTTCTAATATCCTTTCCAGTATTTTTACTATCTGTGATATGAGGGTGATCCCTCTATAGTTATCACACACTTTCTTGTCCCCTTTCTTAAACACTGGTATCATTAGCCCTTTCTCCCAGTCTTCTGGTACACATTTCCGTTTCCACACACACTTTAGCAGTCGATACAACCATTGCATACCAACAGGTCCAGCAGCCTTTATCATTTCTACACTGATTTCATCCATCCCTGTTGCTTTTTCCATCTTCATTTTCTGTACTGCTAATTCCACCTCCAGCATTGTTATATCATCTTCTGTTATAGAGTCGTCAGGCTGTGTCACTTCCATCTCACCTGTACAATTGTTCACATTCAATAGCTTATCGAAATACTCCTTCCATCGTCCCTTTATCTCTTCTGGGTGTGTTAACAACTCTCCATCCTCCTTTTTCACTAGCTTTGTAGTAACTCTTTCTTTCCTCTTACTTCTTAGAAGTCCATACAGCATCCTTTTACTGCCACTTACATCTGTTTCCATTCTTCGTGTAAATTCTTCCCAACTTTTCTTCTTTTCTTCTCCTACCACTTTCTTACACCTCCGTTTGCTGTCGTGATACTTCCTTTTGCTTTCTTCTGTTTGATCTCAGTTCCATTCTTTCCATGCAGACTTCTTTTCTTTCACTGCTTTCCTCACTTCCTCATTCCACCACGGTGTCTCCTTCTCTTTCACTCTTGTTGACGTCCTACCACAAGCACTCTCTGCTGCACCAGCAAATGCCTTTTTAAAGTGAGACCATTCCTCTTCTACGTTTCCCACTTCAGTAACTGGGATTTGTTGCTTCAATCTCTCCTGAAAATCTTCCTGTACAGTTTTGTCTTTCAATTTCCATACTTTTATTTTACTTTCTCTGATCTCCTTTAGGTTTTCCAATTTTTCCCATCTAAATTTTGCCACCACAGCCCTATGGTCCCCATCAAATACTTCTCCTGGTAAAGCTGTCACATCTATCAGCTTTCTGCGATTTGTCCTTTCCACCAGAAAGTTGTCAATTACTGATTTTGTTCTTCTATCACCCCACCCATATCTCGTAATTTTCCTGCTGTTTTTCTTCCAAAATCATGAATTACCCACTATTAGTCCATTCCTTTCACAAAAGTTTACAAGTTCCTCTCCTTCCCGGTTCTTTTTCCCATATCCATATGGTCCAATGACTTCTTCCTTTCCTTGTCTCTCGTTTCCGACTTGTGCATTCATATCTCCCATGATCACCACTTCTACATCTGAAATTACTCTTTCTACATCCTCCAGGAATACTTCAATATCTTCTTCTCTGTTTCCAGTCTGTGGTGCATACACTTGTATGAAGTCCATCATGTCATTCTTCATCTTCATTCTAATTTTCATTATTCTGTCACTCACACACTCTACCACTTCAATATACTCCTCCAGTTGTTTCGAGGTTTCAGTCCCACTCCATTTTTTGCCTCTTGGCCACCACTCCAGTATAATGTATATCCTTTCCTCAATTTCTTCCTTCCTTTACCTTTCCATTTCACTTCACTCAGCCCCATCATTCCAACCTTCTCCCTCTCAATGAAGTCTACCACCTCCTCCACCTTGCCTGTCAGGGTCTGACATTCATGATTCCTCGATGTTAGGCCCCTTAAAACAACAATTATCATCATCATTTCGGTTACGGTTACTGGTCGCCCATTTCTCACAGTTCCCCCAGTACCAAAGGAACTGCGCGTCGCCTGCAGGGTACACCCTAACCTTTTCCGAATCATTGGAAGTGCCATTTCCATTTTAGGCTATTATTACGATGTGGTCGCCACTCCCAAAGGCATTTTATGAAGCTACTGCCAGCTATTATGCAGGCCGCCCCTAACGTGGAGAACAGACGCCCTTGCACCCGCCCCTAACGTGGGAAACAGACGCTGCCGATTGACGCTGTACTCATACTATTCCCTGAATACTGGGTTGCCTCTTCCGCAATCTCCACTGTTCCGAAGTTCATCTTCTCCGCTGCAGATTCCGTTGAGGTCTTCGTACATAACCCTGTGCACGGGGATAGTATGATATATTTAATCAAAATAAAAAAAGTTTATCAGCAATGATACACCGCAACATCCGTGCAGCAAGTTCCGCAAAGACCGAAGATACTACCATAGAGGGATGGATGGGCGTGGCCATTAGAACGTTCAGGCTGAATACAAAATCGCTACCTATAACACGTTCTTAGTTTCGAAATACATCACAAAGTGTAGACTGGCGTGCTTATGCCTGCCGGCCGGCTACCTGTCGCATAGCGTGAGTCATAGCCCGTATGTACAGAAGGAAAGACAGAGACTTCTTTCTTCAAACAAGGTCACGCCTTGTTAGCAGCAGATCTCACGTACGATTGAATGATATGGCCCAAGCAGCCAACAATGATCCAACATCTGGTATAGAAGGACAAGTTACATGGAGTCCACAGAATTTTCAATGTCAATTTCCCTGACTTTTCCTGACCATTTTTCAACAAAATTCCTGACTCGTGAAGTCATTGTAACATCGGAAAAAAGGTTTATTGAGCAAACAAATACATATATTTTCTTTTATTTGCAGCCTCCACCATCCCCATAGCTACCCAACGCTCACCTCTTTATTCATATAAAATACAAAATAAAGTAAATTGTAATGCAATAACACATATATCAAAGTACTTAATAACCTAGACTATACGGTAGTGAATTTACACAACCTTAATACTATAAAATAAGTTGTTTTTCAGTCTTAAAAAACATTCCTAATCTTAATCTATCACTTGACTTAGGCATCTCACAATTATTCTTTCTTGTGTTTTTCCAACAGCTGAATTTTCTTTTAATGTCCTCTTCTTCATATTGAGACTTTAATCTTAATTTTTTCCTCTCATCTTCTATTTTTTTAATCTCCTATGCCAGTTTTCTCTTAGCTGCAATGCCTTTTCATGCCTTTTCTCTCTTAACTTGTAAACCATTTTCATAGCGCTTTCTAGCCCCCCCTCACTGACAAAATCATTTTTAGCCTACTTTCGATTTTTGCAAAAAATGAAAGTAGACTTATGAGATCAACACAGGGCGAAAAAAGTGTGTCTGTCTGTGTGTGTGTGTATGTGTGTGTGTGAGTCTGTGTGTGTGTGTGTGTGTGTGTATGTGTGTGTGTGAGTCTGTGCCTGTGTGTGTGTGTCTGTGTGTGTGTGTGAGTGTGTGTACTCTGAATGTCTGTCCCCCCCTATCAATTCGAACACGGTGAATGCGAATTGAACGAAATTTGGTACAAAGGTAGCACTAGCAAAGGACACCTCAGTGTCATGTTTTATATCGCCGCCATCTTGACGGAAACGTAATGGCGGCCACACAAATGTTCAAAGCTTAAATCAAATTACGACTAACCTAATCATCCGATCTCTACCAAATTTCGCAACAACATACCTTTATGGGGGGAGCATCCTTTGACCACACCAATAGGCCATCAGCGTAATAGTTTGCGGATGGCGGCCATCTTTGTGTGAAATTAGATTCCCCCTATTAATTCGAACACGGTGCAACCGAATGCAACGAAATTTGGTACAGAGGTAGTACTAAAAAAAGGCACCTCAGTGTCATGTTTTATATCGCCACCATCTAGACGGAAACGTAATGGCGGCCACACAAATGTTGAAAGCTTAAATCAAATTACGACTAACCTAATCATCCGATCTCTACCAAATTTTGCAACAACATACCTCTATGGGAGGGAGCATCCTTTGACCAAACTAATAGGTCATCAGCGTAATAGTTTGCGGATGGCGGCCATCTTTGTGTGAAAATCGATTCCCCCTATTAATTCGAACACGGTGCAACCGAATGGAACGAAATTTGGTACAGAGTTAGTACTAACAAAAGGCACCTCAGTGTCATGTTTTATATCGCCGCCATCTTGACGGAAACGTAATGGCGGCCACACAAATGTTCAAAGCTTAAATCAAATTACGATTAACCTAATCATCCGATCTCTACCAAATTTTGCAACAACATACCTTTATAGAGGAAGCATCATTTGACCAAATGACTAGGTCATTAGCCTAATAGTTTGCGGATAGCGGCCATCTTTGTGTGAAAATCAATTCCCCCTATTAATTCAAACACGGTGAAACCGAATAGAACGAAATTTGGTACAGAGGTAGCACTAGCATACGGAATCTCAGTGTCATGTTTTATATCGCCGCCATATTGACAGAAACGTAATGGCGGCCACACAAATGTTCAAAGCTTAAGTTAAATTACGACTAACATAACCATCCGATCTCTACCAAACTTTGCAACAACATTCCTTTATGGAGGGAGCATCCTTTGACCAATCTAATAGGTTATTAGCCTAATAGTTTGCGGATGGCAGCCATCTTTATGTCAAAATTGATTCCCCCTATTTATTCGAACACGGTGGAACCGAATGAACGAAATTTGGTACAGAGGTAGTACTAGCAAACGGCACCTCAGTGTCATGTTTTATATCGCCGCCATCTTGACAGAAACGTAATGGCGGCCACACAAATGTTCAAAGCTTAAGTTAAATTACGACTAACGTAACCATCCGATCTCTACCAAACTTTGCAACAACATTCCTTTATGGAGGGAGCATCCTTTGACCAATCTAATAGGTTATTAGCCTAATAGATTGCGGGTGGCGGCCATCTTTATGTCAAAATTGATTCCCCCTATTAATTCGAACATGGTGGAACCGAATGGAACGAAATTTGGTACAGAGGTAGCACTAGCAAAGGGCACCTCAGTGTCATGTTTTATATCGCCGCCATCTTGACTGAAACGTAATGCCGGCCACACGAATGTTCAAAGCTTAAATCAAATTACGATTAACCTAATCATCCGATCTCTGCCAAGTTTTGCAACTACATTCCTTTATGGAGGGAGCATCCTTTGACCAATCTAATAGGTCATTCGCCTAATAGTTTGCGGATGGCGGCCTTCTTTGTGTCAAAATCGATTCCCCCTATTAATTCAAACACGGTGAAACCGAATGGAACGAAATTTGGTACAGAGGTAGCACTAGTAAAGGGCATCTCAGTGTCATGATTTATATCGCCGCCATTTGTCAGAAACGTAATGGCGGCCACACAAATGTTTAAAGCTAAATCAAATTACGACTAACATAACCATCCGATCTCTACCAAACTTTGCAACAACATACCTTTATGGAGGGAGCATCCTTTGACCAATCTAATGGGCCATTAGCCTAATAGTTTGCGGATGGCGGCCATCTTTATGTCAAAATTGATTCCCCCTATTAATTCGAACACGGTGGAACCGAATGAACGAAATTTGGTACAGAGGTAGCACTAGCAAAGGGCACCTCAGTGTCATGTTTTATATCGCCGCCATCTTGACGGAAACGTAATGGCGGCCACACAAATGTTCAAAGCTTAAATCAAATTAAGATTAGCCTAATCATCCGATCTCTAGCAAATTTAGCAACAACATACCTTTATGGAGGGAGCATCCTTTGACCAAACTAATAGGTCATCAGCCTAATATTTTGCGGATGGCGGCCATCTTTGTGTGAAAATCGATTCCCCTTATCAATTCGAACACGGTGAAACCGAATGGAACGAAATTTGGTACAGAGGTAGCACTAGCAAAGGGCACCTCATATTCATGTTTAATATCCCTATAGCACGTTGCATTTCAACAAGCTACTACAACCAACATTCAATCATACTCCTTGAAAAGGACAAAGAGTTATAACAATACCCATGCATTTAGGAGAAAGTAGGCTATATGTTCTTTACTGAACATCTTGTTTGAGAAATGGGTACATTATGTACACCTCCATAGTTAAGGATTGCATCATAAACCTTTCTTTGTGATACGAGTGTCAGAGATTAGTTGAACTAGTAACATAAAAATATGGCTGTAAAACACAAAATACTGCATGGTTAATATAAAATTCTTGACTTTCTAATACTTTTCACCATTTTTTCCTGACTCATGCCATTTTTCACACTTTTTCCTGACTTTTCCTGACCAAAAACAACATTCCAGACTTTTCCTGCTTGTGGACACCATGAAGTATATTCCATGGTTATTGCCAAACCACCTCTGAAAAGATATCACACTTTCCCTGACCAACCACCGGCCGTATCCCATCCGCGCGGAGCTGCTCGCGCTGTGCTCGTTGCTACACAATGACGGACAGGACTCTCAATAATTAAGGAGGGGTACTATAAGCGATTTCCAAGAATTTTGTATTTTGGCTCTCGAAAATTAAGCGGGGTACTATAGGCGAGGGGGTCCTATAGCCGAGTAAATACGGTATAACCAATTCGGTTTCGATAGCTGCAGCTGTTTAGGAGTTGATCTGGGCACACACAGATAGAAGGACAGACACACACACATTTGCCCAGATTGATCTCATAAGTCTACTTTCTTCATAATTTTTGCAAAATGTGAAAAGTAGGTTAAAAGCAGATGGGTGTCAGACAATAGAAAGCAATATACCAATCTATAAGTGGGACATTCACCATCCTCGCACTACACTATACGCAATTACTGTATGTCACACAAGAAAGTTGAATGCAAACATTGGCAAACATTGAAACATTGAAAACAAAGGTAAGTTTTCGAATGAGTAACCAGTTTTAAGTTTAAGGCTGAAGATACGCACCTCTATGTAGTCCTTATCCTGACTGTGTGTGAGGTTTAATCCCATCTCATCAATTTCGTGACTCATCAACTCCTGAAGTAACTCTTGTGAGATGAGAATATCCGCACCATGGAGTTTATCTGTGTGGTTGGTAGCCTTGTGAAGGTCAGCTGCCACCTTGACAGCCACAAATGTGGTCACACTGAGGTCTCCTGTCTCCAACTGCCCCAGCTGTCACAAAACATATGCTTATGTTAACATGAATGCATGCTGGATGGAGGAAGAAAGGAAGAAAGAGAAACAGGAAAGAACATTATAGCCTACTTTCCCTTAAATTTAACATGCAATATAATTTTGTAGATGTCTGAAAAATTAGGTAAACAAGAGATGCAATAAAGTGCAAGAAGAATGTTTGAAAGAGAAATGTGCAAGTATAGAATATTGTTTGAAAGTAGGAAAAGTAGATGCAGCTCATTGAAGGATTAAGAATGATATGCTAAACAACCAAGGAGTTTTATCCAGCATTGGTTGTTTCACACATTATTCTGCTTCATGAGACTTTTTTCATTTTCACGTTACATGGATTTATTTAGATAGGAAGCTACACACTTCACCAGCAAAATGGTCTTAATTGGTTATAAATGTTAACAACTGCCTTTGGAAGGTTGTTGTACTTACAACCATTTATTTAGTCTGGAGCAATTCTAATTCTCACATCAATTTTTTGCAAAAGAACTTCTCTGCCAGCTGATGTTAAAGGAGCACACATGAATAGATCTACCAAAAGCTCTTTTAAATGGTCTATCACAATGAACAAAATCTTCAAACATTTTTACAAATGCCTGATTGTATGGACTATGAAATCCTACATACAACATACAAGGTTTTTAACCTTCTTGCGGTCGCACCCCTTCATGTAACACACGTGATCCCGCGATGGTAATCTACTGTCCTTCCGTTTTTTTTTCAATTGTGAGCTTCTTTTTCACTTTCAATGGCAATATGACTGGTTTTGGGGTTAATCGAACATATAATTGACATACAGAGGTGTAAATATAGAAACATTTATTCAATAAAATCCATAATAGGAGCGACAACGGTGGTGGCAAAAATGAAAGAGCTTTAAAGATAGTGTTGTGTGCATGCTTGTATGTGGATGTTGGGGAGAGAATGAGCAACTGGGCTATCAATAGTGAATGAAATGTGTTATAAATGAGGAAATACTATGATAAATACTCACATTTTGTTTTGGGCAGTCGGCAAAAAAAATTGCACTTCCGGTCGCGCACGTCAGCAGTCTACCGCTTGACTGCGCCCTTAGCACTTTGATGAACAACTGAGCAAAAACGTCGCCATCAAGAACCGCTACTGCTCTGTCATCTAGCGAAGGATATCGTACCTTGAGAATACATATGCCTTTTGCGCTCTTTATAACGATCAGAGGAGCTCTAATCGCGTTCTTTTCAATAGGATGGTAATCTACCGTGGGCGCGACCGGATGAAGGTTAAACAGACTGTTATTACAGTAGCATATAACAGATTTTAATAACGACCTAGTTTTTAATTGGTTGTTTTTTGTATGAACTAAATGGAAGACCCAAGAAGTGGTTAACCACAAAATGATTAAGTTGCTAAGGAAACATTTTATTTTTATTTTTATAATGAATGCATAGTTTGTACTGAAGGCTATATACTGTCTGTCCACCACCTTAAGGTCCGTGGCAGGAATGCAATGAGTCAGCTGGAGACAGCTGGCCCCTGCGCGAACGACAATAGTGCCAACCTACTACTGACCCGTACGATTTCACATTGGAACTAAATGAAAGTAGTAGTGAGTAACCATAGCGTGAATAACATCGGTGCTGAGTTGGCAATACCTGCAGCGGCACGACCACTCAATCAACGTAGCTGGAATGTCTCTCCTCTTCCCTTCAGCCCCCTAAGACCATGAGCTGGTGGACGGACAGTATTTTCATTACTGTACATATTTTTATCTTCGTATAAATTAAGACCTGTTTTTCGTAATACCAATAAGTGATGTTTCATATATTTGATGTAGCATTTAACCATTGAAAACATGTACTAGTTGTTAAAATTGTTGAATAAATTGTATTGACAAGGCAGACCAATATTATATCATACTTTGATTCAGATTTAATTTGTAAGTCAATACGGATCCAAAAACGGAAGAATGGTTTGCATAAAAACCATACATTAATTCCTTTGTAGTTACATCCTCTGAGGTTAGAAGCATGTCGCGAGTCTCTTGGGTAAGAACACATCACATGTTGGTAGTAAGTGCATCAACGTATTTGTCACGTTACTGTAATAAAAACAGGTTTTCTTCGTGTTTTCTCCAAAGCTACGGAGCATTGAAGTACTTGTTACAATTATAAGAAATGTTTCAACAACATATACGACGACTGGCAAAACATTGTTTCCATCCCTGGTATTGCTTTTATTCTTACTCTCGCTTACTGATAACTGAATCAAGTCGAGCAATGATGCCAACCATTTTGTCGCCAAGTTTTATGAGTTTACAGTGTGTTTTTGCGCTAAAACCTAATTTACATGACATAATAAGTAGCATAAAAGTATCAGCATTCATTATACTCGTAGAAATTGAACATCTTTTCTAGCGTGATTAGTAATTTTCCATACGATAGATTTAGCAACGCTGAAGTCGAATTAAACCAGAAATCAGCTGCAAAATAAAACCAAATTTTCCTGTCCCTAATATTAGAACGGGAAATAGATTCGCTACCTGAAAACATTGATTTGGCATGGTATTGGTGCTTGCTTTATGCCAAGAGATTTGGACTACACTATAAGCTACTTCTTGAAAAGTTAAGTTACATCATTACATTTCATTGCTACTTACCACCTTGCGCAGATCAAGAAAGAGATCAGATGTGCAGTTGAAGAGGTCAGGTTCTTGCCATCCAAGCTCTTCATCACAACCTCGTGATGCTTTTCCTTGAGAGTGGCTGGGACATGATGCGAGAGCAAGGTGACCGAACTTCGTGCGTTCCCACCAGAGCCCATGAGAGAAGCTTCTTGGGCAACCATCATACACCACTGAAATAGCAGAGGATTCCTTGAAATTTTCCATCCATAGATTTCTTTAATGTGTTTATCATCACTTGATCTATACTTCTGTCAGGATTTGATCAGTAATATAGAGAAGATATGTTGACATGATAATAATGATATTTCTTTTTGGTCAACATTGACTAATTACAATGTTCATTTATTCACTATAGAATAGCATCACAAACCTTGTGATGCTTTTCCTTGAGAGTGGCTGGGACATGATGTGAGAACAAACCTAAATTGAACACCAAATACAAACAAATATACATAAAATAACTTGGTGCATTCTCACCACAGCCCATGAGAGATACTTCTTGGGCAACCATCGTACACTGACTTACTTAACTCCTCCTCTTACCACTAACCCTCCCCCTCTTCACCCCACATGCTCTCCTCCTGTGCTAGCACAACGAAGCCCTGTCACACCACTGGAATTTTACTGAGACAAAATCAGTAAAATTCTCTTATGCAGATGACCTTGCCATTGCCTTTCAACACCCAGATTTCAGCCATGCCGAGGCCATCCTGACGTCTGACCTGAATACACTCAGCTCTTACTTTCGAAACTGGAGACTACAACCCAGCATGAATAAGAGAGAATCTGCTTGCTTCCATCTCCACAACAAGCTGGCTAATACCAAACTCCAAGTATGCTTCAATGGCTCAGTACTAAAGCACAATCCTAATCCAAAGTACCTCGGGGTAACGCTTGACCGAACTCTATCTTACAGAAAGCATCTTGAAAACCTTGGATCTAAGCTGAGATCGCGTAATAATATTCTATTTAAATTGTGTGGGACTTCATGGGGTGCTTCAGCGGACACACTACAACGTACTGCGCTTGGCTTCGTATACTCTGCAGCTGAATTCTGCTCTTCAGCATGGCTTAACAGTTGCCACGTAAAGAAAGTTGATGTAAAACTTAACACCACCATGCGTATAATCTCCGGTACTCTGAAGCCTACTGCAACACACTGGCTGCCAGTCCTGACTCACATTGCTCCACCAAACCTGCGACGATCAAGAGCCCTTGTTCAAGAACATGATAAGATCATGTCCAATCCAACTCTACCCATTCACAGGGATGTTGCAGATCTCTGGAGACAAAGGCTGAAATCCCGTAAGCCACCAATGCAAACAGCTAAGCATCTAATGGATGCTGGTTTCAATTTAAAAGAGGAATGGAAAGAGCAATGATTTCGTACTGCACCGGAGTGGCCAAGCCTCTTTAATCTAAACCATGCCCCAGCTGGTTTCAGTTTGCCAAGAAGAACGTGGTTATCACTAAACAGGTTTCGCACTAATTGTGGAAGATCTGCATTCTCCCTTCACCAGTGGGGCTTCAGGGACTCTCCAGCATGTGATTGTGTTGCATTGGTCCAGACAATGCATCACATAATGGACGAATGCCCTCTGCGTGCTTAGTACAATGTATTCTTTGCAGGCCTTTGTATAATATTGTATATACTTGTCCATTAAGTAAAATTCCATACGCTTAATAATAACCACTGGAATAGGCTCCCATTTAACCATTGAGGAAGTAAAACTCGTTATTAATACATGTTATTTAGAAACGTTCAATTAGTTAATTTACCTATTTTCATAATTTTGAAAGTTATAACTTCAATTACAAAAAATAAAAACATAATACAAAAAATATTTATAGAACTTGGCTCTATCCAGAAGAAGAAAATAGGCACGAGAACAAGTCTAAAGTTGAACACCAAATACAATATAATTGAAAGTTCAAATTAGTTTCTGACACCACACTGCAATTTTTAATCATAAGGATGTGTGAGTGTTAAGAAGCAAAAATAAAAATAAATAAAAACAAATTATTTTGAGATCAATTTTATAACAAAACTGGGACTCTGTGATGTCTTCATGTTCTTATAGACATTCCAAACAAATGGAGAGAGAGGATCTCAACGTTTTAATTTTAAGAAAAAATATACAATAGAAAATGAAATAAGACATACTTAGCTGAAGAAAGATCAATTAAAGCCCAAAACATGTACTAGCTTATGAGAAACATTGTATTGTTTTGTATTGCTGAGGCAGATCATCTTATTTATTCTATGTTGAATAAATGGACATTATAGGGAAGGTGGTATTTATTTCCTCAGCAACAGCTCTAGTCCTGCAAAATGGTGTACTCACTATCTTCTCTGCTATGTAGTATGGTGCATCAACAATGCATGAAATGCTTGCCAAACAAAACAAAATACCGGTCATGCAAAAAATCTCAATTCTATTGAAACAACCATCTGGTGAGAAACATATTAATCTTATTGAGTATTAATTTTATTAATGAAGACAGCACTAAACTGTCAGTACAGATATGGATTTTTTAATACCGTAATACATTTGGAAAAATGTGTGCCCAGTGAGACCTACCTTCACAGCCTCGCAACGTAACCTCCCCATAAGGGTTAGGGCAGGAGTCACAGCGCCGTCCAATCACTCCAGCTCTGCACTTGCACTGTCCAGTGATAGAGTCACATTGGTTCCCAAACGAACCAGTGGCATAACACTGGCAGTCAAAACAGTAGTCAGAGTCTAGAGGCTGATAGTGGTTTTCCTGAAATTTAAATAATTTATATGAATTTGCCAACATTATCACAAACAGTGATTTTAAAATTGTATGCGTTACTTCCTCACTGGCCTTATTTGTAACACCTTATTAACAGACTGCAACAACTATCTGTTGAATTCCAGCCTACCACCTGCCACTCAGTGGACGTCCACTTGCAGTATTGGCGTGCAAATTCCAGCATTCATCGCCGATGAACAGCAGTCAGCATGAGTGCATGAACTAGGCATCTGCTGCGGAGGTCCATACGCAGCAACATTCGCTGAACGGTTCTTGACGAGGCATGGTTGGTAGCCCCATGGTTCATCTGGATGGTCAGTTGCTCTATAGTTGCACATCTATTCACCCATACACACCTCCACAGCCGTCATTCACCCCTCTCATCTATGAACCGTGATGCACCACAGTTGCCTCGACACCGGTTTTGAATAACTCCATTTTGCCATGCACGGTACACTTTAACCATGGCGACATGTGAATAGTTTACAAACATAGCCATTTCGGAAATGCTTCCACCCTTGACCCGATAGCCAATGATCATGCCCTTTTGGACGTCAGATAAATCGCTCCACGTCTGCATTGCGACAGCAACTGCACTATTTTCTACTTCTATTGGACACGCTATATACTGTATGAGAAAGAACTAAATAAGAACATCACGGACATCAAGGTTATACCATCGGAGAACCTGGATAGCGACTGAGAACCAGGAAAGACGTATAAGGATATGGAAACTGAAAGAAGGGGATAGAAGGGTCGAATACCTCAAAATGGTAAAGGAAGGGATTCCAACAGATGAAGAAAGAGGGGTGGAAGAGGAATGGGCTAGATTTAAGAAGACACTAGTAGGTGCAGCAGAAGCAGTATGTGGGAGGACAAGTAGTAAGAAGAGGTGGAAGGAAACACCATGGTGGAATGAGAAGACAAAAGATATAGTAAGGGAAAAGAATAGAGCCTTTAGGAGGTGGTACCAAAATAGGACGGTAGAGACAAGGGAAGAGTACCAGGAAAGAAAGAAGGAGGCGAAGAGAGTAGTGGCTGAGGAGAGAAGAAAGTGGATGGAAGAGTGGACAAAGATGATGAAGGAGGATAGTGAAGGTACAAAAAAGGTCCTGTATGGGATGGTAAAAACTAAGAGGCGGAAGGATCCTACGGATTATGTTAGAATGGTGAACAAAAGGGGACAAGAGATAGAAAATAGGGAAGAACTGAAGAAAATGTGGAAATAATATTTTGAAGAACTTCTGAACCCAAATGGAAAAGATGGTGAGGAGGAAGAAATCGGGGAAGAGGAAGATGAACTGCAAACAGAAAAGGACTTAACATGGAAAGAAGTGGAAGATGCAGTGAACAAGATGAAAGGAGGGAAGGCACCGGGTGTGGATGAGTTGAGTGTGGAGATGGTGAGAGCAGCAGGAGAGGTGGGGATACAGTGGTTGTACCGAGTGATGAGGACAGCATGGAAGGAAAGGAAGACCCCAGAGGACTGGAAAAAAGGAATAATTGTCCCGATCTTCAAGAAAGGTAGTAGAACAGATTGCAGAAACTATCGGGGAATAACACTGATGAGTCATTGTGCAAAGATCTTCGAGAAAGTTTTGGAAAAGAGAATTAGGACAAGGATAGAAGGAGGGATGAGGGAAGAACAACATGGCTTCAGAGCAGGAAGGTCCACAGTGGATTTGATTTTTGCTGTAAGGCAGTTACAAGAACAGCACTATGAGTATGGAACAGATCTACTGATGGCTTTCCTGGATATTGAGAAAGCATATGACAGTGTATGCAGAAACAAAGTGTGGAAGTCCCTGGAGGATAGAGGAGTAGAGAAATGGACTATAAAGAGGATAAAGGAGATGTACAAGGGAAGCGTGAGCTGTGTGAAAGTGGGAGGAGAGAGATCAGACTGGTTGGAACATAGAAACGGCCTGAAACAAGGAAGTGCCTTGTCACCATTACTTTTCATTGTGGTGATGGATGACATAATGACCCGAGTGGCACAAGTAATTGGGGAAGGAAAGATGAAAGCAATGGTGTTTGCAGATGATTTGATGATTTGGGGAAACAAGGAGGAGGAGGTACAGGAACAGTTGAACGTGTGGGAAGGAATAATACAAGGATATGGGATGAAATTTAGCATAAATAAGAGTGAGATGGTGATCACAACAAGGAAGAAGGAAAGAACCACAACGGGAATAACAATTGGTGGGGAACAGCTGAAGAAAGTGGAGAGTTTCAAGTATCTGGGAAGCCTGATACAAGATAATGGAAGAAACGATAGAGAAATAAATGAGCGGGGGAGGCAGGCAGAAGCATTTCGGAGGAGTGTGAGAAGCATGTTATGGAGCAAGGATGTCCCTCAGAACAGCAAAAAGATCATATATCGGACGTACTATGTCCCTATCCTGACGTATGCCTCAGAGACCTGGGTTATGAAAGGAAGGGAGAAGAGCAAAATACAGGCCAGTGAGATGAGGTTCTTGAGAAGCAGTATTGGAGCTACAAAGAGGGACAGAATAAGAAATGAGAGGACCAGAGAATTAATGAAGGAGGAACCATTACAGGATGGTATAGAGAAGTCTAGACTTAGATGGTATGGACATGTAAAACGAATGGAGGAGAAGAGGATACCCAGGAGGATACACGAGACGAAGTGGGAAGGAAAGAGACCGAGAGGAAGACCGAGAGACAGGTGGCTGAAGGGGGTGGAAGAAAGCGTGAAGAAGAGAGGAGAAGACTGGACAAGGGTGGAGGCTGAGAGATGGTGGGAAGACAGAAGACGTTGGAGAGGCTTGTGTTCCAAACAGACCCGGCCAGTGGCTGGAAACTGTGCAAGATGATGATGATGATTGGACACGCTTTATATACCCTCCACTGCTAGTGCTGACACCTGCCGTCTGTGTGGGGTTATTGCATGTTCACGTCGAACATAGGCGGTGGTCACATTAATGTGTCTGGAAAGTGTATATTCAAAAATGAAAACAGCTTAAAAAAAAAACTAAAAAAAAAACATGTATTCAAATAAACGACGTCTATTTTTACCAAACAATATCACAGATCAATTAAAATATTAATTAAAGAAAATAATAGGGGAAAAACCCAAATCCATTTTAACCAGAAACACCAATGTATGGATCAAAAACTAAGACTGCAAACCATCAGAAATCACTCAAAAGTATAGTTATGTGGTGAAGATAAGCTAAAACAGGCAAATGATATTTGCTTCCTCCAGCTAGAACAGTCAAATAAAACTTCCATACTATTTGCGAGCAAACACTCGCCTTGATGAATCCAAAGAGTTATAGGTGAGTAAAATATGGTGAATGTATCGTTTTTCTTTCTTTTTCTCTGTAGATAAAGGTAGAACTCTACTCACCTTACAATAGCACTCTCCTGTAGTCTTGTTGCAGTCAGCACTGTACCCTTTCTGCACATCACAGTGACATGGTCCACACACAGGATATCCCCACCAGCTCGTCGGACAGGGCTGGTCCACCTTAACCTCGCAGTATTCTCCTGAAATGTTATAAGTCCACTTACTCTCACAACGCTAACGGTCATTTTTACTGTACATTTGGGAAGAAATAAATGATTTAATGATATAGATTTAACACAGGGCTTCCACCAATATTAATTTCAAATACTTGTCAACTACCTGAAAAATCAGTGAAAATCCACGAAAGTGATGAATTTACGAAAAATGATAAAAGGCACCAATACGAGCATTCATGAAAAAGATTGTGTTTGTTACAAAATGTTGAATTTCATAACATATTGTTTCTTTAAATTAAAACATTAATCTCTCATTTGCATTGTTCACAGTTGATTGAATTGCCACGAGAAAAAAAGCAATATCACAAAGAAACATTTGTTCATTAACATTATATCAAGTATTCCAGCCCAATGTTTCTTTAAACTAAACACTAATTTTAGTTTTGTTTAAATTTTACAAAATTTTGGGAAAATAGTTAATTTGTAAATGCTAATGCTGTACAAGAAATAGTTTTAAGTGTAATTACATACCTTTTGGAGAAATTCATTTTCTTAAAAAGGAGATCCTTTTAAAATATTAGAACAACCAACTATCTCAACCATCAGTTTTATTTAATAGAATTTGCAGAGAAAAAAAAGACTGACAATGAAATCTATTTATGGCATATCTTCACAGCTTACACTATACTCTTGAATGGTACATTAAGACTGTTAGCAACTTATGAAAGGAGATAAACTATTGTATTTCCTCGCATAATCGTCGCATATTTTTAGTCTAAAATTCATGGAAAAAATGTAGGGTGCGACGATTATGCGAAGAATATTTGAGTTCAAAGAAGAAAACCACAAATTTTAAATATACACTGTATCATTATTTACTGCGCACTTGTGCGCTCTTTTAATATTATTTGTTTATTATGTAATTCCGCGTATTTCACTTTCATCAAGATCTCCATATAATTCTAGTATTTTCCCATTGTGGACAACATGTGTGTAACATCATGCACGGGTCTCTGTTGCGATGTTTCCACGGAAGTGGCTGATGCTAGACTGGCACGAGGTGTCCCTTGCGTAAGATTCCGCCAATAGCAGTCGAGCCTGTTTTAACATCTGCAAACTGGTGCTAGCAGCGCTTCGTACGGCGGCTTATTGAATCTTGTCATTCCGAGGCCAACGTACTGAAGCGACAGGTCCACACAAGCTTCACTCCACTGGAGTGGTGTTGAACGCAATCGCAGCTTAGCGTGCTGTGGGCCAGCCGTTTGCGTATCGTGAGTCATAGCCTGCAGTCAGACAGGCTTCTTTCTTATGACAATGTAGACTGCCGTGGGTATGCCGGCCGGCCACCTGTCGCATACCGTGATTCATAGCCCATACGTACAGAAGGAATGACAGAGATATCTTTCTTCGAACAATGTCACGGCTGGTTAGTAACAGAGCTGAAATTCGGCAGCGTGTGTAACGGACTGGTGCTGTTATAAACCAAATTTTTATTCGAAAGGTAGGGTGCAACGATTATGCTCTGGCGATGATTATGCGAGGAAATACGGTATATTAATGGATATGAAATGCATAGCAACAACTGTCCTTTCAAGTGAGTTTGTTCAACAGACTGCCAAGATCCAATGCAATCCAATGCTAAAATGCAGAATCCATTCATAGAGTTGTTACTTCTAATTGGTGTGATTCAAATGTAGCCAAAATTCAAGGTTAAATTTTAAAATATAAATTTTATTTTAAACTTGGGCTGAAACTTCTTGTTGTTATTGACTAGAAAAAAGGAAAAATCACAACTGTGATAAATGCATATTTTTCTTGACTTTTCTTCTATTTTCTAGCTTATTTTCATTTATGAAACAAGATGTTCAGTAAAGAACATATAGCCTACTTTCTCCTAAATGCATGGGTATTGTTATAACACTTTGTCCTTTTCAAGGAGTATAATTGAAAGTTGGTTGTAGTAGCTTGTGGGAACGAAGAGAGAAAGAGGAATGGAGTGGGAGTAGTAGTAGTACGAGATGGTTTAAAAGAAGAAGTGAGGAGAATAAGTGATAGAATGATGAAAGTGAAAGGAGCACTGAGGGGAGAGACCGTAGAAATAGTGCAAGTGTATGCTCCACAAGTAGGCTGCGCCTCTGAAGAGAAGGAGGAGTTTGAAGAGGAATTGTAGAAGCAGCTGGTAGGAACAAATATGATTGTTATGGGGGATCTCAATGTCCATGTAGGAAGTGAAAGACAAGGTTATGAGAGTGTTCTAGGACCTGAGGGTTGGGGCGGAAGAAATGAGGAAGGAAAGAGACTGTTGGACTTCTGCCAGAGGAACAGCCTGCTAGTTGGGAACTCCTGGTGTAAGAAAAGAGAGAGCCACACAATCACATGGTACAGTGATGACTTGGCCAGGAAGTCAGTGGTCGACTATATACTGTATGAGAAAGAATTAAATAAGAACATCACGGACATCAAGGTTATACCATCGGAGAACCTGGATAGCGACCATCGATTGCTGGTAATGAACCTGAGAGGGAGTAAGGAGAAGAAAGGGACTGAGAACCAGGAAAGATGTATAAGGATATGGAAACTGAAAGAAGGGGATAGAAGGGTCGAGTACCTCAAAATGGTAAAGGAAGGAATTCCAACAGATGAAGAAAGAGGGGTGGAAGAGGAATGGGCTAGATTTAAGAAGACACTAGTAGGTGCAGCAGAAGCAGTATGTGGGAGGACAAGTAGTAAGAAGAGGTGGAAGGAAACACCATGGTGGAATGAGAAGACAAAAGATATAGTAAGGGAAAAGAATAGAGCCTTTAGGAGGTGGTTATCAAAATAGGACGGTAGAGACAAGGGAAGAGTACCAGGAAAAAAAGAAGGAAGCGAAGAGAGTAGTGGCTGAGGAGAGAAGAAAGTGGATGGAAGAGTGGACAAAGATGATGAAGGAGGATAGTGAAGGTACAAAAAAAGGTCCTGTATGGGATGGTAAAAAATAAGAGGCGGAAGGATCATACGGATTATGTTAGAATGGTGAACAAAAGGGGACAAGAGATAGAAAATGGGGAAGAACTGAAGAAAATGTGGAAAGAATATTTTGAAGAACTTCTGAACCCAAATGGAAAAGATGGTGAGGAGGAAGAAATCGGGGAAGAGGAAGATGAACTGCAAACAGAAAAAGACTTAACATGGAAAGAAGTGGAAGATGCAGTGAACAAGATGAAAGGAGGGAAGGCACCGGGTGTGGATGAGTTGAGTGTGGAGATGGTGAGAGCAGCAGGAGAGGTGGGGATACAGTGGTTGTACCGAGGGATGAGGACAGCATGGAAGGAAAGGAAGACCCCAGAGGACTGGAAAAAAGGAATAATTGTCCCAATCTTCAAGAAAGGTAGTAGAACAGATTGCAAAAACTATCGGGGAATAACACTAATGAGTCATTGTGCAAAGATCTTCAAGAAAGTTTTGGAAAAGAGAATTAGGACAAGGATAGAAGGAGGGATGAGGGAAGAACAACATGGCTTCAGAGCAGGAAAGTCCACAGTGGATTTGATTTTTGCTGTAAGGCAGTTACAAGAACAGCACTATGAGTATGGAACAGATCTACTGATGGCTTTCCTGGATATTGAGAAAGCATATGACAGTGTATGCAGAAACAAAGTGTGGAAGTCCCTGGAGGATAGAGGAGTAGAGAAATGGACTATAAAGAGGATAAAGGAGATGTACAAGGGAAGCGTGAGCTGTGTGAAAGTGGGAGGAGAGAGATCAGACTGGTTGGAACAGAGAAACGGCCTGAAACAAGGAAGTGCACTGTCACCGTTACTTTTCATTGTGGTGATGGATGACATAATGATCCGAGTGGCACAAGTAATTGGGGAAGGAAAGATGAAAGCAATGGTGTTTGCAGATGATTTGGGGAAACAAGGAGGAGGAGGTACAGGAACAGTTGGACGTGTGGGAAGGAATAATACAAGGATATGGGATGAAATTTAGCATAAATAAGAGTGAGATGGTGATCACAACAAGGAAGAAGGAAAGAACCACAACGGGAATAACAATTGGTGGAGAACAGCTGAAGAAAGTGGAGAGTTTCAAGTATCTGGGAAGCCTGATACAAGATAATGGAAGAAACGATAGAGAAATAAATGAGCGGGGAAGGCAGGCAGAAGCATTTCGGAGGAGTGTTAGAAGCATGTTATGGAGCAAGGATGTCCCTCAGAACATCAAAAAGATCATATATCGGACGTACTATGTCCCTATCCTGACGTATGCCTCGGAGACCTGGGTTATGAAAGGAAGGGAGAGGAGCAAAATACAGGCCAGTGAGATGAGGTTCTTGAGAAGCAGTATTGGAGCTACATAGATGGACAGAATAAGAAATGAGAGGACCAGAGAATTAATGAAGGAGGAACCATTACAGGATGGTATAGAGAAATCTAGACTTAGATGGTATGGACATGTGAAACGAATGGAGGAGAAGAGGATACCCAGGAGAGTACAAGAGACGAAGTGGGAAGGAAAGAGACCGAGAGACAGGTGGCTGAAGGGGGTGGAAGAAAGCGTGAAGAAGAGAGAAGACTGGACAAGGGTGGAGGCTGAGAGATGGTGGGAAGACAGAAGACATTGGAGAGGCTTGTGTTCCAAACAGACCCGGCCAGTGGCTGGAAACTATGCAAGATGATGATGATGATGATGTTGTAGTAGCTTGTTGAAATACTACGTGTTATACGGTTACTAAACATGAATATCAGATGCCCTTTGCTAGTGCTACCTCTGTACCAAATTTATTCCGATTCGGTTTTACCGTGTTTGAATTGATAGGGGGAATCGATTTGCACACCTACATGGCCGCCATATGCAAACTATTGCACTGCTGGCATTGTGGCTTGGTCAAAGAACACTTCTCACATAAAGGTATGTTGTTGCAAAATTTGGTAGAGATCAGATGATTAGGTTGGTCGTAATTTGATTAAAGCTTTTTACATTTAGGTGCCACCATTACGTTTCCGTCAAGATGTCGGCAGTATAAAACGTGACACTGAGGTGCCCTTTGCTGGTGTTACCTCTGTACCTAATTTTGTTCAATTCGGTTTCACTGTGTTTGAATAGATAAGGGGAATCAATTTGTATACATACATGGCCGCCGTCTGTAAACTATTAGGCTGATGCCCTTGTAGTTTAGTCAAACGACACCCAACATATGAATATATGGTGAATATATGTTGTTGCAAAATTTGGCAGAGATCGGATGATTAGGTTAGTCATAATTTGATTTAAGCATTGAACATTTGGGTGGCCACCATTACGTTTCCGTCAAGATGGCGGCGATATACGGTGAAACATTACACTGAGGTGCTCTTTGCTAGTGCTACCTCTGTACCAAATTTCGTTCAATTCGGTTTCACCGTGTTTGAATTGATATGGGTAATCTATTAGCACACATACATGGCCGCCATCTGCAAACTATTGGGCTGATGATCTTGTAGTTTGGTTAAAATATGCTTCCCACATGAAGGTATATTGCTGCAAAATTAGGTAGAGAACAGATTATTAGGTTGGTCGTAATTTGATTTAAGCTTTTAACATTTGGGTGGCCGCCATTACGTTTTCGTCAAGATGGCGGCAATATAAAACATGACACTGAGGTGCCCTTTGCTAGTGTTACCTCTGTACCAAATTTTGTTCAATTCGGTTTCACCGTGTTTGAATACAGGGGGAATCGATTTGCACACACTCATGGGCGCAATCCGCAAAGTATTGGGCTGATGACCTTGTAGTTTGGTCAAAAAACGCTCGCCATATAAATATATGTTGTTGCAAAATATGGTAGAGATCGGATGATTAGGTTAGTCGTAATTTGATTTAAGCTTTGAACGTTTTGGTGGCCGCCATTACGTTTCCGTCAAGATGGCGGCGATATAAAACATGGCACTGAGGTACCCTTTGCTAGTTCTACCTCTGTACCAAATTTCGTTCAATTCGGTTTAACCGTGTTCGAATTGATAGGGGGGGGGGGGGGGGGACAGACATTCAGAGTACACACACTCACACACAGACACACAATTTTTGGCCCTGTGTAGATCTCATAAGTCTACTTTCATTTTTTGCAAAAATCAAAAGTAGGCTAAAAATAGGCTACACAGTGCATAACTCTATGGCCTACATATATAAAAATCCAACACGGCGACCATCCAAAATATTTAGACGGTTCTCAATATCTACTAATCTATGACAGCAATCAAACTGAAATTTTGTATGTCGATAAAGGCTATTGACATTAGTTCACCTATACAACTTTCAATAACCTCATGAGCACAAATCTAACATGGTGGCGACACAAAATTTAAATGGATATTTCTCGCAATTTAACCATCCGAGCGCAGTGAAACTTCGTACGGTAAATACTTATACAAATTTTTATCCACTGACATCTAATTGTCTTCATAACCACAAGATGGCAGCTGTGCAAAATTTTAAAATCTCTTTCATTTTTATTTTTAGCCTACTTTTCTAATTTTTCTAAAATGTGGAAAAAGTAGACTTATGAGATCGATCAGGGAAAAAGTGTGTCTGTTTGTCCCCCCCCCCTATCAATTGCTAAACGGCTGCAGCTATCGAAACCAAGTTTCGGAAGAGTATGTGCTTTGTGTACCATAACAGTTATGGCTATGCATATTCATAAGAACCAGCAGGGCTGTCAACTGTTAATAAATGCTCTATTTGTTTAATCCTAATATCAGAAAGTATGCAAGCCATCAGCTCTAAGACGGGCGTGGTGGCTCAGCGGTCTAGCTGTATGCCTCCCACCAAGGCTGTCCGGGTTCGATTCCCGGTCAATGCATGTGAGATTTTCGAAGTGAAATGCCATGCCCTGTGGTTCGGATTCCACGTAAAAAGGAGGTCCCATGGCTCATGATCTCGAGATTAACGGTCACGTTAAACTACAAGCTTCCTTCTTTTTTTTTCATCAGCTCTAAACTTTGCACATGTACAGTACAGTGTTATTATGTGTGTGTGTGCCAGTACGCACCTGGTCCAGCCGGTGCAATAACCTGCTTCGCTGCCTCATTTCTTTAGTTCACACGTGTTTTGTCATTCATATAGGCGTGTTGAATAAAGTTGTGCATTAGGGTCCCCAGAAAATCAGGAGAGCACCAATAAGTGGACTGTAAATAAGATTAAGACATGTCTTGTACTAGAACATTTACTGCCATTACGGACTGTACACACACATACAACAACAACAACTGGCAGCCAAGCACGCAAAAGTTCTCTCGTCTCCCGTCGAGCGCTGCAGAGCGAGCAATCGAAATGGCTGTCGAGTGATCGAGACGGCTGTACTCAACATACCGGCCGCCAAGAAATACTTACTTTCTTAACACTACAAATAACATAACAAACGAATTGCATCGAATCAATCACTGCACTATAGTCCAACATGTCTGTTTGAACAAGAAGTCTATATACAATACAATGTTACACTGAAACAAAAGAAACAAAACTGAAGTGCTATGGTACATTAATTACACTGCACTTGCTTCAGGCAGAGGACACAATTTCACAATAGGTCGTTTGAACAATCCCTTGGTAGTGCGTATGGTTGCCACACGAACCAGTCCGTCATCTCCAGGATGAACTTGATCGATCACTGCAATCTTCCAGTGCAGAGGAGGTAGGTTGTCTTCCTTCACAATGACAAGCGTCCCAGGCTTCACACTTGGGGAAGAACTGGACCATTTAGCCCTCTGCTGCAGGTGGTGTAGATACTCATTGGACCACCTGGACCAGAATATCTGAAGTTGTTGCTGCAGAATCTCCCATCTGGACAACAAGCTAAGCTTCACATTACTTAGATCTGGCTGAGGTAAACTTGATAAGGCAGTGCCGATAAGGAAATGGCCAGGAGTGAGAACTTCAATATCATTAGGATCGGAGGAGAGAGGAAGGAGTGGTCTGGAGTTCAGACAAGCTTCTATTTGACAGGTTAAAGTAGTTAATTCCTCAAAGGTAGGACATAACGTACCCATAACACGTCTGAGGTGATGCTTGAAAGATTTAACACCTGCTTCCCACAGGCCTCCAAAGTGAGGTGCTCTTGGAGGTATGAAGCTCCACTCGATGCCTTCTCTGCTGGTGAAATTCTGTACCTCAGTTCTCGTTTCTTCTGAGTCGAGAAGTTCTTGAAGTTCCTTCTTGGCTCCCACGAAGTTAGTGCCATGATCACTGTAGATAGTTTGGCAACGTCCACGACGTGATACAAATCTACTCAATGCTGCCATGAAAGCTCGTGTCGTAAGGCTGCTAACAACTTCGAGATGTACAGCTTTGGTAGCTAGGCATACAAATAGTGCTACGTAACATTTATCTCTTGTCTTTGACCTGAGAGAACCAGTTTTTACAAAAAATGGCCCTGCATAGTCTATCCCACAGTTTAAAAAGGGTCGAACTAATTCAACGCGAACACGTGGTAGTTGGCCCATTAATTGAGTTGAAGATTTTGCTCTTAGTCGGAAACATGTCAAGCAATTATGAATTATCCGTCTGACTGTCGTTCTACCATTCACAATCCAGTATTTCTGCCTAAGGGAGGCCAGAAGAAGTTGACAGCCAGCATGCAAGAGACGACTGTGTTCATGTTCAATTATCAATCTGGTGATGTGATGATGAGGTGGCAAGATCACAGGATGTTTTTGCTCATATGGCAGATTAGACCGTTCTAACCGTCCACCAACTCGTAGCAGCCCGTTGAGGTCTAAACCAGGATGTAGACTTCTCAAGTGACTCTTACAATGAACTTCTTGGTCTGATTCCAGCTGTTTGATTTCCATGTGGTATGCTAACTCCTGAGCCTGCCTAATGCATGTTGTCAGAGCATTCTGCAATTCCTTTAAAGAAAGAGGTCCAGTAGCTCGCTCTGTCTTCAATTTTGAACAATTATGTACAAATCTAAAGATGTATGCTACAACTCGTTGCAATCTCGATAAGCTAGAGAATCTTGTGACGAGTCCATCCTCGGGAGTAGTCATTAAGTAACATACAGGCTTAATCTTCTGCTCTGGTGGTTCCTGCTGCTCTGGGAGATTGTTTAATGTAGGCCAGTGTTTAGAATCTTCACCCAACCAAGCTGGTCCATTCCACCATAACTTATTATCCTTAAGATCCTTAGGATGTACACCTCGTGATATCAGATCAGCGGGGTTAAACTGTGAAGAAACGTGTCGCCAAGTAGCACCTTCTGTAATTTCCTGTATTTCAGCTACTCGGTTGGCTACAAAGGTCTTCCATCTTGATGATGGTGCCGAAAGCCATGCCAATACAATAGTAGAGTCTGTCCACAAGAATATGTTCGCAAATGTAAGATTCAAGGACTTGACTACCCTTTGCAATAATTGAGATAATAGCAATGCTCCACATAATTCCAGTCGTGGAAGAGATAATTTCTTCAATGGTGCTACCCTGGACTTGGAGCAAAGAAGTCTTACAGAAGTGGTTCCATCCTTGTTTGTGGAATGTACATACAAGCACCCTCCAAACGCAGCTTCCGATGAATCACAGAACCCATGAAGCTGTACAGTTACTGAGCGGTCACCTAGAATTCTGCGATCAATGTAGATTTCATCAATCCATGGGAGCTGATTATAGAGTGATGTCCAAGTTGCAGCCAATTCTTCTGATAAAGGCTGGTCCCAAGATAGCCGTTCTTGCCATAACTTCTGAAGAAATATCTTGCATAAAATTACTATAGGACTGATGAGGCCTAGAGGGTCAAAAATGCTGGAAACAATGGATAGAACTAGGCGTTTTGTGAAACCATGTGGATAGGGTTTTGGCTTGAAACTGCTAATAACTTGAAACTGGTCAGCAGCTGGGTGCCATACCAATCCTAACGTTTTAACTTCACCCTTGTCCAGCTGTAGTGGTAACTGAGCCTCCCTTAGCTCCGGTGAGACATTCTCTAGAATACCTGGGTGATTGCTGCACCACTTACGTAGTGAGAATCCACCCTTCTGTAGTATGTTTATCAACTCTTGTTGCACTTGAAGAGCCTCTTCGACGGTCGCACATCCCGAGATACAATCGTCAACATAGAAATCTTCCATCAATGATTTCTGAGCTTTCGGAAAGGCATGAGCTTCCTCACTGGCCAGTTGTTGAATGCATCTAATAGCTAAGAATGGTGCACATGACATGCCATACGTAACAGTCTTCAATTGATACTCCTTGGCAGGATCTGTCAATTTCTCTCTCCATATTATCCTTTGATATCTACAGTCTTGGGGATGTACCAGAATCTGACGGTACATTTTTGCTATGTCCGCAGTGAAAGCAATGGCATGACTTCTGAATCTTAAGATAATAGAGTAGAGATCTTGCTGGATGGTTGGGCCGACGAGTAGAAGGTCATTCAATGATACTCCGTTGCTGGATGCTGCAGAACAATCAAATACTACTCTAGTCTTAGTGGTCGAGCTGCTTGCCTTAACCACTGCATGATGTGGCATATAGTAGCAACGTGCTGTGGTATCTTCAGCAATATCCATATGACCCAAATCTTCGTACTCTTGAAGAAATCGACTATATTCTTCCTTCAGTCCTTGATGTTTGGTCAACTTCCTTTCCAACTGATGAAACCTCTTTGTTGCCATCTGCTTGGAGTCTCCTAGATTTTCTGGGGTTTCTTTGAAGGGAAGACGCACTACAAATCTGCCAGAAGAGTTGCGCGAGACGTGCCGTTTGAAGTGAGCTTCACAGTCCCTTTCTTCCTTAGTTCTTGGAGTATGGTGTAGCTCTTCGATTTCCCAGAACCTCTGTAGCTGCTGTTGGATGCAGCCTGCAGATTGTACAAAGTAAGATACTACCGGCCGCCGTGGTCCATGTAGGGGCTTACTGGAATCTGTATATTTACCTGCAAGTACCCAACCTAACTCTGTTTCTTGCAGAATAGGATAATCTTTAGTCCTAGCTAGATTTCCTGCGAGCTGAATGTATGGGCATACCTCTGACCCAATTAACAAGTCTATGTGACCCGATTCGTTGAACTTCGGATCAGCAAATGGCAGATTTTTGGGTAAGTTCCACTCCTTGCTATCAATGTATTCGCCAGGAAGATCTTCAGTAAGCTTAGGTAGAACTAAGCACTCGACTGAGGTCACGAAATCATTTATACGCGAGCCTATTTGCACCAAAACACTATGCTTGGTTTCTGACGTCGTATTCCCAATACCCTGGATCGGTTTACGATCATGAGATCTGCGCAGCCTTAATCGCTGAACACAGGATTCTGAAATAAAGCAAGATTGCGAGCCACTGTCTAAAAGGGCTCTACAAGTCTGCCAGATCCCTTGAGCATCCTTGACCTTCACCAAGGCTGTGGACAACAATATGGACTGACGTGGTTCTATCTTGAGAGTACAGTAACTACTCGCACCATGCTGCACCTGAGTCACGTTCTGATTAGGGACGTTTTCCGACTTATCTACGTTTGACAAATGCTGGGACACATCAATATGCAGTAACGTGTGATGCTTCTTCCTGCATGTTTGGCAGTTACCAGCCTTGCACTGGGCGACTCTGTGTTGAGCATGTAGACAGTTGAAACAGAGATTATTACGCTTGACAAAATCTCTACGTTCTAGAGTAGGAACTTGCTTAAAATCTCTACATCTAGCCAAAGCATGTGGAGCGTTGCAGTACACACAGTTTACAGTTGTAGTAACATACGTCTGATGAGCATGTGGTGTTGTCTTACGATTGGAGGGTTCTTTACCTTTAGTGTCTGAGCTGCTTGAAGGCTTGAGGAGGTTGCTTGAGTTCACTATGTCTAAAGCCTTACATTTACCTTCTAAGAACTTGATAAGATCTTCAAGAGTAGGAAGAATTTCAGAGTCTACAGTATCTTCAAATTCTTTCCTAATGGACACGTGCACTTTCTCCAAAATCAACTGCGAAACCAGTAGGTCTTCCAATGGCACTGCTAGATTTAGGGCCTTAATAGCATTTAGGTTACTCAGAGTTTGGTTAACTAGTGCCCGAAGCTCATTAACAGAATCTTTGTGAGCAACCGGCAAGTTTAATAAGTAACCTAAGTGTGCCGTAGTAATCAGTCTTATGTTATCATAACGACTGCGAATAGTTTGCAGAGCAACTTCAAAATTACTGCTAGAAACTGGGATATTAGCTATTAACTTATGAGCTTCACCTTTGAGTGTAGACAGCAAGTAGTGAAATTTTTGAATATTGTCCAACTGGTCATTATTGACAACTAGGCTATCAAAGGTGTCCATATAATGCTTGAAACCGGTCACATTACCATCATAGCTGGGAAGTTGTAGTGTCGGTAATCTAATAGCATTCCGTGTACTAGAATGTGAGTGAGGTGGAGTAATACTACCATCAGCCTTGTGATCATTATCACGATTGATCTCGATATTCATTGCAGCTTCGAGATCAAAGTATGCTGATTCAAAGGTTTCTCTTTCAGCTGCATGCTTTTCAATACCCTCAAATAGTTCTAACTGCGTTTGAGCACCTTCAAATTTATCTCTAATGTTAGGCAATTCTTTCAGTCTAACAATTACTAATTGAATTTCTGACTCACGCTGGAATTCAGTAATATACTTTGACATTCGTGTTAAACTTGATTTGGCAACGGCTCGTTGCTGTACGAGTTGCTTCCTGGTTTGTTCTTCCATTGCTGCAGACGCGTTACGAGTACAAAAGGTTCGAAAAGGGTGAAAACAAGGAAGGCTAGCTTATAGAATAATTAACTAAGAATGTGATCCTTAGTACTTGAGCATAACGGGCGCAAGGAGACAGAATAAACCAATAGGATCAAGGTTGGGAGCATAATCTAAGGTGCCAGTCTAAGAATGTTTCAACTTACTTGTTATGCAGAGATAAATCTTGGATCCGCCACTGTCATCCATGATGAGCTGAATAATACACTGTCTATGTTCTGCATGACCACACAAACTGGAGCTATAAGACCGGCAGCTGAACACGTGCCGTGGTATGTGTTGTAGGTTATGTTACGTATGTAACATGTAAAACACACGAGTTGCATTTCTAGACGTTCGTTAAGAGTTGTGTTCCAACGATTAGTGTTTTACACGTCCGAAGTATGCACGATGTCGTCTCATACTTGGAAGAATCCATTTCGCCACGAGGTGACCATGTGCTTTGTCCGCGTTCTGTTATATCGTACAGAGAACATGTCTTTCCAACGCGAATATCCGGTACGCGAGGACCATGAATAAAGTTGTGCATTAGGGTCCCCAGAAAATCAGGAGAGCACCAATAAGTGGACTGTAAATAAGATTAAGACATGTCTTGTACTAGAACATTTACTGCCATTACGGACTGTACACACACATACAACAACAACAACTGGCAGCCAAGCACGCAAAAGTTCTCTCGTCTCCCGTCGAGCGCTGCAGAGCGAGCAATCGAAATGGCTGTCGAGTGATCGAGACGGCTGTACTCAACACGTGTATTTGCAAAACTTAGACGTTAGACCTAGAAGAATTGCTGAGTTTTAGACGTTAGTGTTGCACGTTTAGTGAGTATTGTGATTACTGTGATTGTTGGCCATGCCTAGACACCAATTCACATTGTGTGAACGTGTGTATATCCATAATTCGTATATGAAAATCAGAAAATCTTGTTCTGAAACGAGACAAAAATTTCGAATCATGTTTCCATGAAGACCTGTGCCTAATGCCAGTACAATTAGGAGGCTCGCTAAACGATTAAAGGAGACAGGCTCCGTAAATAATAAAAGAGTTGACAGACATTCTTTCATCAGAAGATGTCAGGTGTGTGTTACACGAGAGGGAGGACATTTTCAGCATCAACTATGAGCACTGAAAGTACACATTATTGAACATGTTTGGTAAAAGTGTGAAAGTGCGCGTTAAACCACCGGCTGACCAGGTGCGCGCGGCCGCGATCTGCGCTAGTCACAGCCGGCTTAGCTTGCCATGTTTACTGGCATGCACACACATAATAACCCTGTACCTGACATTCTAGATTAATTTGGAGTAACTAATATACCTCAGTGCTGCCAACATGATTCTAAGCTTTCTGATAGTTTCAATTTTTAATAAATTAATCGTTTAAAATATACGCCAAATCAATACATAAACTAATATATTAAAAATATATATATTTGTTTATGTATTGATTTGGCGTATAATTTAAACGTTTAATTCTAACATCAATACGGATATTTAAAAACATTCGTTTTCAATGGCAAATGTGTTTGCATTCTATCAATTTTTAATTACATGTAACTTTTATACTAATAAGTGGATTTTATCCAAAATTGGCACTATAATAGATCATAATATTTCAGATAAATTCTGAGCATAACATACCGGTACTTGACATTGTTCCCAACTTGATTTTACGCGCACTTATAAATCCAATATCAAACAGCATGTAACGTCCATACTATCCATTAGACTTCAACCAAATTTTGTATGTGCATTCTATACCTTAAGAGATGGAACTAAGAATATATTCAGAGTCACCTGGGCTGCCAACTGTAGTAAGTTACTCTATTAGGCTACACTAGTTTAGGGTATTTCACACTGCAGTACTTAGAAATGTTAGTATTACCAACTTGATTTCGTCATTATTCTAGATAGGTCTATATAGATTGTCATGAATCTTAAATTTTAAGAAAAGTAGGCTCTTTAGTTCGTCACGGAACTACTTGTTTCTTGTGTCCTAATCATGCGATTGAAGTTTGAATAATAAACCTACGCAATAATCTTCATCTAATAATACATAACTCTATGGCCTGGCCTGCATTTATAAAAATCCAATATGCTGACCATCCGAAATATTTAGACGGTTCTCAATATCTACGAATCTATTACAGCAATCAAACTGAAATTTTGTGTGTTGGTAGAAGCAATTAACATATTATATAGGATATATGAAAATAGGCCATTTAGTTCTTCACGGAACTACTTATTTACCATTATAACCACATAAAACCTCAATTTGCCAAATTGAATGAATGTGACAAAGTGCGATAACTATGTTTTGTTATTTTTTCCCCTTAAATTGTCTGAACTTGAAATAAATGCCCAATTTCTTAAAATATTAAATATATCGGCAAAACCTACTGTCCAGACTGAGGCATCAGTACATACATGGCAGACATAAAGTGCGACAATTTTGTAATCTATAAACAATCAGTTCAGTGGTTTTGAAAATTATGCTTTCATTAAGCACAATATTTAAGTGTTCGATAAAAATATTCTATTGTAAGTTTCACTCATCTACAGGAAAGCTCTTTTTTGGGCCAGATGAACTCGCTGTTCCACCCCTTAAGGCAACAATAACTAACATAATAGGAAAGCTTTGAGATTGATAGAATTTGCTCATTTCAGGTCTTGGGGGTTGGTAATAAAGATGGATAACAAAGCTCACAAGATTGTCAACATTAGTCTATAAAAGTTGCATTAGCTGCTGTGAAAAAGCTTTGAAATGCAAAATGCCCAGTATAAAAATGGCAGAAATTTACTCCAAATATCTTCCAGAAACATGATTCTGTACTTGGCAAGATTTAGTCTCAAGCACTGTCAGTTGGTTGCAGGATGCAAAACATGGGCACTTGAGCTATGCCAAAAAGATCCGAAAGTGATGTTCTTGATATGCAATCAACAATATCACATATAGCACGACAATCCGAATGAACTTGAGCTGCTGTGCTAGTTCTGCGTATGGGATTTAGAACATGGACTATCAGCGGAGAGTTGTATCAGTCCATTGATATCGGACTGCAGATTGTTAGGAATTATTTTGTGATGTTACACAAATGGCTTGTCCATTTGACCAATTTGTCACTATCTGTTCACAACAGAGCACATAAATATATTGCAGTGTTATGCAATCTGTGCCACTCTTGGTCCATTTGACAAGATTGTCGCTGTCCTTATAGATTAGATTTTGTGGCCGGAATGGAAAATTATCTCAATGTTGTGTGATCGGAACTGTTTGATGGAATTACAGCTGTCCTTGCAGTCAAATTCTTGCAGTTGAGCATGGAGAAATATCACAAGCAGGTGTCGCAATGTTATGTAATCAGTGCCATTTGACAAGATTCAGGTTGCCCTCATGAGCACTTGTTCGTGTTTGATCATTGAGAGATACCATGAGCAGGAATCACAATGTTCTAAGACCGGTACTGTTCTTGATCCATTTGATGAGACTCCCACTATTTCTATGGTTTCGAGTTTGTGGCCGGGTATGGAAAAGTATCATCATGATAACACAGTCAGAGTCTTTCTCAGGCCCATTTGACGAGATTTCCTGCAGATCTCATGGGCATATGATCACTATCAATCCCCGCATTTACAACAATGAGGTGATTTTGGACAGCTATCTAATATTTAGAAATGACAGGCCCTCCACAGGCGGTGGAGTTCTCATAGCTTGTCTCCCAGAGCTACAACCCAGAAGCATGCCCGAACTCGAGGTTGAGGCATCCTTCAGGAGCAGGTAAAGCAACCCACTCGAATCACGGACCATAGCAGAACCACCCTAGACCTAGTGCTCACAGATAATGTGGACATAGTGGACTCCGTCGAAGTAATTGAAGGCGTGTGTGATCATGAAGCAACCAGGGTTGAGCTGAAATTACTCCACCCAAAATTGAAGAAAATATACAAAACAGCTCTTAACTACAACAAAGCAAACTGGTCATTATTAAATTCTCTGTTTCGCTCCAATCTTCTGGTAGGGCACACCGTTGACATAGAAACCCTCTGGACAGAGTGGAAAAGTATATTCTGGCAGTGTGTACAACAGTGCATTCCACATGTTAAATTAAATGGCAATCGTCGATCTCCTTGGATTACCAATGAGATAGTACCAATGTTAAAAAAGAGAAATAGATTGTACGAAAAATGGAAACATAACCCTACCCCCACTAATCTCCATAAGTACAAGATCCAACGGAGTTTAACAAAAGTCACCATTAGAAACAGCCATAGCAATTTCATCTGGAATTTGGGCTCATCGGACACGAAATCTCTGTGGCGATATATCAGCTCCAGATCTAGAAGCACGCCCTCCACGAACTTCACATATAACGGCAAAATTTTATCTGAACCCGCAGAGATTGCTCAATCATTTTGCTCTTCCTTCTCTCAGAACTTTTCTTCCTTTACGCCATCACAAAATTATATAATAGATCGAAATATTCCTTCCCCTAAACTTGAATCTATTTATTTCTCCGTTGATGAGGTCTGTAAGTTGTTGTCATCTTTACCCCCCAATTCCGCTACTGGGCCTGATAATATACCCGCAAGGATACTCAAAACGTGTGCTCAGGCCCTCGCTCCATCCATCTGCTCAATATTTAACACCTCTATTCAATATGGGAAACTACCATCTGATTGGAAAATTGCCAACGTTGTACCTGTCCACAAAACTGGTAATAAGGAATCAGTAGCCAACTACCGCCCCATATCGTTGACATCCATATTGTGTAAGGTAATGGAGCGCCTGCTATCGAGGGAGATGTTGCGTTTCCTGAAAGAAACAGGTTCTCTTAACGAACACCAACATGGGTTTCTACCTGGACGTTCCTGTAAAACGCTACTCACTTCAGCTGTGGACGACTGGCAACAAACTTTGGAAAGATTACCAGGCGGTCAAGTGGATCTCATAACTCTTGATTGGACCAAAGCTTTTGATCAGGTTCCCCATTCACGTCTCCTTGATAAACTGCGCTCCTACAGCTTCAGTGGTAAACTAGTGGGGTGGTTGACTGACTTTTTTTACAAACCGGCATCAGAGAGTAGTCTTCCAAGGCACTCATTCCTCAACTGTTTTGGTCCCATCTGGTGTCCCTCAAGGATCTGTCCTTGGTCCTCTACTTTTCAACATATTCATGTTGGATCTTCCCCATGCAGTCTCCTCAAACATCTACCAATATGCCGACGACACAACCCTCTATCGCAAGATCAAAGACAATACTGACTTTGCCACCCTGCAGGAGGATCTAAATAACATCAGTGTCTGGCGCAAAATTAACGGCCTAGCTGTCAATTCCTCCAAAAGTAATCTGGTCTCCCTAACCTGTAATCAAATTCCAACGGACAACCCTTATCACTTTGAAAACACTCCGATTCCTCGTGTGCAGTGCGTCAAACTTCTTGGACTCAACATCACTTCCGACCTGAAATGGAACACCCACACCGACGCAATGAGGAACCAAGCTGCCCGCCAACTGGGTATGCTAAGCAGAAATCTACGTGGCTGCCACACCAAAGTGAAGAGGACCGCCTACCTGAGCCTAGTGCGACCGCTGCTAATTCACGCGTGCCCTTCATGGAGCCCCAATACCAAGGGAAATATCCTTAAGCTAGAACAGATACAAAATCGTGCCACTAAATTCATTTTTTCGATAAACTCCGACGTAGACTCAAAAATCAGACGCCAAAAATGTAGCCTTCCATCTACTGAGAACTTATTTACCCAAATTGATTTGTTATACCTGCGAAAACTTTTAAATAATACACATCTGCTATTTTAGACAAAATTTCCCTTGGCTACCGATCGGCTCAGAAGGGCCGCGGAGTTACGCTGTACGCCCCACTACCCAGGACTGAGTCATACAAACTGGGTTTTGTAAATAGATCGGTCTGTGCATGGAACAGCCTACCGTGTTCTCTGAAGGCCAGCAACAATAATGCTGTTCAGTTCAAGAGGAAGCTGCGGCATTATTTGTTCAACAAGTAGGTTGTTCTTCATAAATTATGCCTCGATTCTTTGTTGTGCTAGTGTTTCCCGTGTATCTCCTTTTGCAATATTTATTTGATATCTTCTCGTGTTGTTCCTCCCTTACCCTATATAAATGTTCATTTACCATCCCACTAATGCATACTGTAAATAATGTAATCATTGCTCGGGTCTCACTAATTGCCATCTTGTGTACATATGTAAATATAACCCAGTATATATATTGGGGGCTCTGACGCATCCCGAATGCGAAGTGGGGCTTTGCTCTTTTCAGAGACTCCCTTCAGTGTAATGTACATATAGTGTAAGGCACTGATAAATAAATATGAAATGAAATGAAATTATTGGGCAAGGAGAAATATTGTGATGTTATGCAATTGGCACCAATGTTGGTCCATTTGACATTCTAGCAGAGTGATGCTTACAAGTTTGCAGTCAGTCATGGGGAAAAGTTGCGAGTAAGTTCCGTGATTGGTGTCACTCTCAGTCCATTGGACAAGATTCCTTTTGATCTTATGTAGAGTGATGAGTTCGTCATGTGGTTCACCAAATGCCTTAAGGTAATTTGTAATTTGATGAAAAAATGCATTTCTAGTTTTCAACGTAATAAAATTCCTCGTTCTTTTACGAATAATTTGATGCATAATATATTGTAAATTGTTTACATTTAAGACTTTAAAATTAATTTTTAAATAAGTACTGCACAGCTATTGCTCTGAAAGTGCTACACCCACTTTCACTTCAATACTTTCTTACTCATTATATTCTCATTTTTTTTTTCACTTAGGTAAATTTCATTTATGCTTGGTAAAGTTTAGGTTCATATAGTACGTTGGCAATTTTATCGGGTAGATGTTGGAATTAGGCATTAAATAATTTGATTTATAAGGAGAAATTTAAATTAATATTGTCACAAAAAAGAACATTTTCTCTCACATTACCAATTACAGTGGAATCTCGTTAGCACGTTCTCGGTTACGACGTTTTCCCGTTTAACGCGATGATTTTCTCAAGTCCCAGTCCCATTGCTGCTAAATACATGTTGATATATCCCCTTAATACGTTTTCTATTCCCGCTTACGACGATCAAATTTTCACCGCGTATCGTGAGTTATACCGCCCGTATGCACAGAACGCAAGACAGAGACTTGTTTCTTTAAACAAGGTCACGTTGCGTATTTTGCAGCGCATCATATTTTCGTCAGCCCTGAAAGCATTCTTTGTACACCCCTAGTGGTATGGGAGCCCGGCCGCTTTGAGATAACATTCCTGGCCAACAAGCGGGCGAGGGTTGCGATATAATGGGTCACAGAACAATGTAACGAGTATAGCGGCAGTATTAAAGCACGCGCCGACAATGTTGCACATCTGTTCTGTCCGGCCTCAGTGTCTACGGCAGTTAGTTCCTGCGTTAGTGCGTTTACATGGCGAACTCAAATCGATTTGAATACGATCCTGTTTTCGGTACGATGCTCATTTACATGAGCAGTTTCAGTTCGCGATTTCAATACTCTGTTTAGTTTATGGTGGCCAACCTGCAGTTTTGTTGGCTAACTCGTATTAAACAGTAAAACATAAAGGACCTGTAATTATCGTCCGACTTTTTCTTTTACGGGTGGTTTGTAAACACGTAAAAAGGATGCGCGGAAGATTATGATGTTGTTTGTTTTTAGCAAGTTTATGTTCAGTTTAATAATGATAAAATGTTATTGTTTTTACGTCCCTTTTAACTACTGAAGCTTAAAGCTTTTAGAGACGCCGGGCTGCCGGAATGTTGCACCGAATGCGATCTGTAACGTGCCACAATTTACGTACGGATACACCAGACATTAAAGGTAAAACAGACAAAAATAAATTAATGCTAAAAACACGTGCAACAAACTACGCTTATCAACCACGACAGGAACACAAACAGTAACGAAGAATATGGGCAGAAAGTAAAATTAGCGATTAGAGAGTTCGGCGACAGACGAGAGTAGGCCTAAATTAGTTTAAAATGTAAATCAAGAGCGCGCAGAATCGCTTTCAATAGGATAAGCGTTTACAATCACGTTCCTGAACACCAGTTTGGATACGGTCCGATTCCACAATTTTACCGTATCGACCTTGAAACTCAATACGATCTGATTCACGCATTACACTACCGAAGAAGTTGTGAAACCTAGTGATAATTTTGTTGCGTCGTACTGAAATAATGGATAGGCCTAAGAAAGTCATTAAATCGTTAACTAGTGATGAGTAAATAAAAATTCTTGAAGAAGTAGACAGAAATCCTTACCTTAAGTGCGAGGATTTTTTTTTCTGTACACGCGCGAGCATTTCTAACCTAAAAAAAACTTCGGTTATATCCAATCGTTCACGCCAAAGAATACGGCACTTCTTTTCCACAGAATATCAAGAAAAACATGTATTTAAGCTGAAATCAATGATAGAAAGTTAAATACTTCAACTCGTACTACAGTACCGGTACTTCAATTTAGAGTACGGTACCGGAATAGTACATTTTTCTCTTGTTTTCATTGCTCTCGTTTCTCTGTGCTGTGTAAACTAGTTCTGTAATACAATAATTCTGTAGGTTGTTTAAAATTGTTTATTCGATAGTACGTACTTCCGATTAACACGTTTTTTTAAACTTTTCTCTCACTGAAACAAGTTAATGAGGTTTAATGTTCATTTTTCATTAGTACGTTTTCCCGCTTTTTACGTCCAAATTTTTCGGTCCCTTGAAAAACGTACAAACGAGGTTCCACTGTATTTAGTTTTCTGAAATAACTAGGTTATAAAATATCCCATTTACATTCAATGAAACCAAAGTTCAAAGTAAATTTCAAAATATCATGAAATTTCGCATTATAATTTTGAATTAACCAGGTTTTAAGGCTTAGAAAATGGGCTACACATAGCTCATCAAAGAATGCACGTCTTTATATTTCACCATTAAGAACATATGAATACAGTAAATTGGTCTTTAATAAAAAGCCACAAATAATGCAGTTATAGAGCAAAACGGAACAAATAAAATCTATGAAGTTTTGAAGTATCTCATTGAGTCAGTTTACCTGAGTATTCAGTGGAGTTACACTGACAAGTATAGCCACGAGGACTGGAGCTGTCTGGAATGCATCGAGCTGAATTTGAGCACGGATTCATTTCACACACGGCAACACATGTCTGTCCCACAAAACCTGCAATGTGGAACACACAAAACACCTTCTTAATACTAAGCTCAAGAAGGGAGAAGATAATTACATTTATAACACACATTAAACATAAAATTTGACAATAAGAATCAAAGAACATACTACATATGATAATAACCAAATCTTCAATCTAAATAAGAGAAAGCAGCTATTTTTGGAGCCATGAAAGCTCTGCATCAATATACAGGCAGCAAATCTCATTCATAGTAACTTATTGATTTCAAGTAAAAATAATGATACAATTAAAAAAATGTATAGCATATAGATTTTAGGAACAATCACAGATGAGAAGATAACAAAATAACAAAACATGACAAAAGGATAAACACATAAAAAGACAAGGACATTGTTGTTGACTGGCTGCATGTATCAGTGATAACATTCTAGCTACAGTGCCCAAGGCCCAGAATCGAATTCCAGTACAATCATTTGGCATTTGAGAGTGTTTAAATGTGAGGGACCTGCATCAGTATATTTACTGACACATTCAAGCTCCTCTACAGATCAAAACTACGGAATCCTGACATCTCTGAAAGCCGCAGCAATCAAAAGGGACATAAATTCATAACATTATTATTATTACCATATTTACTGGCATAATTCTTGCCCAGCAATACTTAAAGTGATCACTTCAGATATTGCGGTGAGATCCATGCTGTCCTATGGTTAAGAGTTTCTGACTGGATTTATAATAAGTATTCCTTACATGCTGCTGTCAACTGGCTTCCCACATGTGATATCTTTATTTAAGTCGTCTATATTTGAGGTGCCTAGAATCAAAACCCGCCAAATCCATTCCTTCACTTTTTCGGCAAAGTGGCAAAAACTGTCACAAACGAACCAATACCCAAAACAAAATACTTTTTTCACTAAAAAATGAATGAATTATTTTTAAAAACAGTGATGAAGTACGAAGCTGATCCCCGATATAGTTAAAAATGTATGTAGAAAAATATAAATCAATAATTCGGATTTGTCGGGGTTTGTTACTAAGATTTGGATTTGGCAGGTTTTGATACCAAAGAGCCCTAATACATTTGAAGTTGCGAAGAGATTGTAGAAACTGCGTAAGCTTTATTCAGAAATTCATATTTGAATGAAAGTTAACTAAATATAGGTTATAAAATAAATAAAAACGTATAATTTTTGTGTTTTGTTGTTGTTATTGTTGTTTTAAGGGGCGGTTGTGTTTTATTAGAATAAACAGAAAAAGAATAAAACTCATATTACCCATTCAAGATTTGATTGCCGCTGAGTGTGGCTGTGCCAGCGTTTATGTTTACTGTAGCATGAGCTCTGCGGGGCGAAGCGGAGGACACAGCGATGACAGAGTGCAATCTGCACATAGGTCACGCTGCATTGCGTCAGATAAGCGTCACAGGAGCTCATGTCACCATGGACAGTTAAATCCAAAACTGGAGCTGAGTCATATCCTACACGCGCAACTGTACCTGTCAACGAAGCAAGCTGACGTGTGACACAATTACATAAAGAGTAGTTCCCATCTCCACCGCCGGCAATCAATTCCTGAAAGGGAATAATACTGTACAGTAAATAACCCCTGGCACTACAGCCCGTGAAGGGCCTAATCCCCAGCCATTAGGCCTGCAGATATTGGGGTGCCGCATGACCAGCGCATCGGGTCCCCTCGGCCGTTAATCTTGGTTTTCGTGATCGGGGCGCTGCCTCACTGTCAGTTACTCAATTGTCCTCACGAGGCTGAGTGCACTCCGTTCCAGCCCTCACGTCAGTTTCCAAAATCCCTGACGGAGCCGGGAATCGAACCCGGGGTCTCCGGGTGAGAGGCAGGCGCGCTACCCCAACACCACGGGGCCGGCAATACTGTAGCCTACAGTACTGAACAATAATAAGGAAAAGCGTCAAATTAAATTAATATTCAATTACTATGGTCCAGGCTTTTAGAGACAAAACTATCGTCATTCAACTATTAAATCGCATTCTTTACTGGAAGTTATAGCTACACAATTTCTGTTTCTACCTCATCCTCAATAGTAGTTTCTCAATCATCATCATTCTCTTCGTGTTCGCCACGACTTTGCAGATTGCAATAAAACTGCAGGTCTACATTTTCCCTCCATCTTTCTCCAAAATGCTTCGAAAGCAGTCTCGAAACATCTTTCACTTCTTGTGCCTGAAGGACAATCCCTCTGTTTATGGCTTCTGGCTTTACGTGAGTCATATAAAAGACAGGTTTCGTGACACGTTTGTGTTCGCAAATGTCAGTTCTGTGGAAAACATCACCCAGACCAGAATGTTATTGTTCTTCTCGTTCTTTGTCAAAATTATCCAAAACAAATTATTATCAGAAAGTACAACAACATAAACCATTCTAATCACGTCAGGCAGGGGTACATTCTCCGACTAATGCACGTAGGTAAAGAGTACACACTTCGCAAAGCATCACGGAAGGTAAGATGGCGGATCTGGGTGCTCCTATTGGCTGATGTGGATGTGGCGGGTTTTGTGACCAAAAATGGCGAAACTGTCGTTGGACTTGGCGGATATTGCAACTAAGCCTCAACTTTGACTTCGTTTTACAGTAGGATGTAGCGGGTTTTGTAACAAAATAAAAGTTTTAATGAATTCAGCGCAGCAAAAGCTATATGAAACAATGCTTATCTCAATTTTCATAAAATATGGATTTGGCGGGTTTTGATTCTAGGCGCCTCATTTATGATTCTGCTTGGAGCTAATTAAGATATGTGTTGATAAATATGGATAGCTCTTTGAACGAAGGGGAAATAAGTGTGTGAAGTGCGTGAGAGTGAATTTTCGCCTGATGATGACAACTTTGATTCTGCTGACGACAATCCACCTAATGCCTCAGTACTGTATACACATATCTTTGTAGAAATTGATCATACTCGAAACCTATTTGATAGAATTACTCTAGAATTGGGATATTTATACACAATGCAATACGTATTAACATGCATATCACAAAAGATACTATTTAGATTGTGTAGGCTGTCAAAATTATATTAAAATTTCCATTAAATTTTTTTAAAACAGAAATAGTTTTTTTAATTATTTTTTTAAATTACACAATTGAAGCAAAATATTAATTTAAAACTTAGCAATTTTTCTAGGTTAATGCCGTGTCTTGCGTGGGGTTTCGCCTAGGAACATCACACAAGACACAGCATTTACCTAGAAAAATTGCTGAGCTGAGTTTTAATTCCTTGGCTGTGAAAGCCAATATACCAAAATATTAATTGTTTAGCATTTAGTACTTAAACAATATGTTTACCTGCTACAGAAAAAAATATCAAAATTCTATCTTAAAAAAATATAGGTAAGATGAGAAATGAAGCTATTAGGTCATGTAATGCACAAATAGTGCAAGCCAAGTAAATGGGAACTAGAGAATTGAATTGTTTGACCTAGGGGGATTTGAACCGGACATTTTAATCTGTAAGATTTTCATCAAACACTTGTGATTTCACTAATCTTGGCTTGGCAATTGTAACATAACCACTCATGAACTGCTTGGCACCAAAAGGGTTAATATTTTGTTTATAGAAATGATGTGTGTTTGAGTCTTCAGTCTTTTGACTGGACTGATGCAGCCTTCCATGCCTCCCTGTTCTGAGCTATTTGTTTCTACATAGCTACCACATCTTACAGCAGAGGCAATCTGTTTAACCTTGGTCTACCCCTACAGTTCTTGTCCTCAACCCTTCATTCCATAACTAAGTTTTCTATTCCTAGGTGTCTTAGTATGTGTTCTACCAACCTATCTCTTCTCTTCATTAGCAGTCGCCAGAAGCATCTCTCCTCTCTCACTGGTCTTAATACCTTTTCATTTATTATGGTACTCCATCTAACCCTCTGATCTTTATCATTTTCCTGTAACACCACATTTCAAATGCCGCTTTTCTGCTGCGCCAACTGTTCAAGTTTCACTTCCATAGAGTGGCTCGCCAGACAAAGGCTTTCAAAATTGACTTCCTAATATAGTAAAACCTGTCTTTAACGGAACCTGTAATAAGCGGAATCCTGTCCACAACAGATAAAATCACCGGTCCCGTAAATTATGACCTATTAGCGGAACCTGTCTAACGTGGTAACAGAAACAAATTACAGTTTATTTAACGGAAAATTATGTGTTTAGCAGTATTTCATTTACGGAACAGAAATGTTTTACGAACTCATTCGACTACCCTTTATGTTCATTTTGCGTTATTTGGAAATACCTTGGTGAGATTTCCCAAGTCTTGTGCGACCTTCACTTGGCAAGGGATTGCCCCACATGCTTGTGAGGATTAACATACAGGGGTAATAAATCAATTTAAGAGGAAAACACCGTCAATCAATACTTAATGTATTAAAACATAATTACATTGGGTACATGTTTCGAACCTTATTGGTCCTTCTTCAGCCCTGAACTTTTATAAAGTTTGCAAATAATCATAATATAACTAACATCAACATAATGCTTGCAAAGCATATTAAACATAAAAAACATACATAAATCCTGAAAATGACACAAATTTAAAACAATGAAAAACACATTAAAACACTGTTAAAATTGACTTATTTTAGTTGCGTCGTAGTATTACGCTTTAGTCCGTTTGAATTTGGATGATTGACCACATATAGATTTTCTTGGCAGACTTGACATTGAGTTGTGTGTGGGCAGTGATGAGTCAAGTTGATATTCTAATGGGATTGTCCCATGCGGCAATTTGACGGAGGTTTGTCCTATGAATAAAATCTTGGCGAGATTCATGAATTGATCTCTTTATGCAGAGTCTATCCAAAAAAGAAAGAAAGAAATAATAATTAATATAATTAGGTCATTAGAATTTAGAATTAATACTAACGAAAATCTTAACACATGGGAGACGGGCCCCGAGAAATCTCGTAGCACGCTCGCCAGCGGTAGATGACGGGCCCCGAGAAATCTTGGTTTTATACATGTCATTGTTTTCAGTCTTCCTGTGACATTTCTTGGCCATGTATTGAACTATTTCGGTCTAGCACATTGAGAAGGATATTTGTAGATGTATATGTGCCATCTTCCGTCTATTCATGGCCTTCTTTTATTCTTTGATTTTGTTTCGAAACATCGAACTTCCTTCTGTTGGTTTAATCAATGACAAGATGGAGGACTTGTATAATCAGATGATAAGATTTATCGTTTATATTATCGTTCAAATGGCACAAGTTATAGTGAATTAGTGGAAACTGAATGAGAGAGTGATATTCAGGTCTCTAGGCGACGTAATAACAACCAAAGTACATACCGTACTTTGATTGTTGACCAATCTAACCTCAAATATACTCCATCTGCTCTTTCTGTAAGCCACCACTGCACATTGTGTCATGTTTCCAAATACATCACCCCTTTGAGCACTACTAGGGGTATGTGTATACTCATATCAACTAGAAAGATAATATCTAGGTTATTTCCACAATTATGTACTTTTTTATAATGTAGTGCACTGGAATATTCTCAGTAGCAAAATGTCCGGCCCACAGGAGATGTGACATGTCCAGGCATCCGGTCACCAATGTGTTAAAACATGAGATTGAGAAAATGCAAACTGACTTACGCTTGTTGGGAAGGAAGGAAAGTGAGCCGATGACCCTAGGCCCGTCGGTCTTTGAAGTGAACTGAGAATGAAATAAAAACTTATAAGAAAAAAGAAAGGGGGGGGAGAGAAGAAATTGGAAGAATCAAAACTACTTATATGAAAACAGAAAAATAAACGTGTAGTGTGAACAAGAAAAACATCGTTACCTTAAGTGGTCCGTGTGGAGGTTGCAAGAAGAAGACTCTGTCCCCAGTTTAGACTTCTAATTATACAGCAGCAGCCCAGCCGCTTCCGTCTTCTCCCTGGCTCAAGGACCGCAGCCCCCTCCCCTTAACCACTCCCCTACCTCGCCTATTCCCCTCGCGCATGCCTTTTCCCCGCAGCGGGACTGCACGTTATACGAGTCATAGCTTTCACAGCATTCTTCTTGCAACCTCCACAAGGACCACTTAAGGTAACGATGTTTTTTCGCTTGTTCACACCACACGTTTATTTTTCTGTTTTCATATAAGTAGTTTTGATTCTTCCAATTTCTTCTCTCCCCCCTTTCTTTTTTCTTGTAAGTTTTTATTTCATTCTCAGTTCACTTCAAAGACAGACGGGCCTAGGGTCATCGGCCCACGTTCCTTCCTTCCCGACAAGCGTAAGTCAGTTTGCATTTTCTCAATCTCATGTTTTAAGATTTTCGTTAGTATTAATTCTAAATTCTAATGACCTAATTATATTAAAAAAAAAAAATCCTAATTATATTAATTATTATTTCTTTCTTTCTTTTTTGTATAGACTCTGCGTAAAGAGATCAATTCATGAATCTCGCCAAGATTTTATTCATAGGAGAAACCTCCGTCAAATTGCCGCATGGGACAATCCCATTAGAATATCAACTTGACTCATCACTGCCCACACACAGCTCAATGTCAAGTCTGTCAAGAAAACCTACATGTGGTCAATCATCCAAATTCAAACGGACTAAAGCGTAATACTACGACGCAACTAACATTAGTCAATTTTAACAGTGTTTTAATGTGTTTTTCATTGTTTTAAATTTGTGTCATTTTCAGGATTTATGTATGTTTTTTATGTTTAATATGCTTTGCAAGCATTATGTTGATGGTAGTTATATTATGATTATTTGCAAACTTTATAAAAGTTCAGGGCTGAAGAAGGACCAATAAGGTTCGAAACATGCACCCAATGTAATTATGTTTTAATACATTAAGTATTGATTGACGGAGTTTTCCTCTTAAATTGATTTATTAGTTATTTGTCAATACGGACCTAACAAAATCCATTATGGATTTGAATGAAACAAAGATACAGGGGTAATGCGGAGAAATGCCATGTCCAATGAATAAACCTGAACTGCTTCTCACATAATATTTAAAATTCTTATTTAATGTGATTCAGTGACCAATAATTGTAGAAAGTTGTGCTGTTTTTAAGACCATAAGTGACGGAAGGGAAAAAGTGTGTTTTCTAGATTCAAACACTAAAATTAAAATTTTAATTCACAGGCCGTGAAAGCCAATATACCATCTACTAAAATTAAAGTTATTAAAGCTAGCGTTAGAAAACATTGTGGAATTTGTAGAACATTACTGCCAAGAAAAGAAAATGGAGGATGACACCAGCGATGATGATAATGAAGTAGACGACAATGAGTGTAGTTTGAAGACATATGGACAAGCCCATTCAGTGGTAAAAGAAAAAAAATGCAAGCTTTTTCACTCGCGAAAAATGACGCAGATTTTTATTGTTTGCCGTGCCCATATCTTAATTGAAACCCGTGCCTCCAAGGTAAGCTGTTTTCAGCGCACAATCTTGGATTACTGGAAGAAGTAAATGATGATGTAGCAAATTGTGTTAAAATACTGTAGGTGATATTTCTGTGCCCGATTCTTAATGTCATATCTACGTACAAATGAACACAATAACTGTGCTGTGCAATTTGTTTTTAAGACAAATTGTGTAAATATTTAGTGTTGTGCTGTTTGTGCTTAGTGTATAATTGGTGTATCAACAAGAGGTATGTACCATACCACAGTATAGGGTTTACTCATAAATAGTTTTTATGATCACCTAAATTAACCAGAATCCTGTCTATCATCATCATCATCATCATCTTGTACAGTTTCCAGCCCCAGGCTGGGTCTGTTTGGAACATAAGCCTCGCCACTTAGTTATTTCTTCCCACCACCTCTCCGCTGTCACTCTGGTCCAGTCCTCGCCTCTCTTCTTGACACATTCCTCCACGCCTTTCAGCCATCTATCTCTTGGTCTTCCCCTTGGTCGTTTCTTCTGCATCTGCATCTCATGTATCCTCTTGGGAATCTTCTTCTCATCCATTCTCTTTAAGTGTCCATACCACCTCAGTCTTGATGTCTCCATCCTACCTTGCAAGGGCTCCTCTTTCACCATTTCCCTGACCTTTTCTTTCCTCACCCTGTCTCTTCTTGTTACTCCGATCCTACTTCGCAGGAACTTCATTTTACCTGCCTGTATTCTGCTTATGTCTCTTTTCTTCATTGTCCACGTTTCTGAAGCATAGGTCAGTATCGGGATATAGTAGCTTCTGTACAACACTTCCTTGCTTTTTTGTGGGACATCTTTATTCCACACTAAGCACCTAATGCTTCTCAGAAATGCTTCTGCCAGTCTGCCACGTTCCGTAATCTCTTTGTCATTTCTCCCATTTTCCTCCACTATACTTCCCAAGTACTTGAGACTTTCCACCTTCTTCAACTGTCCACCTCCAACTCATCCCACTCATTGGTCTGTTCTTTTTCCTGGTCGTTAACATGATCTCACATTTACTGATGTTGAACTTCCATCCGTACTCTCCCACTGTTTCTTCCCAAGCCTTCAGTTGCTCCTGAATTTCCTCCTCCTTGTTTCCCCAGACCATGAGATCATCTGCAAACACCATTGCTTTCATCTTATCTTCTCCTATCTTTCCTGCTATCCGTGTCATTACCTCGTCCATAACCACAATAAAGAGAAGGGGTGATAGCGCACTACCCTGTTTCAGGCCACTCATTTGTCTGAACCAGTCTGTTCTTTCCCCTCCAACTTTCACACAACTCACACTTCCACAATACATCTCCTTCACTCTGCCTACAGTCTCTTTTTCCACTCCCATGTTTTCCATTGCTTTCCAAACCTTCTCCCTACACACACTATCATAGGCCTTTTCGATGTCCAGGAAGGCCATCAGCAGATCCTCTCCAAATTCGTAGTGGTGTTCCTGGAGCTGTCTCACTGAAAATATGAGATCCACTGTTGATCTCCCAGGTCTGAATCCATACTGCTCCTCTCTCAATTTTCTCTCCACTTTGGCTCGTATTCTACTTTCTAATATCTTTTCATATATCTTGGCACAGTGTGGTATGAGTGTGACTCCCCTGTAATTTCTGCACTCCTTTCTGCTTCCCTTCTTAAATATTGGGACAATTAATCCCTTCTTCCAATCTTCTGGGGTCTTTTTCTCCTTCCATATCACTAAAGATACGAGAAAATAGTGTTTTGAAATTGATTTTGTAGCACTTTCATTTTGAAAAATAGCATTTTGGAGCATTTTGAAATTTAAAAATTATCATTTTGTAGCATTTAAAAGTTCGGCACCAGGTACAATAAAACTTGAAGTTAACAGGTTCAAAATAATATGCACGGTAACTAATTCAAACATGTGCAGGATTGGAAATATGGGTGTTTCTGATAAACGGCATAAGTATTTAATATAGTAATGTGAATCATACATTTACTTAACTTTAGGTAAATACCATACAATGGATAATTAACTAAATAATAAAATGTTTACTCCCTCATTATTTCCTTTTCAATGAGGGCCATGGATAAGCGGCATTGAATTTCTATTTGCCGGTGGTTTAATGGTCAAATGGCACTTCTTGAATCCAACCTCATAAGGTAAGTTATTAAAAGAAATGAATGGAACTTGGCAAGGAGTTAGTAGGAAAACCACACAAAAGGATTTCATAGGCATCCACAGAATTTGAACCAATTCGTCCACAGCGTCCAGGAGAGCCCGGTATTGTCGTCATTCCATCTGCTACACAGTAAACTTCATAAGACAAGCATTGTCGCCTGACCACAGCTCGCTTTATTCTAACAATTGGCACCTTGGTACCTGTGAACTAATACAACTCTCTGCCGGCCCTCTATATTCGAGTTGCTGCAAACCTCCTGATGTTGTTGATTGCATAATGAGAACATAACTTTTGGATCTTTTGAGCATAGCTCAGGTACCCTCGTCTCACGTCATACAACCAACCGACAGCACTTGAACTCAATCATGCCAAATGTATGATGTCAAGTTTCTACATTTCTTTAATACTGATGTTAGGATTTTAATACTTCTAACACTCCCTTAGTAAAAATAAAAACTACACACACAACAGGAGACTTAACACTGCTGCCAATGGAGTATAGACGAATGCTGACAGTCCTGTGAACTTTATTGTGCATCATCTCTACTCCAAAGGTTTAAATGATCACATCTTATCAATCTCAAAGGTTTTCTTAAGTTAAACAGAATATGAAAACCGCAATTACTGATATACCTTTATTGCGACTCTTGACTGACAATCTGTAAAACAGTGTCCGAATTCACGGAGAAATCGCCGGACGACATGTAACATAACCTATAAGTCACACATTGTAGAGAATACTTTCATCATATTATACAACATTCCCCACAGCAAAGAGAACGCCTAACAAACATTGTCTATTCATATCACGATATGTACTTTACAGTTTTATTACAATGGTCAAATACAAGAAATGAGGGCCGGCGCGATATAAACCTATATAAGCATAACCTTATTGCTCTAATTTTTTAAAAGAATCGGCACAAATGATTGGAATATTCCTTTTATTAGCACAATCAAATGAAACTACGAAATAATTTCTCCAAAAACATAGTTTTACTGGCGATAAACAGTGGATATTATGCGGCAATAAAGCCAACAATTTTCTAATTGATTTTTTACCGTAATCGATTGTTTTCACGACAATAATCGATGTTCGTACATATCGATTAGTACTCGTAAATATCGATTATTTAGCCAATGTTTTCATTGCTGAGAACTCGCAAATTTCAAAGTTGCGGCACGAAAATGTAAGAAAACATAATATTTAACTTTAGTCGGTAAATTCGGCACTTTTCGCATTTATCGCATTTATGGGAATAATTCGCCAGAACCCTTCGTTATCGCACTTTGTCGCACATTCATTTTCGCAAATTTTGGGTATACATAGTCATATTAGTTACCAGGTAGTTGAAAAAACGAGAAAAAAGTAAAATTTGCATTTATCGCAATTGCGATTTTCCCGTATCTCTACACATCACCCTCATCACACGGTACAGCCACTGTTTCCCAACCTCCTCTGCTGCCTTCACCATTTCAACACTCACTTCATCCACACCTGGTGCCCTTCCTCCTTTCATCTTGTCTATAGCCATTTCCAGTTCTCTCCAAGTCAGGTCCTTTTCCCTTCCTGTGTTGTCTTCTCCATCTTCCAATACATTGTCTTCCTCCCTATGACCATTTGGATTCAGCAAATCCTCAAAGTACTCTTTCCACACTGTCTTGAGTGTCTCTTTGTTGTGTACCTCATTTCCGTTTTTGTCCACCATTACCACATCCTCTCGCAGACCTCTTCTCTTACTTTTGACCATCCCATAAAGTACTTTCTTATTTCCTCTGCTGTCTTCCTCCATCATCTCTGTCCACTTTACCATCCACTTCTTCCTCTCCTCTGCGACAATCTTGTTTGCTTCTTTCTTCTTCATCTTATAATCTTCCCTTGTCAGATCAGTTCTTTCCTGGAACCACACTCTGAAAGCCTTGTTCTTCCTTCCCACAGCTTCTTTTACTCTCTCATTCCACCATGGTGTCTCTTTACACCGCTTTCTGTTGCTTGTTCTTCCACATACTCCCACTGCAGCTTCCACCATTGTGTTTTTGAATTGCTTCCATTCCTCTTCCCCTGTTTTAGGATTGTCTGTTGGCATCCTTTCCCTTATTATCTTCTGGAATTCTTCCTTGACTTCCTTTTCCTAGAGTTTCCATACTTTGATTCTCCTTTCCTGGTACTCTGTCCTCTTGCTATCCTTAACAACCCCCAGGTTTATTACAAGTATTCTGTGGTCGCTATCTAAGGCCTCTGATGGTATTACCTTTATATCTCTGACACTTCTCTTCATTTCCCAGTCGTACAGCATGTAATCTACCAAAGATTTCTTTGTTAAATCACTGCTGTACCACGTTACCTTGTGGCTTTCTTTCTTCCGGAACCAGGAGTTGCCTACCACTAAACCATTTCTCTTGCAAAAATCCAGCAACTTTCTCCCTTCTTCATTCCTGCTACCCCATCCTTCTGCTCCCAATACATTTTCATATCCTTGCCTTTCTCTTCCTACATGAAAATGAAAATCTCCCATGACAATGATGCTCTGCCCATTCCACTGCTGCTGTAGCTCCTCCTCAAAGTCTTCCTTCTCTTGAGCTGTACATCCAACTTGAGGGGCATATACCTGGGCTATCTCCAGGCTTCTTCCCTTTACAGTTACTCTGATCTTCATGATCCTGTCACTTATTCCCTTTACCTCTTCCTTCATTCCATCTCTCACAACTACTCCTACTCCGCTGCTCCTTCCTTCACTGTTCCCACTCCAGTACAACCGATACCCTTTCCTCAGTTCTCTGCGACCTTCTCCTTTCCATCTTGTTTCTGCCAAGCCCAGTACATCCAGTTTTCTTCTCTCCATCACATCTACAATCTCCTCCACTTTTCCTGTCAGTGTCTGTATGTTTAATGTCCCAACTCGTAGTCCATTAGCATATCCGGGTCGTCGTCGTTTGCATCCGTCCTTTCCGAGGCCTGTTCCTGGTTTGAAAGCAAATATGATATCCACTACTGGCTTGCTAGGCCTATCGTAGCTTCACCAGAGCCCCGTCAGCCATCACTTTTCAGGGTTCCTATAGAGCCTTCACAGCTACCGTAGCGGTCCCGGGGCACACAAAGTCCCCACTGTACTTCATCCCTACAGGCAATCCCCTACTTCATGCCTTTGCCCGTCTCCCACCACGTGGAGGAGGGGTTGGACTTGTGGGAGACTGTCTATAACGGAAATATTTCACGGTCCCTTGAAGTTCCGTTCAAGACAAGTTTTACTGTATCTAAATCTATATTTGATGTCAAAGAAATAATACATTTAGAAATTCACAGTTTGGTAACAAGCACACAGAAATTTGTGATCTTTTCATTAATGTTAATATTGGCTGATTTCTTTGGATTTCTCAGGTACTTAACCAGGCTTTGAAATTTATATTGGTGGCAGCCCAGGAATACAACACTGGAGAGCTACCAATTGAATAAATGGTGTGAATGTCTATGGAGATCATCTCTGTCCTTTTTATGTTTGGCCCTTTTATCTCTCCCTGTGCTAGCACCTGCCTGTCACTGTGTTTGTTCTTTATACATGTTTCTCCTCCTTTTCCTGTCCATTGGTTGATTCTAGTTAGGTAGACTTCTGTACCTCGAGCCAATTCTAATGATCTTCTAGTGCCTCTTACCTTTGTCACACTGACAATGGTACTGCTCCCAAGCAGGCACACAGCTACTGTGGGGTGGACACTTGTTCCGCTGAGCACAGTGGTCCACTCCGAGACAACCTTCACCAATGTTCTCCCTAACCATAGGTTGCTGAAGAGTTGACTGTTGTGTTCCAACCCGAACATCCTGTTGAAACATCACACAGCTAAAATTAACAGCAGTTATGTATTTGTGAGAAGGATAGCATAGAGTTCTGTTAAGATTGGGAACCTTCACTTGTAAAACTAATGAGAAATTCAACAATAATATTGATGGAAATATATGGACATAATAAAAACCAGGTTTTATCTATTTTTGGTTCCAAATTGACTTGAAGTAATTATTTTAATTCAGTTTATTGTACCATCCACTGAAAAAAGCATAAAAATAAATCCATTATTCTACAGTAAAGAGTAACAGCATGAAATACTGTATGTTTAAAATTAGGGTATACTAAAATAATTTGAATTTTGTGACCATTCTAATGACTAAATAAGCCTTTTATGTTGTGCTATACACACTGGGTACAAGCCATATGAATGTTAGGCAAAGAGTTAAGGCATAACAAGCCATCAAACTCAGCACTTTTGACTTTTGCCACCATATTGCTCTACTATTGAGCCTCCAAAACATGGCAATCTATCTAGGCAAGAAACAGCATGGTACTCGAGTATAATTGGCACTGTAATGGTGTTAAATTCAATTTATTTCTAAATGCTTTTAAGAAATGCAAGCTAAATTTCCAAGTCACATATTATGAAAACCATTTATTACATGAAAATGAGAAACATTAGTACTTTTCATTTCAACCTTTGGTTTGATTTTCATTCCATGCCATCAATATGTTAATGTTTACCAGGTTTCTGTCAATACACTATATTATCCAATACAAAATATATCTGGTCTGCAGTGCATTTTGAAATGACTTCAGACAATAAACCAGCTATTAAAATCAATCTATGCCACTGAAGAGAGAAGAAGAAAATTCAATTTAGCTCTGTGAAAATTCTGTATCCCTCCATTCCAAATAATGGAGTTTAAAAAAATAATCATATTTTCAAGGTCTGGACTGAAGGGACTGATGAATGTCTCACCTGAATACAGCCCACAAAATAGCCGTAGTCTGTATCTAGGCTGCCCACGGTGGTATCAGGCCCACCAATAAGGATCTTGCCCACGTACAATCCCTGCAGCTTACTAGTAACTGGCATAGTCATCTCTCGCTGGTTATAGTCCAGGTTGATCCAAATCTCACCACTCATCCACTTAACCTCGATGTGGTGCCACTTGCCATCACTCACAAAGCCATTGGGTAGTGTGAACATCTCACCGTTATAGCTGTATTGCACCTGTCCACCACTCAGCTGGAAGAATAAAATTCTGTGACTTAACCATCCGTTGTCATTATAACAAAACTAGGAAAATACTAAGCATTTCGGTTCAGTGGCAAAGAATAATGCAGTCTTTAATAGAAACATTTCAAGGTTCATATTACATCAAGAAATATTTTCCTGATGGGGGAAGGTATACTGCAACACAGGTATCAGTTATTCATAAAAAAATCAAAAACCCAATAAACAATTAACTTCATCACGGAACACAGAGTACCTCTCAAGAAATGTTTTCATCTGATCTCATCCGTTCACATACTTTTTGACCATGCTATGCAGTAACAAGATCAAAGAGAAGATAATCAATTAAGGTAATACAAAAATAACTTAATGTCTTATTTACGATTTGTAGTCTGTCATGCTTTGTGGGTTCAAATAGGCGGCAAGACGATCTCCAACCTCCGCTACGCAGACGTTTTACAATGCACTGAGCGGTTCAGTGAAGAAGCAGGCCTTACACTAAACCGAACCAAGTGTTACTTGATGGTAGTGGACAGACAGTGTGCATTAACTCGTCCCTTCCAGCTAATACGAGATATCGATCTCAAGGAAGAAATAGTCTACCTAGGAGTTTGCATTTCCACTAAGGGAAACTGTGAAGGAGAAATTAAAAGAAGAATAGGTATGGCTGAGAAAACACTGTCTAGTCGAACAAGAATATGGAAAGATCATCATATTACCAAGGTTCAAGCTCTGGTATTTCCTATCGTCACGTATGGCTCCGAGTCCTGGACCATAAATGCTGCATGCCGTAGGAGAATCATATCCTTCGAGATGACGTGTCATGGAAGAATGCTACGAATATCGTGGGTAGCAAGAAGGACAAATGAATCTATTGTGAAGGAGCTAAGGATTGTTCCTAAAGCACGCTTACTCCTAAACAACCAATGACAAATGTTGAGATTTTCGGCCATGTCATCCAGCGAGACAGCATTGAGAAGTGCATCATCCAGGGTAAAGTTGACGGAAAACGGCTGAGGGGACGTGCCTCGAACCGGTTCCTTGACCAGATAAAGAGTCTGACTAATCTGGCACTTCAGAAATTAATGCACACAGCAGAAGACCTAGGTGTATGGCGGGGTATTGTTAACAGAATTGGGTGAGGGGTTACGACGTACAAAATCGAACTACGACCAAGAAGAAGAAGACGCTTTACTTTATGTGAATGATGCTTTGACTCAAATAAACAAATCTTCAAAAAATTAAACTTGAACCTGTGTTGTCACTGTTACAGCAGGCAAATGCATTAGTAAAAGTAGAAACAATGTCTCTAAAATTGAAGTGATAAAGTTCATTAAAATTAGCCCTATCTTAAACGAAGAAGAGGGAAAGGTTGAGTACATCTGTGTTAACAGAAGAGTAAGGATCATGAATCTTACACAGGAATTGAAATAGATACTTTATTTTTACTCACATTCAACACTGCTGAACTGTTTTGACCAATCTGGATGCTCATAAGAAATGTGTCCTTCTGAAGGGTGCGAACTGACAGTGCATTGAGCCATGGTAAAGATATGGGCCTCAGAAGAGGGTTGAATGAAACAACACCATCGCCTTGAAACCGCCATGGTGGTTTGATGGCTGAAATAAGAATGTTCCATAGTTATTTCTTTCCGTAAAGACAAAATAAGAAACTATTTCTGTAAAGATCCCGATAAAATTTATTAGAATTATTGAACATTAATACAATCAGTAACATAATATCAGTTCTTCTGCTTTTACAATAACCTGAATGGGGAAGTTAAGGTAATTATGGATTTTTCAGTTGGTGAACAGGTCAACACACAATAGAAATAGGTTTTAAGACAATATCCATAACTCAGTAAACACAAAGAACTAGAGGGGAAAAAAAAACTTGAATAGAGAAGCTCTGGAAATTACTTTCAATTTCTACAACAGAGTGAACAACAGATCAAATACAACTTTCTCCACAGAGGAATCAAACATGTAAGACAAAGGACTCAAATTGAACTGTAACGACAAGCATACATTTAATAATGTCAAATGGTCTGTTCCAAATTTATCCCAGAATTATTACCATTGTTGCATCTTTTATTATTTTCAAAAAATGCCTTCTTGAAAATTACGAAGTTTAGGACTGTTGTTTTCTGGATGTAGATATTTTATAAATGCCAAGAATTGTTGGTTTAAAAAATTGGAGTGTGTGCCAATTAATCAATAGGATAATTATAATACAGTATTTGAGTAGCAGTAGCGGCTGGTGAAGAAAAATTGTGGGTGTGCACTCTTAAAAAAAAGTCTAAATTTGATGCATATCTAAGCATACAAAATAACTGTCTCCTCACTATGTTACTCTATTTTGTATGCTTAGATATGCATCTAGTGGCACTTGGAGTTGGTTTTTCGACACCTCGATATTTTGCTGTTCTATGTTCCCTCCTGAATGCACAATGAAGCTGTTGTCTGATTTGTTACTTTCCTAGTACTTGTCATTCCAATTCTGCATTCATGTAGGCTTTTGATTGTTCACATTTGTCGATTTTAGTTAGATTTCATTAGAAAGCTACCTATTGCAAAGGGTACCATTTCGACATCCGGAAAAAAATTGACATATCTTCGCGTTTTACATCCCACAGATCCCAAAACCACCGTCAGTTCGAAAGTTAATATTATAATGTATATGTACAGGCCTACATAAAATATAACCATTCAAAATCTCGGTCGGGTTCGCTAACGGGCAAAATCGGACCAAGGGGTTGGAAATGGGGGAGGGGGTGAAATATTGCTATAACTTTCATAGTATTTTAAAAACTGAATCCATTCAAAGTTCGTACTATTTTTGGAATAAGGGCCAAATGCTTATCTTCGTAAGTTTGACCAAAGGGGTGGGGAAAATGGAGTTTTTAGAGAAAAGAAATCATACCTCCCTTAATAGGCACAATATCAAAACAGTTTAAAATGGCCAATACCCCTCTAAAATGTAACAACATTTTTTTGCCTGAAAGAATATTTGATATGACCCACCCTTGCACCAAGGGATGAGCAAAATGTTTCAGGTATTATAAGAAGATGCTGTATGCTAAACATGTGTAACTTTCGTAGGTATACTGTACAACAATTGGCAAATTTAGTGAATTCCAAGCATTTTTCTTTGCCCGGTGAAATCTACCTCCGCTTCCAGCTTGCAGATGGGGATTTTCTTTTCTTGTGCACGTAGCACGACTTTAAGCACGGTAAGCAATACATCCAGTTGGTTAGTTCACAGCCACAAGCCCACTCATACTAACTTGCTGTAACTTCATCATGGAATAAGCGATTCCTAACCTTCGCTTTGCACAGGGATGTTTGAATTAAATTCAGGTTTGGAATAGGTCTTCCCATTTCTTAATATATGGCCACCTTTTCTTGCAGAGTAAGTAAGTTGAGACGATGTAATAGCCTGAACAGTAGCGATAATAATCCCGAATCCCACCTCGGCCGTCCTGAAAATGATTTTCGTGGTTTTTCATTTTTATCACTAGGCAAATACCGGGACGGTTCCTTTCAACGGTCAAAATCTCTTCTTTGACCCTGAATTAGACCCATGTTTGCGGTCACATGTCACCATCCCCAGTTGCATTTGCTGAAAAAGAGTGTTTGCCTCCCAGACACCATCCTTCCGACGGTAGAGGAATGATTCTAGCTATGTCAGTGGGTGAAGCCAAACTGGGAGGATAAGCTATCAATTACGTAATAATGCACACGCACTCAAATATTCCACACTTTAGAAACACACTTGTGACAAATACTTGCCACGTCCAAGATCAACAAGATAATAGGCTGCGTTAATCCTCCAAATTACTGGACCTTAAAAATCTGTAAATTATAAAGAAATGTAATGAAACTGAATTCACTGTTACAACTATAGACTATATAATATCATACAGTTGGCTGCATGATTGTGGTTTTTTAAATGCACATTGAAAATCAAATGGCAGTGGCGCTAGCTGCGTAAAGACACAACCTTTCAAACCACTTCAATCTGCGCATGAAACTCTACTTGGTACAAAAATTCACCAACAGATAGTGCGGTAGCTCCTACACGCTAGCGGTCATCGCTTCTTCGTCTGTCAATCAGATGCGACAGGAGGTGGAAAAAAAACGGAGCATGCGCAGTACAATTCGCCAGGCAAGGATTTGGCTCCGATTCTGTTATAGTAAACACACATCCCCGCTCCCCTCTTGCCATCCCCTCTCCTGCCGTCAAGCCTAACGCTGGCTACAATTTTGCAGGTGGCGAACGGCGATATTTGATGATACCTGAGTCAGCACACAAGCAACGTGCAGTGAGGCGCAACGAACGCGGTACATTTAAATGTAAAAAAGCGGTATTCTGGACATTTGTTAACGCTTTATACTACCATAAAATCTTATATTAATTTTTATATTCGTAAAATTCAAATGTGAACGGCAATTTTTCAAGAATGGGTGTGCACTGGCTCCAGGGCGAATACCCAGAAACCGCCACTGTTGAGTAGGCATAACAAGATTAAGTATGCTAGCTTCTGAGCTGCAAGCACCTCATCTGACAGTAAGAGGAAAGGATCAGTTTGGTCAATCTGTGGCAGTGTCAATAGAGCTATATTTAATTTCTAACACTTTTTATCAATTATTGATACTTTACCTTGACTGCAATCCTTGCCACTCCACCCTTCGGTGCATTCACAAAGGTATGTCCCCCAGCCTTCGATGCACTTAGCTCCATGGTGACATGGACTAGACTGACAAAAAGCTCTCTTCTCAGGGCAGCCTGCTATGGTCCCATTGTCAGCTACATACCTGCACAGATTTAAAAATTAATTTAAAACATTCAAGGAAAAACAGGAAATATTAAAAAGATTAATTAAGAATTCCATCACCCACACAGCAGAGCTGCCACCAATATAAATTTCAAATCATGGTCATATACCTAAAAAATCAATAAAACTCTGTGATAATGAGGTATTCACGAGGAAAGAAGAAGTGACCCATCAATATGAGCACTAAAGGAAAAATCACAAAATTATGTAATCTTAGAGGAATAAATGACTTCTCTGTTCTGTCTCTTAAAACAACAATAACTAACAATGTGTGCTTGTTTAAATAAAATATTAATTTCTCATTTTCATTGTTCAGAATTAATGAAAATAATATGATGGTGAACCTTCATGAGAAACAAGACAAAACTGCAAATTTATTTTTATCTATTTATCTGCCAAATACAAATTTATTTTTATCCATTACCATTTCAGCACAATGTTTTTTTAAACAAAGCAGCAATTTTTTATTTGTATTTGTTACATTTTATGAAATTTAGAGAAAATGGTTAATTTACACATGATGATAATGCTGTGCGTCTCCCATAAGTCCAACCCCTCGTCCACGTCATGGGAGACGGACAACGGCACAAAGTAGGGGATTGCCTGTAGGGGCGAAGTACAGTGGGGACTTCGTGTGCCCCAGGACCGTTACGGTAGCTGTGAAGGTCCTACAGGAACCCTGAAAAGTGACGGCTAACGGGGCTCTGGTGAAGCTACGATAGGCCCAGCAAGCCAGTAGTGGATGAAACCAAATGCTTTCAAAAATGGAACGAGCCTTGAACATGATGGATTTAATAGACGACGACACGGCTGTACACACGGACTAAGATTTGGAACTTTAAACCTAAGAACGCTGACGGGGAAGGTGGAGGAGATAGTGGATATGATGGAAAGAAGGAAGTTGGATTTATTGGGATTGGCAGAAACAAAGTGGAAAGGGGAAGGAAGGAGAGAACTGAGAAAAGGCTATAGACTGTACTGGAGTGGGAACGAAGAGGGAAAGAGGAATGGAGTGGGAGTAGTAGTACGAGATGGTTTAAAAGAAGAAGTGAGGAGAATAAGTGATAGGATGATGAAAGTGAAAGTAGCACTGAGGGGAGAGACCGTAGAAATAGTGCAAGTGTATGCTCCACAAGTAGGCTGCGCCTCTGAAGAGAAGGAGGAGTTTGAAGAGGAATTGCAGAAGCAGCTGGTAGGAAGAAATATGATTGTTATGGGGGACCTCAATGCCCATGTAGGAAGAGAAAGACAAGGTTATGAGAGTGTTCTAGGACCAGAGGGTTGGGGTGGAAGAAATGAGGAAGGAAAGAGACTGTTGGACTTCTGCCAGAGGAACAGCCTGCTAGTTGGGAACTCCTGGTTTAAGAAAAGAGAGAGCCACACAATCACATGGTACAGTGATGACTTGACCAGGAAGTCGGTGGTCGACTATATACTGTATGAGAAAGAACTAAATAAGAACATCACGGACATCAAGGTTATACCATCGGAGAACCTGGATAGCGACCATCGATTGCTGGTAATGAACCTGAGAGGGAGTAAGGAGAAGAAAGGGACTGAGAACCAGGAAAGACGTATAAGGATATGGAAACTGAAAGAAGGGGATAGAAGGGTCGAGTACCTCAAAATGGTAAAGGAAGGAATTCCAACAGATGAAGAAAGAGGGGTGGAAGAGGAATGGGCTAGATTTAAGAAGACACTAGTAGGTGCAGCAGAAGCAGTATGTGGGAGGACAAGTAGTAAGAAGAGGTGGAAGGAAACACCATGGTGGAATGAGAAGACAAAAGATATAGTAAGGGAAAAGAATAGAGCCTTTAGGAGGTGGTATCAAAATAGGACGGTAGAGACAAGGGAAGAGTACCAGGAAAGAAAGAAGGAGGCGAAGAGAGTGGTAGCTGAGGAGAGAAGGAAGTGGATGGAAGAGTGGACAAAGATGATGGAGGAGGATAGCGAAGGTACAAAAAAGGTCCTGTATGGGATGGTAAAAAATAAGAGGCGGAAGGATCCTACGGATTATGTTAGAATGGTGAACAAAAGGGGACAAGAGATAGAAAATAGGGAAGAACTGAAGAAAATGTGGAAAGAATATTTTGAAGAACTTCTGAACCCAAATGGAAAAGATGGTGAGGAGGAAGAAATCGGGGAAGAGGAAGATGAACTGCAAGCAGAAAAGGACTTAACATGGAAAGAAGTGGAAGATGCAGTGAACAAGATGAAAGGAGGGAAGGCACCGGGTGTGGATGAGTTGAGTGTGGAGATGGTGAGAGCAGCAGGAGAGGTGGGGATACAGTGGCTGTACCGAGTGATGAGGACAGCATGGAAGGAAAGGAAGACCCCAGAGGACTGGAAAAAAGGAATCATTGTCCCGATCTTCAAGAAAAGTAGTAGAACAGATTGCAGAAACTATCGGGGAATAACACTGATGAGTCATTGTGCAAAGATCTTCGAGAAAGTTTTGGAAAAGAGAATTAGGACAAGGATAGAAGGAGGGATGAGGGAAGAACAACATGGCTTCAGAGCAGGAAGGTCCACAGTGGATTTGATTTTTGCTGTAAGGCAGTTACAAGAACAGCACTATGAGTATGGAACAGATCTACTGATGACCTTCCTGGACATTGAGAAAGCATATGACAGTGTATGCAGAAACAAAGTATGGAAGTCCCTGGAGGATAGAGGAGTAGAGAAATGGACTATAAAGAGGATAAAGGAGATGTACAAGGGAAGCGTGAGCTGTGTGAAAGTGGGAGGAGAGAGATCAGACTGGTTGGAACAGAGAAACGGCCTGAAACAAGGAAGTGCACTGTCACCGTTACTTTTCATTATGGTGATGGATGACATAATGATCCGAGTGGCACAAGTAATTGGGGAAGGAAAGATGAAAGCAATGGTGTTTGCAGATGATTTGGGGAAACAAGGAGGAGGAGGTACAGGAGCAGTTGGACGTGTGGGAAGGAATAATACAAGGATATGGGATGAAATTTAGCATAAATAAGAGTGAGATGGTGATCATAACAAGGAAGAAGGAAAGAACCACAACGGGAATAACAATTGGTGGGGAACAGCTGAAGAAAGTGGAGAGTTTCAATTATCTGGGAAGCCTAATACAAGATAATGGAAGAAACGATAGAGAAATAAATGAGCGGGGAAGGCAGGTAGAAGCATTTCGGAGGAGTGTTAGAAGCATGTTATGGAGCAAGGATGTCCCTCAGAACAGCAAAAAGATCATATATCGGACGTACTATGTCCCTATCCTGACGTATGCCTCGGAGACCAGGGTTATGAAAGGAAGGGAGAAGAGCAAAATACAGGCCAGTGAGATGAGGTTCTTGAGAAGCAGTATTGGAGCTACAAAGATGGACAGAATAAGAAATGAGAGGACCAGAGAATTAATGAAGGAGGAACCATTACAGGATGGTATAGAGAAATCTAGACTTAGATGGTATGGACATGTAAAACGAATGGAGGAGAAGAGGATACCCAGGAGAGTACATGAGACGAAGTGGGAAGGAAAGAGACCGAGGGGAAGACCGAGAGACAGGTGGCTGAAGGGGGTGGAAGAAAGCGTGAAGAAGAGAGGAGAAGACTGGACAAGGGTGGAGGCTGAGAGATGGTGGGAAGACAGAAGACGTTGGAGAGGCTTGTGTTCCAAACAGACCCGGCCAGTGGCTGGAAACTGTGCAAGATGATGATGATAATGCTGTGCAAGGCATTGTCTAATAAGAGTAAAACCTGGTTAATTCAAAATTGAATGATTAAAAATTTCATGATTTTATAAATTTTAGATAAAAATTTGGTCCCATTGGTAGGGACACTCGAATTTCTTGAATGAAATGGTGTTGAATTCTTGAGTAAAAAGAGAAAAAATTATTGAGTAACGAGGGAAAATTCTTGGGTAGGTAATTAAAATTCTTGAGTAGAAAACAAAAATTCTAGGGTAGAAAAGACAAATTCTTAGATAATATAGATCTTAGGGAAATAGAAATGCAGTCAGTACTTTCAAATATTTATATTGTAACTTCAAAATTATTGGTACAAAAGACAGAAATTGCAAACATTAAAAACAAAAATGATATTTACAAACTTTACCTCCCTTCTTCATTTCATGTTTTACATTCAAAATTGTACGATGACAGCAATTCCAAATTTGTCATTGTTAGATTAGTTCTGAAATCCGTCAACACACAAGAAAATTTTGAAAAGAATCTTTCACAATTTACTTTTGCCACTGGAACCCACAGTGCCCTTAATGCACCATCAACAAAGGGTTGATGATCCTCTCGCATTGCTTGAAGAGCATCTTCTACTGCTATTTCTGCATTCTTCTTCAGAATATCCTGAAGATCCCTATATGCGAGCACTCCTTCATCAACGGGAATACCCTTCAGTGACGGTATTTTGCTGAATAGGGCCTTCAGTTTGTCCCCTGCTGTAGACTGCGACAAGACATTCTGCCTGTAGAAGAGCTCAGACACTGGCTCCAAAAATGTACGGGCTGGGTCCCCCAACATCAGATTGTCCAACTTCGTATGCATATGGCCTGACGTCTTCTTTATTTCCTCCATCGCTCTGCCCCTAAGATTACCTTTCAGGGCATCCAGCTCTTCCTGGACCTTGTTGCTGAACATTCCTGCAGCAACCACTTGTAAAAGCTTCTTCAAATTCTGAAGTTTGGGATACACTTCTGCAGCAATTGGTTTGGAATTCATCTCCAGTCTGAGCAATAGAGGTTTCATCACTGATGCTACATATTTAACGAAAAGAGCTTGCTCATAAAGCACTTGTAACTCCGATTCTGTTATATTCTGCAGATGCGAAGATGCAGCGGTGAATGATTCTTTTCCATCATTGGTTTGGAAAAACTCGAAAAGAATGGTCCAGTTATCTGCCAGACACTCAACTGCTTCCAGCCAGGAATTCTACCTTGTGGCAACAGGAATTGGAAACATCCCAGCCCCTGATTCTTTCTCCTGCAGGAACTGTCGGAAGGCGTGTCGTTTCTTTCTGACATGTAGAAATGTTTGCTTAACAGAAACAACTAATTTGTTCAGGGACAACAGACATTCTTTCACCACAACACCAACCAGATTGACCTTATGTGACCAGCATTGAATGTGAAGAGAGTCTTCTGGCAAGAGGAGTGACAACCCACTAAAACACGAGGTCATGTATTTGGCCGAGTCAGTTACTAAGGCCACAACTTGGTCATAGTTCACTTTCGTGTTGCGCAGTGCATCTGTAATCGTTCGAGCACATGTCCGTCCATTCACTGCCTCCAACGAAGTGACTGCCGCCACATACTGGTCCTGTGATGCGGAAGGCTCCACTGTAGACAGCAGAACAACGAAAATTGCCCTGCCCAGCTTGTCGGTTGTTTCATCACACAAGACAGCAACTTGTTTGTTATGTACGGCCATAACAACCTTTTCCTTCCTCGATTTTGCCAAGAGAGGCAAATAATCCCTACGAAGAACATTACTTCCTGGAAGGTCTCCACCGCCTACAACGTTCTTCTTCACCCATTCCTTGAAAGCTGGGTGATCTGCCTTTTCCAAGGGAATGTTAACTGATACCATCATCTCTACGGTCGAAGAGACAAAATCCAGTTTGGCAGCCTAATCAAGTCAGAAAAAATCAAATAATTAGTTTGTGCAATTAAATTATCAACAATTCATGCATCACAAACAACCACCACAGATACATAACATAAAATAGTGAATGCATCCCTCCACAGAGGGGCTTGGCGGTGGGAAGGGCATCTGCCTGTGAAACAAGAGCCTAATCCACTTGTGCGTCACAGTTCGCACCCGCGACCCGACAGGTGTGGGAAAAGCGGAAGGAAAAGAAGTAGAAGAATATCATACAGAATTAAAAATACTGTATTTAGAACTTCCGCTTGCGATTGGAGTCAATTTGAAAAAAATAAAATAAGAAAGCATCATATTCCGCACTAAGAATTTGCGTGTTCTAATTGCGTCCGTGCGCATGTGCGAACCGAAATGTTAACGAAAACACGAAAAGTTAATGGAAAGTTTCATTCACAAAAGTTAAAGATATTTTGTTTATCAACATGCTCGAAAAGTTAATGAACACGCTATTTTGTTTATTAACAGTCAAATACAGGGTCATCAATTTAAGTCTCGCATCCGATACCGATCACGGCGCGGCAAGCTCTCGCGCTGACACCCGCTCGCTGGCCGGTAAAAAGTGCGTGACTTCTCCCCACTACTTCGCGTCAACATAGTCATTTAATAGCAATTTCTAGTGAAAATAATTATCTACAAACTTACCTGGTTTTCCAAGAAATGTTCAAAGTGTTGTCCGTCAGCTCGCAAGCAGGCCTGGCACCTCGTAAACAAGTTTCTAGACACACGGCGAATTTCTTCCTGGGTGACGTTCGTTATAACTTTGCGAATATTTTCTTTTAACTCCTCACTTGTGTGAGGATTGTTTGCATATACCTTTCCTTTCAGCATTCCCCAGAGGTAATAATCACATGGATTTAAACGGGTGATCTGGCGGGATAATTCCGAATGAATCGAAAACGGCACTCTCTAACAGAAGAATACTTCGCATAACAAAACACAATGAATACACGTTGTATAGAAAACATCACTTTAAGGCAACACATAAACTGTAAAATTGCCCCGAGACTGCACTGTATGTTAGATCAAATCAACTAGCACTTCACAAGCTTGAATACGCCGGAGATACTGACAGCTTATTGCAACATTGCCGATCGCAGCGCACGTGTTCATTGCGGGGAGAACGCCAAGGCCACCTTCACCGGCCTAGCGGCGCGTACATGCGGGAAATAAAATGATGACCCGGTATGTTCCTAAACATTGTTTGTTAACAGTGCTTATTAACAAAGTTGACGAAAACATCTTGGTGTGGAAGTACCTTAACAGATCACGGTTATTACGTCACCCGCAACAAAATAAAAGTATTCACAAGAATATAACAATTGAATGTTACGTACCTTTGCTCTTTTTGAACATTCAACTGCCTCGAACATTGTTGTCTGCCGCTTGCGTGTCTTTGCTGCTTCCACGTGGTGGCGGCTAGAAATGTGCTTTTTTACGGCATCAGAAGTTTTCCAAGGTATTCTTTTATTGCAAAAGCTACAGAGCATTACTTCTCCAGACCTCTTAATTCCGTCCTGCGAGAACTGTTTTATTCGCTCATCTAAGCACACTTTCGGTGGCATGGTGAACTATCCTGATAAATTTTCGTGCGACGAAGACCTCGACAAATGGTCTAGAACTATCGACTTGGGAAGTGTTCTTGCAACATTCTAAAAGCTGACTGGTTACAGTGTAGTAGGACAGCAGTGCGAGAGCCGAGTTCAAGGTTACGCAGTGTTGCATGTTATGCGGCATCATTTCGTGATTTACAGCGTGACCGTTGCCTCTTGTTTCTCGAACCCACTCCATAACTTTTATGTCCACATTTTCATACTTTCCTTTTTACACACCGCGGAAGGGCTTACAAGTTTTCTTTGTTCCCAATAATTTATCCTTCTGGTAACGCCAATAACGAATCATACACGGCTGCACTTCATATTTACGACTCTCTGCTTTACTCCATTTTCTGCGGCATATTCTAGCACTTTCAACTTGAAGGATGCCGCAAAACTTTTTCTTTTCTCATTTTCAGTCGTTGTGTACTGCACGCTTCTTACACACCGCCGTGCGGTACGCGAGGCACGGAACTCTTAAGCGAGGCGGTAGGGGGAGAGAGTAGCCTTTTTTGTCAAGGTCAACAGGTGTTTCAGGCAGAAGCGCGGGTTTTACAGTTTCGTGAGTTGCGTGATACGGTAGCATGGCATCCAGCTAAAATGTATACTATAGATTTTGGTTATTAAGAAATGATTGTGTACCTTCTTGTGTTTTATTTAATATGTAGTAGAGTATTAATAGTATACATTTGTTTAAAAGTGACAAAAATAAAAATAAAAGTTTTTTTTTAAATTTCCATACAAAAATGAGGGGGTGGGTATTCGGGTATATACGGTAATTAAAATGTATTAACATAATAATTGAACGTTTTACAAGAGGTAAATTAGGTGTAGGATGCCGCACATACGACTGATGTTACGCAACCACGCCTTGAAAAGGTTGTAATAAAAGTCGGATAACGGTTTAATGCATTATTTCTCTAGTTGCAATAAATTTCGCGAGTAAACCTAAAAATTCGTATATGGAGCCGAAATGCCAAAATTTCGCGAGTAGATAGTGTTCCAAATTACATTTAAATTCGTAACACATATCCTATATGCCTTTCTCCCATCATATTTAACACTTTTGAAAATTTCGCGAATTTCGCGAGTTGCGAAATTAGAGTGTCCCTACCCATTGGATATGTGTGTCGATATTTCAAAATCCTACATGCAACTAGAGCTCGAGCCAGCCGGGAAGGCGGTGCGCAGAACACAACGCTACCATTACGTCATGCCTCACTTCCATCCCACCAATCAGAGTCAGTCTGTCTTGAGAATCTGAGCTAGTGTGTTGTCAGGAAAGCTAAGTGTAAGGCAGCATGAAAGAGACAGGCTCGTTGAGGTAAGCGACGGTGTTGCCATACCGCAGGAACTCATGGCAGCAGCCTGCGGTGTGGGGACTCGGACATGGTGGACCTGTTGCAACAGTGGAAATGTATTTCTTTCCTCTCTGCGCAAATCCCACAGAGCCGGCCGCCTTCCGGGCTGAAGCAAGCTCTAATTGCTTCCTATGACAGGCGAGATGTTGGCTGCTTGCATATACACCCACAATACATTTCTTGTGATGAGTGTTTGTACTTTTTGCTGTAATGCCCCAAGTGTAAGTAAGTAGGCCTACTGTAAGGAGTACTGCATCTCATCTCACATATTCTATACGTAAATATCCATGGGATCAATACCGTAATTAAGTGAATAAATAGTTTAAAAAGATCCACAAATCTGCCAACGATATCCGTGTATTCATTTCAACTTCCCAAAATAAATTACATTGGCAGCCCTGCTCTAGTGTTGGTCTAAGTTGCATTAAGTAACTTTTCATATTATCAACACAGGGCATATACCTACCCATTGAGATCCACAAAAGTATTATCGATGTATAAATCACTGATGCAGCCCACAAAGTCTTTGCTATGCACTTGGAAGCTGGTAGGTATCGAAGGCAAACCACCAATCTGCAGTGGACCAGTCAGATCCAAGAAACGATGGCAAGTTTCAGTGAAGATTGCACATCTGAGGTAAACCAAAAAAGCGCAACATAACATTATTATTTACTCACTAAAAGAAGGTTTAGGATTTTCAACAGATGCTGTATCTTTGAAATGTTGCACCCATTTGTAGGTGTCAGTAGCCATAACTTAGAACACTAAATGTATACCAAGAGGCATCATAATTTTAAAATTACAATTAATAAGCAACATAATTCAAAAGGTAGATTAAATGGGGCCACAAGTAACCATGCCTATCTCAATTTTATAGCACTGAGGTTTTTTACCATTTCACAAAATTTCTTTTAAAACTCAACACTGAAATCACCATGAAAATATGGATAAGAGATGTTATTATGATAAGGTATGACATTTGAATTGTAATTAGCATTCAAGAAAAAGCTTGGACAAGTTTATTGGCACAGTACAATAAACATCACTTTTAGAGAGATTCCACATTAAAGGTCTATACCTAGAATCGAGGATCTGACGTGAAGAATTAGCACAGGCCCACTGGCGTCCCAGCTGTAAACCATGCTTAATAGCCAAGGCCGTATCACAGTTGTCAACATTCACAGTAGCACTCTGCAACAAAGATGGCTTCCATTAAAAAGTAGGTAATCACATTCCCACACTTACCTTACAGTCCAAGCAGCAGAGGACAAACATCTAATAATAGAAGCTTTTCAGTGGGTCAATAAAAGTGTACCCAATAGTTTGGGTGGGGAGATAAAATTATTTTGCTAGTACCTGAATTACTTAAGTACTTCTCAAACAAATGGGGGGGCTTAATTGAATCCAATTAACTGACTATTATACAATTTGATTTGTAGTGTGAGTGTCAAAATTTTGAAGAAAGAAAAATAAAACAAAACATAAATGTCATGAAAAAAAAAAGGTGCTGATATCTAAAATTATCGAACAGATCTAGGTTCTATTTCAGCAAGTGAGAACTTTTTGGCCATAATAAACGTTTCCAACACAATAGAGTAAACTTGCTTGGGTAGGCCTTATGAAATATTGATCGAACACACATTTCCTTATTTTTTAAGAAGACTGTTTATTCTGAGTTTCATGTTTCTCAATTAATAATAAATATTTATTGCAGCCAAGTGGCCATAATGGACGGTTACAAGGTGTGCTTACAAATAATTATTACAGGTAGATTAATCTTTACTGTATTCAACTATGCTCTTTGTCCATTTGCTGCATGATGTTATGTGGTATTTGTCGCAGGGGTTATTGCACAGAGAACATATGCATTCTTCATTCGGTTCATAGTATTTAACATTTCTACAAATCTTGTGGTGGAAACCGTGGATGGTGAGTCTTGTTATCACATGTCTCATCTCCTGGTTCTCGTTTGTCCATCTTCTGTCCACCATTGCTTCTGTTGCATAGAATTCGAGTGGGATTTCGTTCTAGTCTGATGTCTTATCTCAAGGAGTTTCTTCATATGCTTGGTAGAAGGCAGTTGTAGTCTCAATCTGAGATCTTCGATGTAGTGTGTTCCCTTTGTTAGGACATATGACAGCCTGGACAGGGACGTTCTTGCAATTCCTAGAACTCTTTTCAGGAAAGAAGCCTTTACTTTTTCAATTGTGATTAGGTCTGTCAAGGTTAGCCTTTCCCATATCAGTTCTAGACCATATGTAATGACGGGGGTTAAGTTATTTTGCGTGGAAGAGAATCATTGCTGTTTGTAAAGATAGTTTGGTAATGTTGTTCAAATCGTACATTCCTCTAATGGCTGCTGCTGCTCGTTCCTTTATATGCAGTCTAAAGGATTGGCACGTTGTTTCTCAATTAAGCTATTCCAGGAATATGTGCATTTACTTATAACCTAAAAGAATAATAAATAAATTACTGGATCACGTGTATCTTCGATTTTATAAAGAAAACAAGTGATTCTATGAAGAACTAAATAGCCTATTTTCATAGATCCTACTTATGTTAATTGCCTCTATCAACACACAAAATTTCAGTTTGATTGCTGTAATAGAAACGAGAACCATTGCCATGTTGGATTTTTATGTATGTAGGCCATAGCAATCTGCTAGAACTGTTCTGTGCTACAACGTCATTAGTGATCGAGTGATGTCCGTAAGGTACAAAGGGCAACCTTTTAATATGACCATAATACTGGTATACTGTATGGTACAAAGGGCAACCTTTTAATATGACCATAATACTGGTATACTGTATGGTATAGAGAGCAACCTTTTAATATGACCATAATACTGGTATACTGTATGGTACAAAGGGCAACCTTTTAATATGACCATAATACTGGTATACTGTATGGTACAAAGGGCAACCTTTTAATATGACCATAATACTGGTATACTGTATGGTACAAAGGGCAACCTTTTAATATGACCATAATACTGGTATACTGTATGGTACAAAGGGCAACCTTTTAATATGACCATAATACTGGTATACTGTATGGTATAGAGAGCAACCTTTTAATATGACCATAATACTGGTATACTGTATGGTACAAAGGGCAACCTTTTAATATGACCATAATACTGGTATACTGTATGGTACAAAGGGCAACCTTTTAATATGACCATAATACTGGTATACTGTATGGTACAAAGGGCAACCTTTTAATATGCCCATAATACTGGTATACTTTATGGTACAAAGGGCAACCTTTTAATATGACCATAATACTGGTATACTGTATGCCCCAACAACTGAGGCTGATGACAATGATGTTGATGTATTCTATCCTCAGGTTCAAGCAGCTATTGATAAGACTTGCAGACAAGATGTGTTACTTCTGATTGGCGATTGAAATGTTAAAGTTGGGAAAGGCAAAGAGGGAAATGTTGCGAGTCTTTCTGGCTTAGGTGAACGAAATGAGGCTAGAGAGCGGCTTATCAGTTTCTGGGAATCTAATAACCTTTTCTTTACCATCACATTTTTGAAGCAACCAAAATGTCGGGTGTATACCTGGACATCACCTGATGGAAAATACAGGAATCAGATCGATTACATAATTGGGTCTAGAAGGTGGCAAAGTTCCATTATAGCAGCAAAACCTTGCAATGTGTATTGACATTTGCTGCACCACGTTTCACTGTGCTCGGATGGTTAAATCACGGGTAAAGTCTATTTAAATGGTTCAACTTTGCTTGGCCACCATGTTCGTTTTGTAATTAACAGGTTTTTGAAAATCACATAGGTAAACTTTTAGTAGTGCCCCTTATCACCATACAATCTTTCAGGGTGATATCAGTAATAGTTTCGGAGATATAGAATGCCGGTGAAATATTTCGCATAGTCACCATGTTGAATTGGTGAGACGTAATAAAATTTGAAGGGCACGGTCGAGATCGGACAAAATAGCACTATGTCCTTACCGAGTTTCATTGAAATCGCTCCAGCCGTTTAGATATTTTTAAGGGGACACACACATACACACACACGGACAAAAGTGATCTCATAAGCCCATTTTTAGCCTACTTTCGATTTTTGCAAAAAATGAAAGTAGACTTATGAGATCACTACAGGGCGAAAAAAAGTGTGTCTGTCTGTGTGTGTGTATGTGTGTGAGTCTGTGTGTGTGTGTGTGTGAGTGTGTGGTACTCTGAATGTCTGTCCCCCCCTATCAATTCGAACACGGTTAAACCGAATTGAACAAAGTTTGGTACAGAGGTAGCACTAGCAAAGGACACCTCAGTGTCATGTTTTATATCGCCGCCATCTTGACGGAAACGTAATGGCGGCCACACAAATGTTCAAAGCTTAAATCAAATTACGACTAACCTAATCATCCGATCTCTACCAAATTTTGCAACAACATACCTATATGGGGGCAGCATCCTTTGACCAAACTAATAGGTCATCAGCCTAACAGTTTGCGGATGGCGGCCATCTTTGTGTGAAAATCGATTGCCCCTATTAATTCGAACACGGTGAAACCGAATGGAACGAAATTTGGTACAGAGGTAGTACTAGCAAAGGGCACCCCAGTGTCATGTTTTATATCGCCGCCATCTTGACGGAAACGTAATGGCGGCCACACAAATGTTCAAAGCTTAAATCAAATTACGACTAACCTAATCATCCGATCTCTACCAAATTTTGCAACAACATACCTTTATGGAGGGAGCATCCTTTGACAAATCTAATAGGTCATTAGCCTAATAGTGTGCGGATGGCGGCCATCTTTGTGTCAAAATCGATTACCCCTATTAATTCGAACACGATGAAACCGAATGGAATGAAATTTGGTACAGAGGTAGCACTAGCAAAGGGCACCCCAGTGTCAGGTTTTATATCGCCGCCATCTTGACGGAAACGTAATGGCGGCCACCCAAATGTTCAAAGTTTAAATCAAATTACGACTAACCTAATCATCCGATCTCTACCAAATTTTGCAACAACATACCTTTATGAAGGCAGCATCCTTTGACAAATCTAATAGGTCATTAGCCTAATAGTTTGCGGATGGCGGCCATCTTTGTGTCAAAATCGATTACCCCTATTAATTCGAACACGGTGAAACCGAATAGAACGAAATTTGGTACAGAGGTAGCACTCGAAAAGGCCACCTCAGTGTCATGTTTTATATCACCGCCATCTTGACGGAAACGTAATCGCGGCCACCCAAATGTTAAAGGCTAAAATGTAATTACGACCAACCTAATAATCTAGTCTCTACCAAATTTTGCAACAACAAATCTTTATGTGGGAAGCATATTCTGACCAAACTGCTAGATCATCAGCCCAATAGTTTGCAGATGGTGGCCAAGTATGTGTGCAAATCGATTCCCCCTATCAATTCAAACACGGTGAAACCGAATTGAACGAAATTTGGTACAGAGGTAGCACTAGCAATAGGCACCTCAGTGTCATGTTTTATATCGCCGCCATCTTGACGGAAATGGAATGACGGCCACCCAAATGTTAAAAGCTTAAATCAAATTTCGACCATCCTAATAATTTGATCTCTACCGGATTTTGCAACAACATGCCTTTTTGTGGAAAGCATTTTATGACTGACTACAAGGTCATCAGCCCAATAGTTTGCAAATAGCGACCATGTATGTGTGCAAATCCATTCCCCAGATCAATTCAATCACGGTGAAACCAAATTGAATGAATTTTTTTACAGAGGTAGCACTAGCAAAGGGCACCTCATATTCATGTTTAATATCCCTATAGCACGTTGTATTTCAACAAGCTACTACAACCAACATTCAATTATACTCCTTTAAAAGGACAAAGAGTTATAACAATACCCATGCATTTAGGAGAAAGTAGGCTATATGTTCTTTACTGAACATCTTGTTTTTTAATTATGAAAATAGGCTAAAAACACACATGCCAAGTTTCATGTGTGTAACTCAAGCAGTTTTGGAAAAAGACTATTGTTCACACCTTAGAAATTGAATTTTCTAAAATCCCATCTCATATCTTGCCTATGAACTTAACAACAACCTTCTTTCAAAATTATAAGGCTCCACATCCAGAGGTTTCAGAGGTAGGGTGATGGAGTGAATGAGTAACATTTGCCTTTAATAGGCAGACAGGTTTTTCTCCGGGTACTCCGGTTTTCCCTGTCAAAATTTCATTCCAGCAACACTCTCCACTATCATTTCATTTCACCTGCCATTCATTTAATCATTGCCCCAGAGGAGTGCGTCAGGCCTCGGCAGCCAGCACAGTTCATATCCTCGCCGCTAGATGGGGGCTTCATTCATTCCATTCCTGACCCGGTCGGAGACTGGAAACAGGCTGTGGATTTTCATTTTTCATGTAGAATACCAACATAATGGACAAGAGGAGGCATGGTTGAGCTTGTTGGAGCTTCTGTGGATGTCACTTGGCCTCTCTGCCTGTGTGGTGTTCTCCTTCAAACCAGCTGACAACAGCAGAGATGGCGAGGTGCCAAAGTAGGTGATCTTCAGCACATCATGTTTCCCAGGTTTGTGAATTCATACCAGTCATCTTCATAGCAACAACAACAACCAACATATTATTATGAACAGTAATGATATATACTTTGTACTCTATTGTATTCTATTACTACAATGGGGAGTGGTGCCATTGGTATGGTATCTCTGAAATTTGGAGAACTTAATAAACACAATGGAACAAAAGCCAAAATAAGAAAGAAAAAGCCATGTTGACCAGTGTAATGACTAGAAACAGTCAAAATTCTTGAATGAAAGGGGTTAAAATTCTTGGTTAATAAGGGTAAAAATTCGTGAGTGAAACTGAATTTTTCACACTGCTTTATTAAGTTAATATGTCAGTAATAATTAGTTATTGAGAGTTGTACACAAACAACAGTTCCAAGTTTGTCATTGAAAGGTTCGTTCTTCTATTTGTCAGCACACATGAGATCTGTACAAAAACGTTCACAGTCAACATTACAAGCTGAAAGCCATATAGCTTGGAGTGCTCCGGCCTCAAAATCACTGTATTGCCACCAAAGCTTCTTGAACCATTTCAACTCATACCATCTAGTGACAACATTCCAAACCTTGTGTATTTTTTCAGCTATGACAAGGCAGAAAACAGTTCTGTTTTGAAACTTGATCAATAAATATTATGAAAAAGCATTCTAAAATTTTCAAATTTTGTTAATTGCCGAAAAATTCCGCTTTTTCACGAATAACGGCAAAAAGATGCTAAATTTGAGAGTTATAGACCTTTTGCGATTTTTCGCGAGTTGAAACGTGTAATTATATGATATTTTTAATGTAAAACATGTTCTAAACCAATGTTTATTTGTTTTAATTGTTTTCATGATTTCGTGAGTCACGAATTTCGACCGTCTCTAGTAATAATGCTTGCTTCCTGCTATGAACTTACTTTATTGAAGTAGTGGACAGACACAGAGTGCCAGCTGCCATCGCTAACTCCACCAGGTATGCTCACCACAGTAGTGGTGATGTTAGAACCCAGCGAGAAAGAGAAGTGAATAGCACCTTGTACTATTTCCAGAGCAATGTAATCATGTTTTTCATTGTAGCGCCCATCATACAGAAGCAGACCAGACTCAGCACGGGTTGCAAACCTGCAACAATTTTTTCGTGTCTACTAGTTTTATTGATGTAACTTTCAATATGTACAAGAATTAAAAGGTAAGGATGAGCATGTAAGATAGAAAAATTAATGTGTTTGCAATGTTAATCTGATAAATAATAAAACACGATTACAATATACAACATTTTCCTCAGCCTTCTATGTCTTCTACCAAAGGAGATACTTAAAAAATTTATAATCACTTTCTGTACTCTCATAATGAGGGAAAACATTTTCAACACCATGTCAGTCATTTTGCTCTCTTTTCTTCTAACAACAAAATACAGATAGCAACTAAATACTGTACAGAGAAAACTACCAGTTTCAAAAAGTGCAATACACAAAGCCATGACCAAAATATACAAGAATATTTTTAAGTATGAAGCGATAAACTTTCCTGCTTTGACTTTGATGAGACACAAAATTTTGTAGCATCGTTTTGTCTGTTTTACACCTTAATGTTCTATCACAATTTTAGGCAATACTGTAACTTCAATGACACAACAGCCTTGGTGAGCATGAGAGAAATTTTATTAATAAAAGAAAGTTTGAGCTTCACAATTAACAGTCAACATTTGAAATGTTTCTTGAAGATTTTGAACAAATATTTAACCTAAGTACATGCGCTAGTGTATAAAGTACACCAGGTGTACTAAAGATGGTATATTTTTGGTTGTAGTGTTTCTGCAGGCTGTTAAGTGCCATCTAACCTATCCCTAAAATGTTCCCAAACGACTACAAGCAGTGTCATTGTTCCCGGATTCGTTTATTCACAGGAATAAGCATTGAGCTGTTGTGTGGTATGGTGAACAAAGTACACCATGCCTGTAGCTACATAAGTATAATATTGCTTCAGTTCTTTAACTCAGTTTTATTTCTTAAATAATATTTTAATAGAATTAGAAACTATCTCCATGTCCCGTGCAGTTCTGTGTCTTTAGGGCTTGTATCATCATCATCATCATCATCTTGCACAGTTTCCAGCCACTGGCCGGGTCTGTTTGGAACACAAGCCTCTCCAACGTCTTCTGTCTTCCCACCATCTCTCAGCCTCCACCCTTGACCAGCCTTCTCTCTTCTTCACGCTTTCTTCCACCCCCTTCAGCCACCTGTCTCTCGGTCTTCCTCTCGGTCTCTTTCCTTCCCACTTCGTCTCGTGTACTCTCCTGGGTATCCTCTTCTCCTGCATTCGTTTCACATGTCGGTACCATCAAAGTCTAGATTTCTCTATACCATCCTGTAATGGTTCCTCCTTCATTAATTCTCTGGTCCTCTCATTTCTTATTCTGTCCATCTTTGTAGCTCCAATACTGCTTCTCAAGAACCTCATCTCACTGGCCTGTATTTTGCTCTTCTCCCTTCCTTTCATAACCCACGTCTCCGAGGCATACATCAGGATAGGGACATAGTACGTCCGATATATGATCTTTTTGCTGTTCTGAGAGACATCCTTGCTCCATAACATGCTTCTCACACTCTCACTCCTCCGAAATGCTTCTTGTATACGAGCTAAAAATCCGAAGCGACTTACTGAAGAGGAAATCTATGACGCTATAACGCTAGAAGAATCAGAAGAAAAAGTTGGATGAGACGCAGATACTTCCAAGGAAGAATTTATAGAGGAAAATGATCACGATACAGAATAGCCTTAACTATTCTGCTTGTAGAACAGTTGATTTAATGTGTTTACTAAGATAAAATGTTTAGGCTAAGTGATTTCGTGACATTATTCTCTTGGTGTACAAAATTCACCACGCGTGTACTTATATATTAATAGGTGCGGGTAGTCAAAGGTTAAGCTAGTTTATTTCAAACTTAATATGACTTTCCATTACCTCAAACGTATGTTTAGTCGATGCCGTTGACGTAATGCAGGAAAGGTGAGGAAAGATGACTTGGCAAAGCTGCGGGCACGTAGTTCACAGAGGGATGTGTAATGTTCAGAAGAGCGACTAGGAGCACAATTCTCACAGACGAAACCTCCCTTGACAAGTGGTGAGCACACTGAATGTGAGCGGCATATACCAGGTTGGCACGTGTCTAGATCAAGGTCGATTTCACAATTATGACCTGTTGAAACATACAAAAGATTTAGAGAGAATAAGCACACTCCATGATATGAAATACAATCATGCACTCAAGTTATTTTACATAGAAGATTTTTACCAAAAATAGGAATTATATGCAATTTCACCAACATTAGAAAAATACAATTATAAACAATAGAATTTATAGAAAACTAAAAATACAAGTCTCTAATTTTTATTCGAAGACATTCATCCGAAGTCTTGAGCTTTAATGCTGGACTCAATGTTGCCGATTCTCATTTTAAATATTATTCTAATCAGGCTTTTTGGGTTTTAATCAGCAGACTCACCTGTAAAACCAGACTGACATATACACGTATAGCCACCTTCCTTCCGCTGACACCTGCCACGATTGCTGCAAGGGTTGGAGTAACAAAGATCCACTTCTGTGTCACAAAGATACTGCTCTCTGCTTCCTAAAACAACAGGAATACATCTAATTATTGCATAATAGACTCAGGTAATGCATTTGGAAAATTCTCAAATTGTTGTTGTTTGAGTCTTCAGTCTTTTGACTGGTTTGATGCAGCTCTCCATGCCTCCCTGTCCTGAGCTATTCGTTTCATCTCTACATAGCTCCGACACCCTACATCCGAGGCAATCTGTTTAACATATTCTAACCTTGGTCTACCCCTACAGATTTTGTCCTCGACACTTCCTTCCATAACTAAGCTTGCTATTCCTGGGTGTCTTAGTATGTGTCCTACCAACCTATCTCTTCTCTTCATTAGCAGTCACCAGAAACATCTCTCCTCTCCCACTCGTCTTAATACCTCTTTGTTTGTAACCTTATCTACCCATCTGATCTTCATCATTCTCCTGTAACACCACATTTCAAATGCCTCAATTCTCCTCTTTTCTGCTGCACCAATAGTCCAAGTTTCACTTCCATAGAGCGCCACGCTCCAGACAAAGGCTTTCAAAAATACTTCCTAATACCTAAATCTATATTCGATGTCAGCAGATTCCTTTTTTGTAGAAATGCTTTCTTTGCCTGAGCCAACCTACTTTTAATATCCTCTTTGCTTCGTCCATCACTGGTTATTCTGCTTCCTAAGTAACAGAAGTCTCCTACTTCCTTCAGCTTTTCACCTGCCAATTTGATCTCCATAGAGGTTTCTGATTTATTTCGGCTGCATTCCAGTATTTTTGTTTTATATTTATTTATTTTCATCATGAATTCTTTCCGTAAGACAGAGTCCATACCATTCAAAAACTCATTCAAATCCTCAGGCTTGTCGGCCAAGATGACGATGTCATCAGCAAATCTCAGAGTTGAAATTATTTCTCCTTGAATCTTCACTCCCACTTTAAATTTTTCTCTAATTTCCTTCATTGCTTGTTCAATGTAAAGATTGAAAAGTATGGGTGATAAGTTGCAGCCTTGCCTTACACCTTTCTGAATACCAGCTTCTCTCTCATGTCCTTCAACTCGAATGACTGCTGTCTGGTTTCTGTACAGATTGTATATCACCCTCCTATCCCTGTACTTTATTCCAATCGATTTCAAAATGTCAAACAATTTAGTCCAATCAACGTTATCAAAAGCCTTTTCTAAGTCTACAAAAGCCATGAACGTTCTCTTATCTTTCCTTATTCTACCTTCCAAAATCAGCCTAAGACTTAGTACAGCTTCCCTTGTTCCTACATTTCTCCTGAAACCAAACTGGTCTTCACCCAACTCCGTTTCTATCTGGCTTTCAATCCTCTTGTAAATTATTCTAGACAGGATCTTGAAGCATGAGTAATCAAGCTGATTGTACGGTAATCTTCACATCTGTCAGCTCCCACTTTCTTTGTTATAGGGATGATTACATTCTTCTTGAAATCAGGGGGTACCTCAGCTGTCTCATAAATCCTACACACCAAGTGAAATAACCTGATCAGACCTTCATCTCCTATGCAGCGTAGCAACTCAATCGGTATATCATCTATGCCTGGTGCTTTGTTCCTGCTTAAGTCTTCCAAAGCTCTATCAAATTCTGATCTCAATATTAAATCTCCTTTCGCATCCTCATCAATTTCCTCCTCCCTTTCCATTACATGATTCTCAATCTCCTTTCCCTTATACAAACTCTCTATGTAAGCTTTCCATCTCTCAACCTTTTATTCCCTATCTGTTAGAGGCTTTCCATTTGTGTCTTTAATATTACAGCACTTAGACTTCTTTTCCCCAAAAGTATTCTTAATCCTTCGATAAGCTGTGTCTACTTTTCCTAATTTCAGACAATTTTCTATACCTGCACATTTCTCTTTCAACCATTCTTCTTTCGCTTCCTTGCACTTCTTGTTAACCTCATTTCTCAGACATCTGTATTCTGCTTTCCCCTTTTCATCTCTTAGATTCTTGTGTTTCCGCCTTTCATCCATCAATTCTAGTATATCCTGAGTGATCCACGCTTTTCTACCTATGCTTTCTTTCCTACCAATGTTTTCTTCTGCGGATTTTGTTATTTCATTCTTCAAAAGTGCCCATTCGTCTGCAATTGAAGTTTGTTTAGGGTTTTTCATTAGTCCTTCCTTTATACTCTTCTTGAATCTTTCGTTTACATCCTTCTCTTTCAGTCTGTCTATTGCCCACCTTTTTGGCTTTTGACTTTTCTTCAGTTTCTTCAACTTTAATCTACATTTCATTACAACCAAATTGTGATCAGAGTTTATGTCAGCACCAGGATATGTTTTACAATCCAAAATCTGGTTTCGAAACCTCTGCTTGACCATAATGAAGTCGATTTGGTAACGCCCTGTATCTCCTGGTCTCATCCATGTGTATATTCTTCTATTGTGGTTATTGAATAAGGTGTTAGCTATGACCAATTCATGCTCGGTGCATAATTCTACCAGCCTGCTTCCTCGATCATTCCTTTCACCTAATCCGAAATCTCCTACTATCTTCCCTTCTCTCCCTTTTCCTACCACAGCATTCCAATCTCCCATTACTATAACATTTTCATCACCCTTGATATACCTCAGAATTTCGTCTATTTCTTCGTAGACCTTTTCAACATCCTCATCATCAGCTTGACTGGTAGGCATATAGACTTGTACCACTGTGGTGCAGGTAGGTTTAGTATTGATTTTTGCTACAATAATCCGTTCACTATATTGCTCATAATATTCCACCCGCTGTCCAAGTTTCCTACTCAATATGAGGCCAACCCCTGCTTGGCCATTGTTTGATTTAGTGCTAATGACCCTATAGTCTCCTGACCAAAAGTCCTGTTCTTCCTGCCAGCACATTTTACTAATCCCAACCAAATCCAACCTCAACCTATCCATTTCCATTTCTAAGTTTTCTAACCTTCCACTTCCTAGCAGACTTCTAACATTCCACGCTCCGATCCGTAGAATGTCAGATTTCCTCTTTGTCACTTCTGTGATGTTAACCCCCTCTCGAGTAGTCCCCACCCGGAGATCCGAACGGGGGACTAGTTTACCTCCGGATTGAAATTTTACAAGGGAGGAGGCCATCATCACATGTAATTATGCATAGAGAGGTGCATATCCTCGGGAATAGCATTACGGCTGTAGTTTCCCGTTGCTTGCAGCCGTGCAGCAGGACGCAGTGTAGCCATTATTTGGCTTATATTATCAATATCTTAACCATCTATAAGACTAGTAAAGAATTGATTTATTCTGAAAGGCTGCTACTCCCTTTCAGAATAAGTAAAGAGCAATTCTACTAACAAAAATACTAACCTTCTACCGTACTAACAATTAAATACCAAAATTCTACTAACAAAATCTTAAGTTCCACCAACAACAAATACTACCACTAAAACAGTCTGTCACCAGGCACACTCACATGCAACCTCACACATCACAGTCTACTGAAACAATAAACTATAACTAATAAACAATGCAACTGCTACCAGATCAAGAATTTTGGTCCTGTTACGAGGCGATGGCTATTGGAATTAATGAACAATTGTGTCCAAGAATGCAAAATTCCTAAAATCTGGCGAAAGGCTCGAGTCATTGCTATCCCTAAACCGGGCAAAGATAGGTTGGATCCCAAAAGCTATAGGCCTATCTCCTTGCTCTGTCACCTGTACAAGGTCCTAGAGAGGCTCATCCTTCAGAGACTTATTGGAAAAGTGGAGCCATTTCTTATACCACAGCAAGCTGGATTTCGAGAAGGGAAAAGTTGCACATCACAGGTATTAAACTTGACACAGTACATTGAGGATGGATTCGAAAAGCGGCTCATTACAGGCGCTGTTTTCATTGATCTCTCTGCAGCTTACGACACAATCAATCATCGGCTTCTTCTAGCAAAATTGTATGACATCACCAAAGACTTCCACCTAGTGTGCAACATTAGAAATATTCTCCAAAACCGTAGATTTTTTGTGGAATTCCAGGGACAAAGAAGCAGATGGAGAACACAGAAGAATGGGTTACCGCAAGGCAGTGTGCTCGCACCACTGTTATTCAACATCTATACCAATGATCAGCCTTTACCTGAAGGTACCAAGAGTTTTGTCTATGCTGATGACTGTGCAGTCACTGCTCAGGCCAACTGCTTTTTAAATGTAGAACAGACTTTGACTAAGGCCCTGAAAGAATTTACTAGCTACTACAGTGACAATCACCTGAAGCCAAATCCTGCCAAAACTCAGAGTTGTGTATTTCACCTCAATAACAAAAAAGCAGCTAAAACCCTACAAATCACTTGGGAAGGAATCCCTCTTCAGCATTGTCCGACTCCAAAATATCTGGGAGTAACTCTGGATCGTACGCTTACATTTAAGAAGCACTGTCTAAACGTGAAGCAAAAAGTGTCTGCCAGAAACAACATAGTGCGGAAACTGAGAGGCACCACCTGGGGAGCTCATCCATGTACTCTGAGAACAAGCGCGCTAGCATTGTGTTACTCCACTGCTGAATATGCATGCTCGGTGTGGCACAAGTCCAGCCATACTAGAAACATAGATGTGGCATTAAATGACACCTGCCGTATTATCACGGGCTGTTTAAGACCTACACCCATAGATAAACTTCACTGTCTCGCTGGTATTGCACCACCTGAAATCCGACGCGAGGTTGCTGCTAGATATGAGAAAAGCAAGGCTATGACTTTGGAAACTCACCCATTGTATGCTTGTCAGCCAGCACATCCTAGGCTGAAATCAAGAAAGAGCTTCTTGAAAACCACTGAAGCTCTTAAAGGAACATCACAGCAAGCAAGAATCTCAATGTGGCGGGGAAAATGCCAATATTTAAGAGAATGGATGGTCCCAAAGGAAGAGCTTCCCCCTGGACATTCAGAAAAGTGGACAACATGGAAGGCTCTTAATCGGCTACGCTCCAGTACCACGAGATGCAAGACTAACCAGCAGAAATGGGGCCTTCCTGTGGAATCAGTTTACTGCGAGTGTGGTACTGAGCAGACCAATGATCATCTTCTACTGTGTCCTTCTTCTCCAGACACTTGCACCATTAAAGACTTAATGGGAGCTACTTCAAATGCACTCGTCGTGGCAAATTATTGGTCAACCAGTGTTTAATATTTCTATTGTTTCATTTTTCTATGTTTACTTTGTACTTCTGACACGATAAATAAATAAATACCAGACACACTCACACACCACAGTCTAATAGAACAATGACATATATCTAATAGACAAACTAACTACCTACTTACAACTAAAACTAACTACATACTTACTGTAGTGTTATTTGAATTGACAATATTTACAAAATGCAATTTAGATAGAAAATACTTACAAAATGTAATTTAGATTCAAAATTGTCACAAAATGCAATTTAAGGGGGACGTATGCAAAATTGCACTAAGTGAGAAATGGTTTCATTTCGGCTGTATTAAGGTAAAGGAGGAGGATTGTGTAGTCGGGAATTGGTTTTTAAAGTATGTGATACACCGGACTGTTTGAGGGTGCAAATCAAAGCAAGGGATCAAATAATACAGGAACTTTAACCTTATTGTGTTAAAATTTAAAATCACCTTATCGTTAGCAAAGAAAACCCTTAGGTAACCTATTTCCTACTCCGGCTCTCAAGTTTCTTAATATGAGAAAAATCGAATCCATTCAACGTTCATTCTCAAATTATGTGCTTTTAGTTGAGCTAGTGCCCTCAGAACATGTTGGTTGGTTCCTTAGTTTAAGGGCTGCGACAACGCGGTCATGTAGACCCGTGTACTTTGGGTTTGTGTAGAATTTGTCTGATAACCGGTGTTAATTGTGATGGCTGTATTAGTGTGTGTTATCTGTGATTCAGGTAGGAATGCAGATAATCAATTTTTCAAATAGTTCCTACTTTTGCTACCAAATGCTACCGTCCATGACACCTAGCTGTGGACTTGGCTACTAGATGCCATCGCAGCCAGCGCCTGGCGACGAATGTTGGAACTAATATAGCATTATCAAACTAACCTACAAATTTTAGCTTCCACAAGTGAATGGTTCTTTTGCATGCCATAAATCTATTTACTCGAAATCTCCTCCAGCTGTTGTGAACCGCGTTGACTAAGCTGATTGATGAACTTTCAAGTCGGAAGTTATATTTGCCAGACTAGATAGAAATGTACCAATATTTTTTTCTAAAACAGTTTTCAAAAGTTTTAGGGGTACGCATACCCCCACGTTCCCCCTGAATAAAAGCACTGGATATGAGCAAAATGCAACATGAAATCTGCCAGGAAATTAAACTATTTGTTAATCTCTGCCAAATTAATAATTAATGTATCAGGATCAAAATTAAAAACACGTATGATTGTATTTAATATACGAGGAGACATTTGTACACAAACCTGTAAAACCTTTAGGACAACGACAAGCAAATGTAGTGACTGGATAGATGGGTCGAAAAAGGACTGTATCACTGCTGATGAAACCTGATGCATTACCAAACTTGAGGACAGTAAGACATTCTTCATAGTTGAGGCACGGCTCCCGCACACACAGGTTGTCATCGAATGGCAGAACCTACAACAATCACATTGTCTATGAGTTTAATATTGTTCTGCTCACCCAAGGTATACAAGTCCTTCTATAAATATCAGGGTACAGCTAAAAGCTCCATAATAAATCTCTTCCTGCATTAGTTTTATTATCACAGTATAGTAAGACTTGAAAATGAGAGCACAATCAGGATTCGAACCCAACCATATACTGTTTTTGATTTGATTTTTTTTTCTGCACATGTAATGTATTGAATGTTTTTACTTTTACTGCAGGAAGGGATAATCAGTCCAGCTATTTCAATATTTCAAATTAAAGATTAATGAATACAAAACTGTAGGGTATTTTCTATTTAGTTCTCTTGGGCTACCTTGAAATAAAGTACAATGGAACTGCTCGCTTCTTTCACCAAGTTCTTCAATATGTATATATTTTAAGAACAATAAAATAAAACTGAATTGTTTTTATCCTTTCAAGAATAAGATTTTCAAGACTACATTCATGACCATGGAGGCTTTTAGCTATTAGTTCATAATATATTGTACTATTAGTATAAGCCATATAGATAGAAGGTAGGCAATCACACATGCAAGAGACAAATTCTCATCCTTTGATTTGGTTGCCACTGTTCCACTAACTGAACTAATATGACCGACACTTTTCATGACAAGAATTCATCCGTGAAACTAGCAATGTGTTAAGTGAATCACACTTTAACTGTAGCCTTCTGTGGGGTTGAATCCAAGAATTTGATCTTCACAACCACACTTCAATGAATATACTAGCTGTTGATCAAAATAATTATTCCGAAAGAAAGATAAGAAAGAATGAAAGAAAGAAATGAATAACAGAAACTATGGAAGATCATTCTGATGTATGTACCTGTACAGTTGAGAGCCGTGCCAATATAGCCCTGTTGAGGTAGACACGTTCCTGCAGGAATTGTGGTGGGTAGAACTCGTCCCCATTCAGATTAGGGCGTCGGGCAGAAAAACTCACATTCAATATCTTTGCATTGACATCTGTGTCATCCTATAAAATTAAAAGAAACTACTCAGATTTCACATTATGTTCAGTAAAATATAAATTACAGTAAAACACAATCAAATTAAAAAGTTACTCAAAATTATTTCAAAATACAATGAGTAGCAAATCATAAGACTTGTTCATATTTATTTTCTTGTGGCAGCAAAGCCTAGTAGAAAAAGCAACTAAAATAGCCTACCAATCAACTCAAGTTTCTATGAAATTTGAATTGAAAACTCAAGATGAGTCTATGGTGTGAATGTAATTAACACTAGTAAAATTATGCAAATGCCATGCAGCATATTAATATTACCATAGTAATATCAGAGACAACTAAATTCCAGTCCAACTCAATGAATACTCAAAGAAATTAAATAACCTATGAGGACTTTCAACCATGGAATGAAATTATAGTCAGTATAGTACACATTTTTGAAAGTCCTTATCTGAAGCATGGCGTTCTATGGAAGTGAAGTTCGCTTGTTGGTACAGTAGAAAGTAGGAGAAAAAACATAAAGGGGAATGATTTTCAACACACAAAAAATGTTTATAACAAGCAATGCTTGTCATGGAATAGTAAAATTCGCCATTACTTAACAGTGATTAAACCGGAAGTTCTTTATGCTTCAGAAACGCTCAATTTACAACTTAAAACATTTAAGGAACAATTAGAGATTAAGGAAAGGAAAATTATGCGAAGATCTTAGGGCCCTGAATTAAAAATGGCGTACACTATCCCAAACCCAACTCTGAAATATATAGGAAAATTTCTAAACTTACCGATACCATGAGAATGAGACGAATTCAATTTCTGGGCCATTTGGAAAGAATGAATCATACGAGACTTACTTACCGAATCCACAAATTTCTGCAGATCAAACGTACAAGACCAACGTGGTACAAACAGGTGCAGAGGGACCTAGTGGAAATGGGATCACCAGATCTGATGAATAGAAATGTAATCAGGAATATTGTTCACACAAGGGGATTTGAGGAAGATCAGAAGAAACCAACACGACGTGCATGGTCGGAGGAACAGAAACTACAACAATGCATGCATATGAAGAACTCCTGGGCAAGGAGGAAGGCTTAACATACGTTGATTCCACGTGGTCCTAAGTGACCCATCCGCGAGAAGAAGGAGAAGAAAGGGGAAAGAAGAAGATAATATGGGTAGATAATCTGCCCCAATAAGTTGTGTACATAGCTACCTTACTGACAGTGTTCACTGAACATCAAGAGCCTAGCTGCCACACCTGCTGGCAGTTAATTGAAGCCTTTCTAGCCACCTAGCTTGCTGGTCTTCCCTCCTCACTCCTCTAAGGTAAGCTTCATCCCTCAGATATGTCTACAGTACATCTCTTTCTCCCTCCCCATTATTCTGGGTATCGATACTGGTTATACTGAGTTTTCTAGTTTGAATAAAACACTTTCATGAATAGACTCTAATAATAATTTGTTTTGTTAATATCTCATAAGATAACAATGTAAATACAATTATGTTGTTTGAGTCTTCAGTCTTTTGACAGGTTTGATGCAGCAATCCATTCTTCCCTGTCCTGAGCTAAGTGTTTCATCTCTACATAGCTACCACACCCTACATCCGATGCAATCTGTTTATCATATTCTAACCTTGGTCTATCCCTACAGTTCATATCCTCGACCCTTCCTTCCATAGCTAACTTTGCTATTCCTGCATGTCTTAGTATGTGTCCTACCAACCTAACTCATCTCTAGCAGTTGCCAGAAACATCTCTCCTCTCCCAATCATCCTCCCTTTTCATTTGTAACCCTATCTACCCAACTGATCTTCATCATTTTCCTGTAACACCATATTTCAAACGCTTCAATTCTCCTATTTTCTGCTGCTCTAGCAGTCCAAGTTTCACCTCCATATGGCGCCACGCTCCAGACAAAGGCTTTCAAAAATTACTTCCTAATACCTAAATCTATATTCGATGTCAACAGATTTCTTTTCAGTAGGATTTCTTTCCTTGCCTGTGCAAACCTACTTTTTTCTTTGCTTCATCCATCACTGGTTATTTTGCTTCTTAAGTAACAGAACCCTACTTCCTGTAGCTTTTCATCTGCAAATTCGACGTCCATAGGGGTTTACGATTTCTTTCGGCTGCATTCCAATATTTTTGTTTGACATTTATTAATTTTCATCCTGAATTCTTTCCTCAAGACAGAATCCATACCATTTAAAAACTCATTCATATACTGTTACGCCGCTTTAATGTTCCCACTTTAAGGAAATCCTGATTTTAACAAACAAAAAAAATCGTAAGCCATATCAAAATTCCCATAAGAACAATGCTAATAAAACCCACTTTTAACACTAACGGTAGCTAGCACACACAAGCTGGCATAGCGCAAAGCACATTCCTTCCACGGATCAACTCCTGATCTGTGTACAACTTCCAAAATCAGATCCTCACTAAGCCTGAGGGCTGAGGGAAGTACAGTATGGATTCAGGCCAGGAAGGTCAACAGTTGACCTCATCTTTGCAGTAAGACAGCTACAAGAACACCATTATGAATATGGGAAAGATCTGGTGATGACCTTCTTGGATATTGAGAAAGCATTTGATAGTATTAATAGAAACAAGGTATGGGAAGCAATGAGAGCAAAAGCAGTGAACAAGGAGACAGTGGCAAGAGTGAAAGCAATGTACGAGGGAAGCAAAAGCTGTGTAAAGGTGGGAAGAGAGAGAACGGAATGGTTTCAACTGGAGAGTGGTCTGAAACAGGGAAGTGCCCTCTCACCCCTGTTATTTATAGTGGTGATGGATGAAATCATACGAAAAGTGGTAAATAGCATTGGGGAAAGGAAAATGAAGGCAATGTTGTTTGCTGATGACCTTCTGGTATGGGGAGAGGATGAGGAAGAAGTACAGGAGCAATTAGATGAGTGGGAGAAGGTAGTGTTATCATATGGGATGAAGTTCTCAGCACAAAAGAGTGAAGTGGTCATCACAACGAGGAAGAAGAACAGACTGGATATGGGCATAACACTTGGAGGACAGCAGTTGCAGAAAGTAGAATGCTTCAAGTACTTGGGAAGCATAATTGAAGAAAAGGGAGGCAATAGGATGGAAATAAATGAGAGGGGAAGGTGCGCAGATGGATTTTTCAAGAGTGTTAGGGGGATGATATGGAATAAAGATGTACCACAAAAATGTAAAGGAATCATCTACAAGACCTACTTTGTGCCAAATTTGACATATGGTTCAGAAACATGGGTGTTGAAGGAAAGGGACAAGAATAAAATACGAGCAGTGGAGATGAAGTTCCAGAGGAGTAGGGTAGGAGTGACTAGACTGGACAGAGTAAGGAATGAGAGAGTCAGGGAGATGGTAAGAGAGGAGCCATTGCAAAATAGAATAGAGCGATCTAGGCTACAATGGTATGGACATGTGAGGAGGATGGAAGAGGAGAGGATACCGAAGAAGATGTTTGGAATGGAAATGACGGGAAGGAGGCCAAGGGGAAGACCAAGGGACAGATGGACAAAAGGAGTTAAGAAGAGTGTGGAGGAAAGAGGAGTGTGCTGGGACACAGTAAATGACGAGAGATGGTGGATGGACAGGAAACGATGGAGAGGCTTATGTTCCAAGCAGACCCGACCATCGGTTGGAAACTGCTCAAGATGATGATGATGACTAAGCCTTAATGCTAAAATGCTACTGTACCTGCACACTAAAAACAAAAATATTTTCTCTAGGGCAAGGAATGATGGCAGCCAGTCCTTCAACAAAGAATGTGAGCAGTGGCGAGAGAAATGCCTCCTCTGTCATGTCGTTGAGCCTCACTGTGATAGAGTTGAAGAGCAACTCCTCGGTGACCAGACGAACAGTCAGTTGCATCTGCGCCTTCACTTCGTTCACACCATCTGAAACATACAAGAGTAAGATTATTGCAGGGTGTTTTCCCTGGGATCTTCTGTGTCCTCTTGTCACTGTTAGTCCAGTATCATAGAATGAAAGGAAGATTGTAGTTTTACGTGACCGTGAATCTAGTGATTATGAGCCACGGGACCTCCTTTTTACGTGGAATCCGAACCACAGGACATGCCATTTCACTTCGAAAATCTCACATGCATTGACCGGGAATCGAACCTGGACCGCCTTGGTGAAAGGCATACAGCTAGACCGCTGAGCCACCACGCCCCTATCAGAGAATGGGGTGATTGCAACATAGAGAGGTGAATTTGACTGAATGTATTAATATTTTATTTGGTGCAGGACACAAGGGCAAGGAATTTTTTAAATATTATTTTCAAGCCATTTTGACAATAGAACAAAGAATGTAGAAATTTTTAAAAGTATTGATGGGGTGAATGTCAGCTCAGTTTGTCGTTCATTCATGTAATTGAAAGGAAATATATATCAACCACACATATTTTATCTTTGATCAGAATATTTCCAACCTTATTTCAATATCAGGGCATTGTTTAATTTAGAATATTTTTGAAAAGGAAGAAAAAAAATATAAGGACGAAGTCTCCACATTTATCTTCGAAATGTACAATAAAGATATTAAATCTTGTGGCCAAGGTCACCTCAACTGGCAAAGTAACTTTAGCTGCCAAATCGAAATTTGAATTTTGATTGCAAAAATTGTCAATATGGTCATTTTATAATATGCAGCAATTCATTGGTACTGTATTTATATTGATTTCAGATAAGGAACATAATTTTGATTCCAAAAAATAAACGTTACTCCATTCTACGGCACAGCTCAAATAAATTATTTACATCAATAAGTTGTTTGTGAATTTATTGTCAGTTTGACAAAAACAAAATCCATAAGTGAAAAATTATAGAAACATTAAAATATACATTACCATACCAAACTGAGTAGGTACTATGCAGTACATTGACATGAAAACCACGTTCTCGTATGGCTCTGTATTGACTAGATTAAATTATTTCAATTTATTTACAGAAATATTACTTGGTATGAATCAGCCTCATCAACACATTAAAATTGGTTACATTTAACCAATAATACTTTTACTATTACTCTCTCACACACACTCTTGTATACTCTCTCTACTACTAGTGAATGGTTCCACGAGGAGGAACACTTCAATACTCACCTGAAACGGAAACTTCCATGGTTGCCACTTTAGGAACATTCGTGTTGAGCTGTGGTGACAGTGTTAAATCACCAGAGGACTCGTTAAGGTGAACAAGGTTGGCATTATTGCCAGACAGAATTCTATACTTCATCTGGTCAGACACATCAGCATCAAAGGCAGGGATCCGACCAATAGCGTTTGATGGAAAACAGTCACGGAAATTGTTGAAAATTACCTGTAAGAAACAAAAAAGTATTTACCTCAAGTTATTTTCAGCTACCTAGCCTATTCTTTGCTGTTCCCATTTTCCTCTTTCATAATTTTTCAGAAATACAATATATATTCCTCCCATCTGAATGTTTCAAAGCATACAAATTGCGTTGACTAATGGAATGGTAAACCTTTGCATCAAGGCATTTCATTATACCTAAAGGTGTTAGTGTGCAAAAGAACTTGGGAATTTCATGAGATGCAAAGCTCCAGAGGGCATTGCACCCAGTTCATAATTTCATCAACTAATTATTCTTGGTAGCTATGTAGAGATGAAATGATTAGCTCAGGATAGGGAGGCATGGAGTGCTGCATCAAACCACAAAAGACTGAAGACTCAAACAACAACAACAACAACAACAACAACAACAACAACAACAACAACAATTATTATTGATTTTAAGTATTTCTACCAACTAGTAGGCATCTCTACTTCATACATACATACATACATACATACATACATAATTTATTGACGGCTTCCACCATTTTCTTTTATACAGGATAAAAGACAATAAGAGTTAATACAAAGTACCCTACTAGTACAATCAACTATATTCATACAGTTTGTCTAATGAAGAGGAAAACAGATATTTTCTCAGGGGTCTTTCGTCTATGCTGACCCCATTTGAGATTCGCATCATTCTGTCAATGGGACTATTTAGACCATAATTAGTCAGATGCCAGTTTGTTTCAAAGACATGATGCTTGCGCATCGAACGGGGTGGCACATAGATATTGATTTCATTTAGTAATTCTGGGCAGTTTATGTGCGAGTTTATAAGAGAGAATATAAAAATTATCACGACGGGATTTAAGAGTTGGCAGCTTCAATTGCATCATTACTTCAGTGTAGTTATAGTTCGTTATTGGGTGTAGGAAACGATATGCATAAATTCGTAGGAATTTGTGTTGTACTTTCTCTAAACTCTCAATTTCTGTTTCATTGAAAGGGCTCCAAATCGGTGTACAATATTCAATTAAGGGTCTGACAAGGGCCAAGTACAGTAGGAAATATATATTTGAGTCACAAAATTCCTTGGAATAACGAGTTGTGCAACCTAATCTCTGCAAAGCCTTTTTTTAAATATTTTCCATATGCTCATTAAAATTAAGTGTGTCTGAGAATTTTACTCCCAGGTCACAAATACTTCTAACAGCATGAAGTGGAGTAGACGATAGAAAGTGATAAGATAATTCAATATTCTGTTTCTTCTTTGAGAATCTAACTAATTTACATTTAGTTTCATTGAGCAGTAACCCATTTAAAGAACAATACTCCTCTAGACGCCAAAGTTCTTCCTGAAGAAGTATACAATCCTGTAGAGATTGAACTTTCATAAAGAACTTTGTATCATCGGCTAACAGGAGGATTTTGGCATGTTTGAAAACTGTATTGATATCATTAATAAAGATTAGATATAACAGAGGAGAAAGATGGGCACCTTGCGGAACGCCAGAAGAGACAGCTATTGGTTGAGATAGGAAATTGAGTATTTTGACAATCTGAGTTCTGCCTTCTAAATATGAGGACAGCCATGATAATAGAGGGTTTTGTATACCATAAGATTGTAATTTTGAAAGAAGAATTTTATGGTCGAGGCTTTTCTGCATGCTTGTAAGGTATTTGGGCACTTTGTAGTTATCGGTATACAAATTTTAAAAAAATGTATGCAGGTCATAATTAAAATTAAAATTTCAATTTACCAAACAGAATATCTAACATTGAATGAACTAGCCAGTTGTTACTATACAGTGATCATTGCTACAATGCGGCAGCAATCACCAGCATTACATAGCCAACATTATATGTAGCTGTCATATGGAATGTTTTGACAGCCAGCTTATAATTCTTATCTCTCTACCAAATTATGATGGATGAGTTGTTATTAATTTGTATCGAGGGCTTGAGACAGTTTAGGTCATCACACCCATTTACTTGGGTTTGTGCTGAATTTGTCTGATATAACCTATGTTTCTGTGGTGACTGTAGTAGTACGTATGGGAATATTAGAAGCCATTTTTCAGTGTTGCCTAATAAGTATATTATTAGAATTGTTGTTCAGTCGATCATCACGAATGTACCCAATTAGATTGCGTGCGGAGTAACAATTTATTTCCTAATTATTTCGATGCTTAATAAAACACTTCTCACACAATGAAACCCCTACAGTTGTATAAAAAGTGTTTTATTAAGATGTGTATACATAATTTATGTACTTATTTCAGGCACTAGGAAATTATTTGTTCTTCCCCCACCAATTGGGTACATTCATGATGATGGACTGAAATGTTATTCTAATAGTATAGGAGTGTATGTGTAGCTGTAATTATTAAGATCGGGGATGGAGTAGGTGCCTCGAGACTTAAAATAAGGTACTATCTTGGTATTTGCCCGAAGTGAATATGAAAAAACCCAGGGAAAAATTACATTCAGGATAGCCATAGTCAGCACTGGGTTTTGAACCAGCTCCCAGTCACGGTCATGTTGAATGATAACATGCACAGCTATGATGGATGAGTGATTTGCAAAAAAGATCAGAAGATACAAAGAACGAGAAATGAAAAGATCTGTCTCAAAAAAATTGGAAAAAGAGTCCCAACTTGGGATTACACCTTATATTCTCTAGAACTTGGTCCTTGAGATTGTATCATGGGCATGCTATAGGTCGAGCCCTGCGAGGATAAACGAAAGGTTATCCACATCCACAAGACTGTAATCCGCATCCACCCCACAACCGCACAACTTTTATCCGTATCAACACGTTTGTTATCCAAATCCGCTGACATTACAACAATAATTTTAATTTATTAGATAAAGCAACACATTTAGACAGGGTGACCGCTGGTTACCTAAAATTATTTTCCCTGTGTTTTCCCTGCATTTTCCCTGTGTTGTTATAATGTTTCCCTGTGCTAAATTTAACCTTTTATTAACACATACACTCTTATAAGGATACTATTTAAGTTTATTTTAGCTTGCCACGGTGGGTGAGTGGACAACGTGTCGGTCTACTAACCCCAAGATTGCAGCTACGCTCCTGGCCGTGGTAAGCGATTTTTGAAAGGCGGCAAAAATTACGACACCATGTCATACGATGTTGGCATGTCAAAGAACCCATTTGAATTCAGTAGGCCGTGTTCGTAATGGCAAAATTAATCTTGGGATTTTCCGCCAACACAAAGTTCCTCATTTCTCTACTAGAAAGCGCTATAGTGTCAAGGAGCTTAGATATCTAACCTCCTTGACTTTCATAGTGCTTCAAGGAGCAACGAAATTCGATATGCAAGCTACCCTTTGGGTGTCAAATAACAAGCTTGCACCCGGCACCCGAGGCCATACAATATTATTATTATTATGTTTATTTTCAAAAAATAAAACAAAATTTATGTACGGTAAATACTTCTTTCTATTTATTATACAGTAGAACGTAGACCCTTACGACAACGTATAAAAAGACGCTTTGACAGTCTGCAAATCATTTACAGACACAAGTCGACAGTACAGGAAGGATGCCTGGGACATAAGTACTCTCAATTCAGATTTTGTTCAGTGAATCACGTTACACAACAACTATACCTTATTCCATAAACGTTGAAAGTCAAATGACTGTTACCTCTTACTGACGTGAAGTTAAAGCCAGTTTATAACTATCACGGTGTCTTTAATATTTCAATTGAAGGTAGTGTGCTCGTATAGGTAAGAGCTCTTCTTCGCGGCTGCGGCGTGTGGTAATTATTCTCAACTTATATGGAATAAGATATAAACATCCAAGTCATTTTTTTCTCACGAAGCAAATTTTTCTAACCTTGGATACCCCGAAAAGGCGAACATCCGAAAAGAAGAAATGGCAGAACGGTCAAATTACGGTACTTAATCTTTAATCTTAACGGAAATGAATCTTGTATACAAGATTAATTAATACCGCCAACGATGCATTATTATTAAGCCCAATCATAGGTCAAGACACATTTTTTCATCGTGCCAAATGTTTACCCTGTATTTTCCCTGTGTATTCTATGCAATTTAAATTCCCTGTGTTTTCCCTGTGTTCCCTGAGTTTTCCGGAAAGTGGTCACCCTGTTAAATATTTAAGGACAAATTTGTTTCCCTAGGCTGTGAATTGTAAGGCAATGTTGACTTAGTTTTGTCCCTCTGAGTAACGGCATGTTAATCAGCGGGTGGCTTACTTACTTAGCCGTCGGATATACCCACGCAGGCAAGCGCAGGTACAAAGGAATTTCTTTTTGGCAAAAGTCAACACTAACCGAGGATATTTGCATGACTGACTTCTCTATTATTCTCATACAATCCAAGCGAAAGCAAATATGGAAATTTAAAAAAATAAAAAAATATTTTTAAATCTAACCGCAAATTTACTCTAAACATTATCCACAGCTTATACACTATCCCATCCGCACAGTCATGCAAACTATAACCACAAGGCGAAAAATTTTGCGGATATCCACATCTGCGCAGGGCTTTAGCTATAGGCTATCACACTGCAAACAAGAAAATGGAATGAACATAAATAAAATGCATCCTTATGAATATTTATAATTCGCATGCACTAAAAACATAAATATAATAATTTACCTTAGCTCATAAAATTAGTAACAATAACAGTACATTATCATCTTCAAGACCAGTGTAACTCACCTGAAAATCCTTGAGGAGGGGAGCATTGTCATTAACATCTGTAACCAAGATCTCAACAGTGGCATCAGCACGTAACGGTGGGGAGGCAGCTCGCACGATAAGAACAAATTTTTTGTGACTTGACTCGTAATCCAGATCTACCATTGTGAGAAGTTCAGCCTTGTTACTACCAGGACGAGACACTAGAGAAAAGCTGTTGGAATCATCTCCACCTAAAGATAACAATAGAAACAAATAAATACCAACTATTATCCAACAACACAACATCTGTACTCAGTTCTATTATTTATATATAAAACGTGCTAAGGTGCATCGTTTGCAAAACTCAAACTCCTAGGACATGTGCCAAAGTCTTTTAAATTGTCTGTATAGTTCAGTAATGTAATAAATTACTTAAAAAGTGAGAGGTTGGGGGCACCAGGGGTCCTTTAATTTGGGATAAAGATGATAGACCCCTGCCAGAACTGTCTTTCATCTAGCTTGCAAAACACTAAGGCCCAGTGGTTTGACATGCATTAGGCTTTATTGGTGGGAAATCAATGCACATAACTCGTTGGCATGGTTGGTAGCATGCTGAACTGCTATGCCCAAGATCGCGGGTTCAAACCTGGCCGAAGTCGGCAGATTTTAAGAGCATTAAAATCCTTCTCTATGCCTTCCTTCAGAGGGGAAGTAAAGCCGGCGGGCCAATGTCATAGATTTATGGCATGTAAAAGAACCTACCATTACAAATAGTAGTATGTAACAAAATTTGTAGTTATATTTGGCTGGTTAGAAATGCTCTATCAGGTTCCAACGTTCGCCGCTAGTTGTCAGTGACAGTACTATCTGGTAGCCAGAGTTGGAACTACTTGGAATTGAACTTGTTGGGAGCCACCGTGCATTCAATTAAAATACCCTGCTATGGCCATTGGCTGCAATTCATATATAATTAATAACTCAATATTTACTAGGACATGTAGTAGCTTCTATTATTTCATGCTCAGAAATTCAGACAGGGGCTGGCGAATTAGGGCTTAGGAGGTCAAAAGTGTTTCACTGGGATTTGCATATGAATGGCTGTTGTGATGATAATGGAAATTCGGATAAGATTACCGTATTTACTCAGCTATAGGACCCCCTTTAGTTCTGAAATTGGGAGGGGGGAAGGGGTACTACATATGCGAACTTCGCTAAAATCCATTATTTTGGGAAAGGGAGAGAGTTAAAATACGCTATTGTATTTTGATGCTACATAGTATGATATATTTAATCAAAACAAATGAAGTGCGTGTGTATGTCGACCGGCCATCAGTGTCTCGTCCTTACATGAATGCAGCAACACCGCACGTGTGGCCGGCTGCCACCTCTCTCATAGTGTGCGTATGTCGGCCGGCTGGCCGGCCACCTGTTGCATAGTTTGAGTCATAGCCCGTACCCACGTAAAGAAAGAGAGAGTCTTCTTTCTTCAAAACAAGGTCATGCCTTGTTAGCAACAGAGCTCACATACGATTGAATGGTATGGCCCGAGCAGCCAACAATGATCCAACATCTGGTATACACAGACAAGTATATTCCATGATTATTGCCAACCATCTCTGAAAAGATATCATATTTTCCCTGCGATTGTTTTACCTGACCAACCGCCGGGCGTATCCCATCCTCGTGGAGCTGCTCGTGCCGCGCTCGTTGCTAGACAATGACGGACATGCCTCTCAATAATTAAGGATGGGTACTATAAGCGATTTCCAAGAATTTTGTATTATGGCTCTCGAAAATTAACGGGGGTACAATAGGCGAGGGGGTCCTATAGCCGAGTAAATACTATATTGGTTTTGATGGCAAAGGAAAGGCTATGTTTATTTGAAAATAATGAGGGTTCAGGGCAAAGGGAGCAGGCTATTAATTTGATCAATCAAGTATTAAGGGTTATGAAAAGATTTGTCACTTGAAAGGTCTAAATGAGTTTTATATGGAAAAATATATTTTTAATTTTTGTCCTTGTTTTGGGGAGACTGGGCCATTTATCCATATCTTCATTTGAATTGTTGAATGAGTGAACTGTTGTATTGAGCATTGTGCTGTGAGTGTTAGCCTTGTAGGTATACCAAGACAGCATCAATGAGCCAAATATTGTAATTAACAGGATTTCAGCGAGGACATATTGTGGTCCTGCGGGATACTGGATGTTCCTTCTGAAGAATTGCTAAATACGTTGAACATGTGGTGTCTGCTTAGTGCCAGTGGTTCACAGAACATGCACATTTTCACTATCCGGGTTCCAGACAGCAGCAGCATACAGATTCACACCTAGACCACTACACTGGACGAGCAGCCACTGCTAATTGCACAGCAATCACAGTACAAATTAGAACCAATGTAGCTACGACTACCAGAATACAATTTGCTGGAAACTAGCAGCATACAGATTCACAACTAGATTGCTGCACTGGACAAGCAGCCACTACTAATTGCACAGCGACCACAGTTGTAGCACTGACAGTGTCAGCTAGGACCATCAGGAACCATTTGCTGGAAGCTGGGCTATGGTCAAGGGTGGTGCTCTTCGAGCTACCCCTCACACTTCATCACTGCACAGCCCACCTCTGAAGGTGCCACGAAAGATGCAACTGGAGGGATGAATAGCACAGAGTTGTGTTTGGCATTAGTGAGTGTGGTGTCAATCAGAAGAGCAGCAACTACCTGAGAGAATATAGCAGCAAAATACAGAACCAACTATTGGCATCTTGCTGTGGTAGCTCTGGTGTTTATAGAGAAAACACTGAAATGCAGGATACATCCAGAACATCAGCCAGCCCATTCAATTGCCATTCCTACAATGTCCGAGAGATGTGTTCTTTCAGCACACACTTCTTGCGTTATCCAACGTTCTCTCCTAAATGTCCATTCGTATGGAAAATTATCTCTCAAGATAACATTCAACACCTCCGTGATCATCTCTATGCACACTTGTATGACTTCATTGTAGCTAGAGGAGGTTATACAAGGTACCGTAATGAAATGAATGATCCTGTGATTATTGTCATGTATACAATTTGAATAAAACTGCATTCATGTTGGATGATTTTTTCAGGGTATCCATTTTTCATTTTCCACTGATTTATTATATAGCATATGTATTTAATCCTATTTATTTACTTGCTAAAATTGTACAATAAACTGTTATTTTATGTTTGTGAAATTTTGTTATGGGATCCGAGTCTGTTTAAACCCAAAAGCTGAGCGGGAGACTGGGGAGGTTTTCAAGGTTCAAAATCTTCCAAAAGGGATATGGCTGATCCAATCATAATGAAAATTTGGGGGTTGTTAGCCTACAGAGTCTGTCCTAAAAGTGGTCGGACTGGATTTTTCCCGCGCAGATGGACAGACTGCCCGCGGCTTCTCCGCCTGGGGTTGGTGGAGGGGGGTGTAAGGAAGGCTGGGAGCCAGCCACACAGTTGGTTCTCAGCTGTAGTGGAGTGTAAATCGCTCGTCACCATAACCTCTGCAAGTGTACTCGTCACGCTGCGTCATGGTTCGTCTGTTGATACAGTGCTCTATGCCACCAAATTTTGTGTTAGGCTCAGCAAAACTGGGAAAGAGACTCACAACATGATTAAGACGGCTTATGGTGATAACGCCATGGGCAAATTGAGTGTTTTTGACTGACACAAGCTGTTTTGGGAGGGGAGAGAGGAAGTTGAAGACGAAGCATGTTCAGGACGACCTTCGAGCACCAAAAACGGATGAAAATGTGTCAAGAGTGAAGAATTTTTTGGACAATGACCTGGAGATCCTTAAATGGCTGAGAAAACGCATCGTCCATGTCCGCCCAGCGATCGCTAACTCCCGGCGGCTCCATCACGACAATGCGCCGCGCCACACAGCCTTCCACGTGCTGGCGTACCTGGCCCAACACAACATCGCAACCCTGCCTCAACCACCCTACAGTCCCAACATTGCCCCAGCAGACTTTTTCCTCTTCCCCCACCTCAAAACCACCCTAAAAGGACATCGTCAGGGCTCCGTGAAAGCGTTGCAACAGACCGTGACGAGGGAGCTCGACGGCATTCCAGTTCCCCCCTTTCAGAAAGCGTACGAGGGTAGGAAATCCCGCTGACAGTGGTGTGTGGATGCAGAAGGGTCCTACTTTGAAGAATATTGAGCGTATGTTTCATTTCTGCCAATATACTTTTTTAGATTGACTCAGTCCGACTACTTTCAGGACAGACCCTGTATATTATTTTTCAGGGCAGAGGATAGGCTATTTTTAATTTACAAAATATTCGGGCCTTTAAATTAATTAGATCACAAAATAACATATTGTTTTAATCCCTTGGTTGGGGGTAGTTGGGATAAAACACGGTTGTGTCAGTGTGCTAATTTAGAAGGCTATTCCTGGATGAGAGTAGCTTCCCGTGACTGGGAGAGCTTACTAGTGTAGTGTGTTGGTGTTAGTGTTGAATCTCTTGGGGGCGTTCCTGTAAGATGCAAGTATCTGCTAGGGGATGAATGTCTGAGTGCAAGCTACTAAACTAGCCTGTCAGCTGAGCGGAATGAGTAATTCAATAAATGTGGTAAGTCAGCGGCTCGACGCTCTGCGGTCGAGTCGCGTGCTGTGAGTACAATGGAGTCTGACAAAGCAATTACTGACCGCTACGGTCAGGGGCACTTATGGCTAAGGTCAGGTGGGGTATGAGGATGTGAAGTGGAGTGTAATCAGTAATACAAGTGTAGCTTACTGACCAAGTATTTAATGGCCAGTTGATGTAGTGTTATGTCCCTCTTGGGAAGTTTGAGCAAATATAAGTGTAGTACAATTTGTAAAGGGTAGGTGTTTTACAAAATAAAGGATTCTGAGCACAACTAGATTCTCACCTGGTGATGAACGGACGTCGGGCAAGGCCGCTGGCGAAGAACACTACAGAACAGATAATAGCTCCAATCTGGACTCCATTCTTATACCTTTCAGCGCTGCTTGGTCAGCATTGCGTCAATGTAGCTGCCCCAGATAGTTGTTAGTGTAAATGTTTGTGTGTGTTTTGCAAGCAGTTGGCTAACCTCCTAGGCTTAGGTGGCCGCCGCTTGCTGTGTAGAGATATGTTCTGGAATTATGGTGTTTCCAGTTGGGGTGGTTTTGGTAAAAGATGGAGGGGGTGGATCTCAGGGGGTACTGCCCCCCGGGCTGTACAATATGATACATGGCTTTATAGGAGTTTTACATGCAAAATATTTTTTTAAACGTTTACTGTTGTTTTTGGAGGACAGAGGGATGATATAGGAGAAAATACATTTCAGTTTTACATACCAATAATTGAGTAGTGGACAACTGCATTTGGTCCTTCATCTGGATCTCGGGCATAGATCTCCCCAACAGTTGAACCAACAGGTGAATTTTCGGCTATGAATAAGGTAATTTTGTCTGACTCAAAGGCAGGTGGGGAATCATTCACATCTTCCACCCTGATAGTCACATTCACAGAACCAGACATCGAGGGTGATCCACGATCTATAGCATAAGCCACCAATTCATATTGTGCTACACTTTCTCGGTCCAAAGATTTTGCTGTTCGTATCACTCCAGACATTGGATCCACAACGAAAGATCCATCGACTGCACTCTCTTGCCCCAGGGCATACCGTATCCGTCCATTCACTCCTATATCAGCATCTGTAGCAGAAATCTGTACAACACTTGTCCCGACTAGAGCATCTTCTGGTACAGAGCCAATATACGAAGGCTTCTTAAATACTGGTGGATTATCATTTACATCAGAGACAGTAATTTCAACATCTGTAGTGTCTGAAAGAGACGGTGAGCCTCCATCTCTAGCAGTCACTGTCAATAAATACCCACTGACAGTCTCTCGATCTAATAATTTAGTCAAGATAACTGCTCCTGTTTGTGGATTGATGCTAAATTCTGGATTTGTAGATTTCTCATCAAGAGTGCCAAGGCTGTAAGTTATTTGTGCATTCTGCCCCACATCACCATCTGTGGCACTAATAACCAGTACTGTAGTACCAATTGGGGCATCCTCAAACACACTAGCAGAATATGGAGAATTCTCAAACACTGGAGCAAAGTTGTTAGCATCGGAGACATTGACATAGACAGTAGCAGTATCTTGTCGACCACCAGAATCTGATGCGGTTACGGTTAGCACAAAACGTTTCTCTTGCTTGTAATCCAGGGGTTGGGCGATGGTGATCAGACCGCGACCATTCTGAGATGTAACAGCAAATCGACTTCGTATGTTGCCACCAGTCAGCTCGTAGTGTAACCTGTAAAGAAATCCAATTTGGATATCATTGTCATTATGCCTACTAAATCTACAGTTTCAGTACTAAAAGATTAAAGAGATTATCTATAGTGGTATTATTTTAAGAACACTGAAAAAAGACAATTCTCATTAGAAGTGTCAAAATTTGTGGCTTGCAATTTTGCAAGGGGAGGGGGATATATGACTGAATATAAAAGGAAATAATAATTACACAATTTGGTTACTATTCACATCATTTTTAGACATGAAGAATTTTCAAGAATCTGTCTCTACCCACACATTTTACTGCACAACCAGGAATATCAATATATTTTACAGTCCAATAGATATCCAAGTATTTTGTGGAAACCCAGTATGCAATATAAATGTGAGAGCTTAATTTTATTCTTCTTCCAAATTACCATGTGTTTTTCATGTTTTGTAAAATCACAGAACAAGCCATTGACCAACCAACAACTGTGTTTTCCTAGAATTTAATAAACATTATGATTTACAGTTTGTATTGTAAATAATCAACCAAAAATATCATCTAAAGTATTCAATTCAGTCAGGAATCCATAATTTTCTTTCTTCACCTCAAAATTTTCTTGTATTTAACTGAAGAATTAAACAGAGCTTTCACTATTGGTTACCTCAATTTGGAAAAATCAAGGAGTACCCTTTAAGAAAAATATCTTGTGGCTTGTACATTCAACAATAACTTATGATGAAACTAATAGAAAAGTGAAATTAGATAATCACAGAACTAAAAATTCAATGAAGATCAAAACTGGTAGAGGGAGGAAAACTACAACTTCTTATAAACATAAAACAGAACATGTGGAAGTGATCCAATGAATCTCGTTGATCTAATGAACCAAAATTATGATTTACTTCATTGAAAATAAACCAAAAGTTCATGAGAATTCATAGGACCCATAAAAATGGCATTAAATATTGTAACCTGTAACTTAACGAATCAACCAGTAAATTTTGGTGTAAACTGGTATTGGTTTGAGTTAAATAACCTGGTGAATATGTTCTCTGGAGCAGTTTTGAAAATTTTTAGATGATCTTCATGTACATTTTCAAAATGTAGGTGCATATTTCACACTCATAACCTGATTAACCAATGTAATGCTACAATAACTATCTCAGTCTACCATTGGTTGACCATTTGTAATATAACACTCAAAAGACACCAGATTCCCCACGTTGGGTGCCATTTGTAATGTTACAATAATCAACTCAACCCCACGTTGGGCACCATTTGTAATGTACTGTAACATACTAACTCAGTCTCCCATTGGGCGACCATTTGTAATGATACACTCTCAAAAGACATAAGATAGGCCAAGTTGTGAAACCATTTGTGATACTACAATACAATCTCAGTTTCAGGTATTGGGGGTTGGACACCACCGAGAAGTGCACAGCAAGGATAATCATTAGCATCTAACTAAATGAGGTCGAGCCTATGTGGCTCAGGCGGCAGCACGCCGGCCTCTCACCACTGGGTCCGTGGTTCGAATCTCGGTCACTCCATGTGGGATTTGCACTGGACAAAGCGGAGGCAGACAGGTTTTTCTCCGGGTACTCTGGTTTTCCCTGTCACAAATTTCATTCCAGCAACACTCTCCACTATCATTTCATTTAATCATTGCCCCAGGGGAGTGCGACAGGCTTCGGCAGCCAGCACAGTTCATATCCTCGCCGCTAGATTGGGGCTTCATTCATTATATTCCCTGACCCGGTCGGTCGACTGGAAGCAGGCTGTGAATGTTTATTTTTTTCATCTAACTATATAAGGTAATTCTTCGAGATTAAACATTGAAATCTGGTAAAATTAATATATTCTATAAGCTTTGTAAAGACAAGGATTATTGTCACATACAGGCAAACTATAGGCCCTAAAACACACTAACATGACAAATCATATGTGACATCCATAAGTTCTTGGAATGCACATAGTGGTACACGTGAAAACGTACTGTTGTGAAGACAGCTCTGGAACTCGTCGACAATGCCACTACTAATTCTGGAGTTAATTTTCCCAAAGAATCAGACCTGTCAATACTTGTTTGCTGATAAGCTCTAACTGATTCACATGTTTCTCAGGAATTTACTGAAATTAACCATCAGGTGACTTCCGCAACTCTGGCTCTGCGAAACCCATTCAGTTTCGGGTTAAACCTGGTAGCCAGTTAGCGGTGCTGAATTAGTGACATGCTATTGTTAACACATACTCCGACCAACATGAAATTATCTCGGCGGAATGAGATACCATCTCCTCTCGACAACTGGAGATTCCAGTGTACATTAGTACAATGTACTATATAATAAATTGAAATTCTTGTTCACGATTATATAACACAGTATAATCAACAAACGAGTATTCCGACATTAAAGACCAAGTCAGAACAACTTCACAGACTAATTTAAATAACTTTGCAATCAAACAGCTCTACCCTGCTCTTGACAAAGGTCAAAGCCAAGAATAGCCATGTATTTCCCTGGTTCTGTAGTTGGGTCAAGATGTCAACAGAATTGAGCAACATACAGAGTTTCTGTACTCAACGTAATGGTTGCACACTAATTTCTAAATAATAGTTCATTCAACTCAGTATGTATTGAAACAACTGCAGCACAACTTTATTTAATTAACCAGTTAGAAAGCTACCATTCCTGATTCTTAATTCACCTCATAGTGCTCACAAACTGTAAACTAATTAATTAAATATAATAAAATTCTGTTCTGTTGTAAGTTGCTGCATATTAAAAAGCATTAAAAGCTCCTCCATTTTTGGAAGAAGTACAATGCCTTTACACATAAACTGTGCAATAATTGAATTAAGAGAAAGGAGAACCTAGACTGAACATCTTATCATCTGACGTACAAGCTCTCCATGTTGTACACAAAAATATCTGAATCATTTTCTTTCTCCCAATGTTTTCCCACAAGTGTGAAGTCTGCTTTGTGAATCAATGAACATCCTTTCACATGGTCAAATGTCTGACTGTCAAATATTTTAAAATGTGATAAGGACAGAAGCTTATAGTTTTACGTAACTGTTAATCTTGCAATAATGAGCCAAGGGACCTGGATCCTAATCACAGGACATGATATTTTACACACAAAATCTCACATGCATTCCAGAGGAAAGCAGCTTTACCTCTGCACCATCATGTCCCCCTAAAATGTGATATGTACAAAATATGGTACAGTATATTATCATGGAAATTACCGTATTTCCTCGCATAATCGTCGCCACCGCGTAATCGTCGCACCCCACATTTCAAACACTAAAATAGGTTTATAAAATTTCATAGCATATTCGTATTTGTCGCCAGTCATGTGCACATGCTGCCGCGACTTTATAACCTGGCGCTACTTTGTCTGAAGAAAAATATCTCGTCTTTAAGCTTGCGGGCTATGAACTGTGACGCGAGGGGCAAGCTTCATCACTTAGCACATTCCGCGAGCGTATAATCTGGCGTAATCTAGTCAGGAGAAAGTAATCTCATCTTAATGTCTGCGATATGAAATTGTGACGCAAGCAGCCAGCTCATATTCCGCGAGCTTATAGGCCTGATCTGGGGTGATCATGTCAGCAGAAAGTAATCTTGTCTCTATGTCTGCGGGCTATGAACTGTGACGCGAGCGGCCAGCCTCATCACTTAGCACATTCCACGAGCTTATAGGCCTAATCTGGCGTGATCTTGTCAGCAAAACGTAATCTCGTCTTTATGCCTGCGGGCTATGAATCGCGACGCGAACGGCCAGCGCCCATTCCGCGAGCTTATAGGCCTAATCTGGTGTGATCTTGTCAGGAGAAAGTAATCTTGTCTTTATGCCTGCGGGCTATGAATCGTGACGCGAACGGCCTGCACCCATTCTGCGAGCTTATAGGCCTAATCTCTGGCGTGATCTTGTCAGCAAAAAGTAATCTCGTCTTTATGCTTGCGGACTATGAACTGTGACGCGAGCGGCCAGCGCACATTCCGCGAGCTTATAGGCCTAATCTGGCGTGATCTTGTCAGGAGACAGTAATCTCGTCTTTATGCCTGGGGTCTATGAATCGCGACGCGAAAGGCCAGCACCCATTCCGCGAGCTTATAGGCCTAATCTCTGGCGTGATCTTGTCAGCAGAGAGTATTCTCGTATTTTTGCCTGCGGGCTATGAACTGTGACGCGAGTGGCCAGCGCACATTCCGCGAGCTTATAGGCCTAATCTCTGGCGTGATTTTGTCAGCAAAAAGTAATCTCGTCTTTATGCTTGCGGACTATGAACTGTGACGCGAGCGGCCAGCTCACATTCCGCAAGTTTATAGGCCTAATCTGGCGTGATCTTGTCAGCAGAAAGTAATCTCGTATTTATGCCTGCGGACTATGAACTGTGACACGAGCCAGCACACATTCCGCGAGCTTATGGGCCTAATCTGGCGTGATCTTGTCAGGAGAAAGTAATCTCGTCTTTATGCCTGCGGGCTATGAACCGGGACGCGAATGGCCAGCTTCATCAGCACATTCCGCGAGCTTTATCCTGTCGTGACCTTGTTAGAAGAAAGAAGCCTGTCTCTGACTGCAGGCTATGACTCATGCCAGACTCACGCTACGCGAATGACTGGCCCGTGCAGCAAATAATGATACAGTATAATCTTTGAACTTAAATATTTTTCGCATAATCGTCACACCCTGCTTTGTTCCAAGAATTTTAGGCTAAAAAAAGGCGACGATTATGCGAGGAAATATGGTATTTAAGAGAATGGCTGTAACTGTTAAGAAAGTCCTAAAAATGAGACCGCAGCCTCATGCATTCTGGGAGTAATGTGAGTCGACTACACTACCGAGGCCTTCGCTTGTTCATGACTCATTTCCAAGTAGAATGACCTACTGGATATCATTGAGAAAGCTGTGATCTCTAAGGTGATACCAGATTTCTTAATTGCTGTAAATTAATTTGGTGATTAGTTCCCCAAAAGAGCAGTCATTAACCTAGTCCAATCATTGCAGTTAAAAGGAATGTCAAACACAATATCTTATTTTATTATTGTTATTATGTATTATTAATATTACTTTATTACCATAATATAAATTATGTTACGGGTGACAATATAGTAGGAACTCATCCCATATAGGCTACAAAGCGGTGCTACATTGTCACATTATATACCGTACATCAAACTAGGAAATAAGCAAAACCTACTCAATCCTCCACCATCATCTAATGTCCATGCACCTCAAAGTCATGCATAGTCCCCATTCAATCCACTTTTAACACTCACAAATTGCCCCATGTAGGCAGCACCTTTCGGCCAGTAGAACCCGAAGCCAGGCGGCCCGAGGCACATCCCACAACACCAATCCCCTCCGGGACATCCCACCTGCTACCCATCTACATTTTAGAATGTGCACACACACAATCGATAGAGGTGTGATATTTTGTTATTAGCAGTACATGCCTATCTGGTTAAAAGCATGATTTTTATCCATAGGAGCCAAAACCATCACAAATTTTAGGGTACCACGATGCCATGAACTTGGGATATTTAAACATCCTTAACAATAGTATGTCAACTGAAAAACTTTTCAACTCTCAGTCAACAAAATGGTAACAATAGCTAGGGACACAGTTTTCTGAGAAGACTACTTGAGGATGACAACATTTCTTGGTCTGAAATGTCTCCAGATTCTAGAGGGTTTTGAGTTGTAATGTTGATAGTGAGAAGGACATTCTAGATATGAAGATATGTAACAATTTGGTATCTACATGCAATATTTTGTGAAATTCAAAATTTCAATAAAATCATCTTTAATTTATTATCCAAGCTTACAGGATGGAGCCGCATCATATATCGGTAATTCTTTCGGTTAGTTTGAGTACGGACACTAACTCGTACCTACCCATGATTAAGGCTGCTGCAATGTCAGCCAAAACGTCGGGAAATAATCACAGATATACGACGAGGGTCCATCCTGTAAGCCTAAATGACAAACTAGACACCGGCCGCAAAAGCCTACGATCTAAATCATCTTTAAATTTTATCCACAGGAGCAAAACCATCGTAATTATAAGGTATCTTGCTACGATGTCAGGAACTACAGTACACACATTTCAGCATCCTTAACCACAAATTATTCGATAAGCCATGACAATTGAAAAACAAATCTCAACAAGCAATCAACAAAATGGTAACAGCAGCTGCATACACAGTTTTCTGACAGGTCTACTTGAGGATAACAACTTTTCTTAGCTTGAAATGTTTCCAGATTCCAGAAAGTTTGGGGTTATAATGTTCATAGTGAGAGGAATGTTCTAGGTAACAAGATATGTAACAGTTTGGTATCTTCCTTCAAAATTTTATGAAATTGAAAATTTCAATTAAATCATCTTATGGTCACAAAGTTAAATAAGTAGAACAAATACAGCCCTCAGGCTATTAAATTTCTTGGCAGAGCCGGGAATTGAACCCAGACCTCCGGGGCGACGGTAGGAGGGCGTATTTCTTAATATGAAAGAATATAATCTACCAGCTTTGTGCTAATTTACAGGATAAGATCCTAAAGCAGACTGGACCTCCTGTTTATTGTTCACTGGGTACATTGCTAGTTATATGTAGAAGTATAATCAATCAATCAATCAATCAATCAATCAATCAATCAAACGTTTTCCCTTTTTATCTCCTCCTGTGCCTGCACCAGCATATCATTTTTGTCCATTTTATGTTTAATGATTGATTGTATGTTTTCTATAGAGTAGAGTTTCCCAACCTTTTGAAGTTCAAGGCACCCTTGGGAATAACATTAAACACAAGGGGCACCCTTCCTTGAATAAAAATAATAAGTTTCATATGTAAGTTTAGTTATTATAATTAGTTGTTGTTGTTGTTGTTGTTGTTTTAAGGGGCGGAACTACTAGGTCATCTGCCCCTATATGTAAATTTATTGAAATATTATATAATAAATAACATACACCATAACATAATACAGTAAAGCAAAAATGTAGACTTTCACGACCGGCGTTGAAATAGGAATCTCTGTTTCGCGGGCTTATAGGTCGTGTTCCAAGGACATTTTGTCGTCCTGACGTTTCGCTGCTTCTGTTTACTTGTTTTACCTCGCTTTATGTAACCTGTGAACATGCTGAACGCAGTATTCAGCGAAACGTCAGGACGACAAAATGTCCTTAGAACACGACCTATAAGCCCGCGAAACAGAGATTCCTATAATACAGTAAACTTTACTACAGTCACTGAGTAAAAATACATGTGAAACTTGTGATTGATGCTTAGAGCACTGATACGTGATATCGGGCCTTACAGTTGACAATGAAACAAGCAAATCATCCTCAAGGTTATTCCATTTATTTCTTGCTTTGGATTTTATTGTCACCAAAGCAGAGAAAGCTTGCTCGCACAGATAGGATGTTGAAAAGGGCAAAAGAGTGTTAATTGCTTTCTTCATTAGGTTAGGATACTCCTCTCTCCGTTGAAGCCAAAAAGTAGCCACCGATACCTCACTCTTGGTTAACTTACCTTTGAGTGTGGAATCAGCGCAAAGATCAATAAATTCATCTCGTTCGCAACCAGTGAAATGTATTTCTTCCGCACTATCTACGAAATCAAATCGTGAGACAACCCAGTCGAGATTCATAGTGGAAATAGATGGAAAGTACGTATATATTGCATCTTGCAATCGTGCTAAGTGATCACAAATGCAGTCTTTCAGCTTACCCAGATCGTTATCTCGTGCCAGATGAAGATGAGATGGAATGTTCGACAGATCTCCTTTCTAAACTGCAGACTTCCACGACCTAAGTTTTCTTTTAAAACCTTTCATTTTATAGGTTGATGAAATAATTGCTTCCTGTCGACCCTGCATTGAAACATTCAGTTCAATCAGTTTATGAAAAATATCTGCCAGATACGACAGTCCCAAACACCAAGAATCACTTAGTATCAGCTCACGTGTCTTGATTTTCTTCCTTAAAAAAGTTTTCACCTGTTCTTTAAATTTGAGAAACCGCTTCAATACACGACCCCGCGACAACCACCTTACTTCTGTGTGAAGTAACAAAGCGGTGTGAGGGGCATCCGTTGCGAGACATAACTGTTTAAAAATCCTGCACTTTCAAGGTCAAGACTTCATGTAGTTCACCATTTTCACAACTTAATTAAACACTGCAGCAAAATCTTCATAACACTCTTTCACGACTAATGCCTCTATGCAGAAAACAGTAAGTTATAACAATGGATGGATTTTCATCGAGAGCTCTGGCAGTAAGACCTTAAAATTTCCCAGACATAGATGATACACCATCTCTACATATACCACAACAGTCTTTCCATGAAAGATCATGGTCATTGAGAAAGGAATTAATAGAAACAAAAAATATCATGACCTGTAGTTGTAGTCTCCAGCGGTCTACGGAACAGAAACTGCTCACTATTATCTTTATCAGGAGGCTTATGTTCTAAACAGACCCGGCCAGTGGCTGGAAACTGTTCAAGATAATGATGATGATATCTGATAAAACCAAGGAGTTGCAGTTTGTCACCAATATCGAAACTCTCATCAACTTGCAAAGCAAATGTTCTATCAGTTTTTATTTTCCCCACGACTTGTTCGTTGATATTGCATGACATTTCAGATATCCTGCGACTGATTGTGTTGTTGGAAAAAGGAACTTTCGAAATTTGATTAGCTGCTCCTTCACCAAGTATTGTTGAAACTATAACTTTACATGCAGGACCTATGATTCCCTCTCAAAAAGTATGAGATTTCTATTTTCTTTTTTGCTATCAGTTCTGCGACTTTAAATGAGGCTTCAAGGGCAGTATCACTTATGGTCATTCTCCTTAACATTCCCACAGCTGTTTACTTCTCCCCTTCTAGTATAAGTTACGTGAAAAATACATCACACTTTTCTGTGACACACTATGATGCTTAGTTGTAAGATGCCGCTTCAGTTTGCTAGGTACCATGGCCTCGTTGCTAAGTGTTGACAAACTAAACACACAGGGATAGGGTTTTCCTCGTTCTTATTCCACGTAAATCCATACGCTGAGTAACTGTCCAGGTATGTTCTTTTCTTTCGTTTGTCTTCTTTATGTGTTGAATTCGACGGTCCGGGAGTAGGAGCCGACTGTTCACTTTCACTGTCCTGGCGTTTACGTTTAACAATGGACTTGTCCATAGTTTAACAATGCTAATCAACGCAAAGAAATCAACTTAAAGCGGCGTAAGAACGCATACACTTTTATATATTGATCTGTTCAAGCCTCAGGACTGCTCGTGAGGAATCGAGTAGTCTCGGGAATGTTCGGTAGGGTCTGGCTGTCATGCCATCTGCCGGAAACTCGCATAACTGAATCGACCACTGTCACCATCTGCCGTGCATGAGAGTAATTAATTTGACTTATTTTATTTCAAGACCTTACAAGACTTTAGGCTTGAGTATACGGTAATATTTTTTGGTTTACCTCAATATCTCACAGCACCCCCATAGCCAATCACGCGGCACCCTTCGGTGCCAGGGCACACCGGTTGGGAACCACTGCTATAAAGATTTATACAGAAGTAGTTGCGATTTACTATACAATCAATGCAACATAGTTTCCCCTTCCCCCTTTTTTTTTAAAGTAAACAGAGCGTTGCTATTTTTGAAAAGAAACACCCAACTCTGAAAATGGCAACATAACTACTCATATCATTAAAAGTTACTTGCCTTGGATTTTCATCTTTGTCAGTTGCTGTGACACTAGCTACGGGAGTTCCAATGGAGTCGTCTTCAGACACCACAGCTTCATAGATCTTTGGTTCAAACACAGGATCATTATCATTGACATCTTGGACAGTTATCACAACATTTGCTGTAGCACTCTTTGGAGGAGAGCCACCATCACGAGCAATCACCTGCAATTTTTAAAATGAATCACCTAGTTAATTGCTTTCATACTAGAGAATTCACAACACATCACATACTTGATTGTCCCACCTCGGTGGACTGGGTTTGATTCCTGGTTAATGCATGTGAGATTTTTGAGCTGAAATGTCATGTCCAGTGGTTTGGATTCCCCATAACAAAAGAGGTCCCATGGCTTATGTCTGTGAGATTAATGGTCATAGAAAACTATAAGCTTCCTTCCTTTAAACTTGATTGTTCTAACACATTTTAGTCCAACACATTAGGTAATCCGATAGACCTCTCATAGCGTTCAAAAATTTGATGTGTTGTGCAATCAGACTGTAATTGTAACAATTATTAAATTGATTATGAAATATAGTATTTTGTTAAGCAAATGATGACATTATCTTTGCCAATAAAACACTTGAAAACTAACAGCCTGGAATTTTTCAGTCCTAGTTCACCAAAGAGTGTTTTAACCAACTATTCACTAAGTATACTTAGAAAACATGAGTATACTTATGTATTTGACAGCCTGTTAGTCCCATATCTACTGTATATCTATATCTAAGTAAGTTACCTGAAAGTGGAAGCGGGACTGTTCTTCACGATCCAGATCTCTGGTGGTGTACACTGAGCCAGTATGCTCATCCACTGTGAAAGGCAGATCACTAGTGGACCCTCCACCTTCGTCCCTTGGCCCGATGGAATAATGGATAACAGCATTTTCTCCCTCATCCTGATCATATGCTTGCACCTGAAAAATAAAATATGGCTTAATTTCATAAATTTAGTAACCTGAGGATAAATGAAACTAGAACTGTCAATCAAACTTGTTTGGTCAGCCAATTCTCCAACTGAGCTTGCTATCTTGTCCAGACACTAGTTTGGCCAGGCATGAGTCTCACCTCCTTTATTATATATTTAACTCTCTCCGTACCAGGCTATTATTTTGTACCAAATGCTGAAAACCAGTCAATTTCAACGATATACATTTTTATCACCGCAACCAAAAGATATAATTTGACGAAATTTATTTTATTTCATAGATGTATCTTTATAGAATAATATACATACCAATTGAATTGTGAAATAATATATTCTTGATATTACATTTCGTATAGACATATAAAAATGTCCAAAAAAGGTCAAACAAATATTTAATGTTCACAATACTGTTCAAATTAATTTACCTTCACTGTGAAATGTGTTTGTAATGAATTTTTCACCTATTTGATATATCTTGAACACCTATTTACTGTGAATCAAACTGCTTCTTTGTGTGAAAAATTTTGAATGACAAGACGCGACAGCGCCAGTGAGAACAATTGCGGTAAAACAGACATAGGATGCCATCTGTGGATGAAAGCTGTAACCAACGGTACAAGGACAAGATTCTGCTAACCAGGCCCGTAGAAACACCGGGGAGGGAATTTGTGTTTGTTTGAATGAGCGACCCCGTAAAAACTACGGGCTTGGCAATCTTCGAAAGAATTGAGGTCCGTACAAACTACGGGCTTGGTATGGAGAGTGTTAATATTTACCTGTTGAACCATTTCTCTCAACAGGACTAAGAAACTTATTGTTTTATCTCTATCATGTAATTTCATTGACTTGCAACTTCATACTCGTTTCCTTTATACATTGCTGATGAAGGTAATAATGTGACAGAAACCGGTTCTCTAGAACAATAATAATAATATTTATCATTATCAATCATGAACACGATTGTTGTTGGAGACAAAGTGAACCTGGATTCCTCACTCAAGACAACCCAGTTCCAATCTGTAGCAGTCCAGGTTTCTTGGTACCAACACCACTGCAAATGGTGGCGACGGTGGGCAGGTGTCAATAATAGAACAAATAATAGGCACTGTGAGAACAAATTCTCTTCAGCCAAGTGCCTGGAGATGGTGCGGGCCAACAAAGGACCATCTCTGAATGGTAGGTGCCAGATAATAATGTTATTATAATGGTAGCATATCCACTGGTAATCAATCATATAACAGTAAATAACAAGAAAGTTAAAATAGTGAAGCAATTTAAATACTTAGGAGAAATTATAACTTACAACTTGGATGAGAAACCTGCGTGGCAAGAAAGAACTAATAAAATGATAAAAGCCCAAAAATGAACATGGTCTACATATAAAAGAAAATGTCTATCACAACAAAATTAAAACATTACAAGACAGTGGTTCAACCAGAGGTGACATATGGAAGCAAAACTCGTTTAAGTTACTCAGATAAACTAAATCGACAAAATTTTAAAAGTAGAAAGAAGAATAGCAAGAACATGCATAAATAAAAAATATCAGAAAGATGGACAATGGCGGATAGTACCAAATGAAGTGGTATACAGAGAACTGGAGCCCATCACTGATACTATTCGGAAGAAACGGATTTATTTTTTTGGTCACATTATGAGGACACCGAAAACCAGATTATCTAGAAAAAATATAGAGAAACTTTGGAATATGAAACAACAAGTAGGATGGATTAAGGAAATTAGAGAAGATAGGAAAGAATTAGAAATAACCTTGGAAGACTTGCAAAACAAAACAAAAAATTTAAAAAAACTGAAAGATATAAAAATAAGATTTCAAGCAAAAATAGACAAACGTCATACAGTAAAAAGGGTATTTACAGATGAGGAACGCCTGAGAAGATCAGAGCAAATGAAAAGCTACTAGGCAACTTGGAAAGAAAACGTACTGAAGAAGAGGACCAGGAAATGATGGACTGAAGTGGTCCAATGAGGTCATAAAAGCAGAAGAAGAGGAAGAAGAAGTTATTTGTTTTACATCCCTTTTAACTACTGTGGCTTTTAGAGATGCCAGGGTGCCGGAATTTTGCTCTGAAGGGAATCTTTAACGTGACAGTAAATCTACTAACATGACTCCCTCGCATTTGCGCACCCTCAAATGCCAGCTGACAGTAGGTGCCGGAACAATTGGATCTACACGGGCTTCTCGGATGATCTGACGATCATCTATCCTGGTTGTTTGTTGAGGGCATCCTAAGCATGTGTGCATCACGTGGTCCCAACCTGCCCAAACAAAGTGGTCAAAAAGACCCAGCATGTGGGTGATTCCCCAATATGACTATCAAGCTTTGTGCAGCCCAATAATGCGTCCCCTCTTCAGCTCTGTTGAATGAGTAACTGCAATTTGAATCCATTACTGAGGCATGTCGAATAGTCGAGGAGGTTTATGCTACTGGGAACAACAGTATTCTATGTAGCCTGTGTGAGGCCTCTGATGAAAAGACCACTCATGTTTTTAAGCTAATCATATGACTTTCAGCCTGAGACGCAAGTGTATGCCAAAGTGTGTGGCAAACTGACAATTCCTTTCTTGATGCATGAATTTTGTTTTTCAGCCAGTGTACATTTATACAACCTTAACATGATCCATTTCTCCTTCCATGTTTGTCACGTGTATTCTACTTTACATATCCTGTTGTTTTCTTTTTTCTTTCCCAGTCTCCTTTCCTGTGTTTGTCTAGTTTTCACTCCAACCTACACCATCCGCTTCAAGGCAGAAGATCTTGTTGAAGAATGCCCCTCTTTCCATGCACAGTTTTGAGCAGCAGGAGAACTCATTGGTGCCTGCCCTCCTGATGAAACTGGGAGGTGGAAACAAGCTCATTGGGATTATAGCATTGAAGAGCTATGAATTGGATTGATGGCATGAATGCCCCCCCTTTGTAGATGGAGGCGTGTACGGCTGTGGAGACTGACTTTGTCCTTATATATAGTGTTTTTCCCTTTTATCTTACCCTCCACCTACACCTGCCTGTCATTGCGTTTGTCCATTGTCGGTGTTTCTATCTTCCTTTTCCTGATTTTTTTTGGTTCATTATCTATTTAAACAAGGCTGAGTACCAGTCCATACTGCATGGATTGTTGACGAGTAATGTTTGTCTGTCTGTTTGTTGGGTAGTCAGCTCAAAGGTTGGTCGGATCCGAATATAGCATCTCCATAGATTAAGTGACAGAAACTCCAAACACCGAGGAAGCATTATATGGAGGCATACTAGGCAAGGTGAAGAATAAGATAGTTGTTTACATGAATAAAATATATATAATCAAGATACACAGTTTTTCCATTATAACTTTCTGATTGTCGTATTCCATAGGAAAAGGACTTACCCGCACTATGCTGAAACCAATAGGCACACTTTCCGACACTGATTCTTGGAATAGTGATGTGTAGAATAATGGTTCATTGTCATTTACATCTTTTACATTGACCAACAGCTGTGTGGTGTTTGAACGACTTGGGCTGCCACCATCTTGAAGAACAAAAAAATAGTCAAGCATTAAGTTAGCATATGGGATAAAATAGAACTAAGATGAGAGTGTAACTAGAGTATGGATGTACTCACCCTGGCCACGGATGACAAGTCGATAGCTGTGGATGGTCTCATAATCCAGAGGCTTCATTAATGATACCTCACCAGTTAAACTATCTATACTGAACTGGTTCTGTGTGTTCCCACCAATGATAGCGTATCGTATAGCAGCATTGTTGCCTTGGTCAGCATCCACAGCTCTGAAACACAGTCAGCATCTTCAGTAATCAGCTCTCTTACTTAAATCAAATCTAAATATGTTGAGAAACGTTGTTCTAAGGGACATTATCGGCCAACAAACCAAATCAAAATTTTTAATACCAGTAATAAATATGGGTGGGATATAAATATGCTCAATTTCTTTTTAAATTGCATGCATATGAAAACATTACCCTTGCAAAAAAAATGCATCAACTTAATTCTTCATATTCTCATGATATATTGTAAAATCAAGGGATTTCAACGAACTCATATCATGACCAATGGTATTCCAACAGTCATAGTCCAGACAAATTAGGATTTTCAAAAAGGGACTTTTGAGCCCCATTCCCCATAAGGAGCATTTACTGAGACGTTCATTTTCTAACTGTCCTGCACGAGACAGGACGGAAGAGCCAGCTGGAAGTTAAGCACCCCTGCTGGGATGTCATTCCTCTTCCTTATCTGTTTACTGTTAGCGCTTGGTATAAGTTTTAGGAAGTAATTTTTGAAAACCTTTGTCAAGAGTGTGGCATTCTCTGAAAGTGAAACTTGGACTGTTGGCATAGCAGAAAAGAGGAGAATTGAAGCATTTGAAATGTAATGTTACAGGAGAATGATGAAGGTCATATGGGTAGATAGAGCAAGAAATGAAGAGGTATTAAGACGTGTGGGAGAGAAGAAATGTTTCTGTCGACTGCTAATGAAGAGAAGAGGTTGGTTGGTAGGACACTAACTAAGACACTCAGCAATAGGAAACTTAGTTATGGAAGGAAGGGTCGAGGACAAGAACTGTAGGGGTAGACCAAGGTTAAATTATGTTAAACAGATTGCCATGGATGTAAGGTGTGGTAGCCATGTAGATTAGCTCAGGACAGGGAGGCATGAAGGACTGCATCAAACCATTCAAACGACTGAAGACTCCAACAACATAATTACGATGTATGAGCATGCCAGCAGTAATAGAGTTCCAATTCAAACACTGCCCACGACAGGAAAATTAGCAGGAGTAAACATGTTTCTCAAACAATTTTTATGAATAAATACTAACTGTACTGTACGTCCACAACACTGAAAACAGGAATGCAAACAGTGTGGTAAAACATCTGCTTTAGAGTTGCAACATTTTTACCTCCAGCCATCAACAGCTTCTGAGGTTTTCAGTTTTTAACTGTGGGCTATTATACGAAACCACTAATAGCCTAGACTTCAATTTAAATCGTTACCATCTTTATGTTGATGACCCCGTTGTCCGGCAAACATCCGTTAAAAGCCATAAACTGACTTACTTGATGGTTGCTATGACAGGGTTCTGGCTCCAGTTGACATTCTCAGGTACTTGGACAGAATATGTTCGTTCTGTGAACTGTGGGTAGTTGTCATTATCGTCCAGCACCCTGACGACAACCGTTGCTGTCGATGATTTACGTTCCGCAATGGGAAGACCTTGATCGGTGGCCTTGACGACTAGAGTATACACTTCACATGATTCCCTGTCCAGCATGGTCCGTGTCGTGATGATTCCAGACTTAGGATCAATCCGAAATGCCTCAGGCTCATCACCTGAACCACCAGCATCCTGACTAACTATTGAATATTCCACCTGTGAAAAGTAAACAAAGTGATAACAACTACAACACAATAATAATAATAATTCAGAAGAATGGCTTAGAAATATCTGCCGTAGAAGAAAGAGTGCACAAGATTCAAAGAGCATATGGTATAACCAGGAATATCTATTTAACAAAAAATGTTTATCTAAGAAATTGAAAATACAGCACTATAGAACAGTAATTAAACCAGAATGCTTATATGCCAGTGAATGTCTAATACTAAATTATAAATTGGATAAATTAGAAGTATTAGAAAGAAAAAATATACGCAAAATTCTTAGTCCATTAAGAACTACAGAGTTTTGGAAATTAAGAAGTAACGAAGAAATATATCGAACATTGAAAACATAACGGAGACAATAAAGAAGAGGCGATTGTTATTTTTCGGACATTTAACTAATATCATAAAAGAGACCATCACAAATACGTTTTCGAAAGTTAAATTCATGGGTGAAATATCCGACCCCTTCGAAATAAGAACGGGAGTACGACAAGGTGATGGGCTCTCACCGTTGTTGTTCAACTGTGCGCTTGAGAAAGTAGTCATAGAATGGAACACGAATATAAAGAGTGGAATAAGACTGGGTTGCAAAAAGAAGAACCTTAAAATCAATTGTATAGCTTTTGCAGATGATATGGCCTTGTTGGCTGAAACATTGGAGGAAGCAAGGGAGCAAATCCTTGAACTAGAGAAACAAGCAGCTAAAATAGGTCTTCACATCTCTTTCGAAAAAACCAAGATCATGACGAACAACAAACACCCTCGTAAATACTTCAAAGTTATAGAACAAAAAATTGAAATAGTACAGGAATTCAAATATCTCGGAGAATGAATTAGTTGGAATGCTGGGGAACGTAAAGCAATGGAATCCAGGAAAAATAAGCTTGAACTGGCCTTCCAATTAACAAAAGATACATACAATAAAAAATCCCTTTCATGGAGGTCCAAAATTAAACATTACAAGACAGTGATTAAGCCAGAAGCACTGTACGCAGCAGAAACACTAACTATAAATTTTAAGGGGCAAATGAAAAAACTCGAGCTGAAGGAAAGGAAAATTTTAAGAAAAATTATAGGACCAAAATTTTAGGTTAACAAGATTATATACATTAGGAATGAAACTCTCTACCAGAAAATTGGAAAACTCTCAGATACCTGTTAAGAAAGACAATTTAACTCTTATTTACTTATTTATGTTGTAAGATCTTTCACCAGCATATGTTGGCAACTATGTACCAAAGACAATGCAGACGTAATAAAAGTAAATCGATACCAGTGTACTTGGTATCGTAGAGCCAAAAGGACGTTAGCAAAGATCTGTGCCTGTTCATTTATTTGTTTCTACCACGTCATATAACCCACAGGAAATATTACTCTTATAACAGGTTATGGGCCCAGAACGTACGGATAGTTTTTGTGAGTGAAACGGGAATCAATACTGTGAGGTTAACGGAATATTGGAGGAAGAATAATGACTTTTTAGCGTAGGCCTACTTTGAACAAAAGGAAAAATGAACGACGAGGAGAGTCAACGATGAAAGATACCACATTCCACTTTTCGACGGTAAGAACTACGACAATTGGAAATTCAGACTTGAAGTTCTACTGGACGAAAAGAAACTGATGTCCCACATCACAGAAGAAGTTCAGTATACTGAAGCACCGGCGGGCGAGACAACGGCAGCTCAAACGGCCAGGGAAGCAGCTAATGAGAAACTCCGGCAAAAAGATAAGTATTGCATTAGACTTATTGTGAGTGCTATAGCTGATAGTCATTTGGAATATTGCCGAGGACATGATACAGCCTTCAAGGTCTGGAAAACTTAAGCAGACACTTTTCAAAGGAAAGGAATTGCCAGTCAACTTCAGGCAAGGAAAGCTTTGCTTGCAATGCGACATAACCCTACTAATGAAACTTTGGAAAATCACTTTCTGAAGTTTGACAGACAAATTCGAGAACTTAAATCTGCTGGAGCAAATACTGATGAGTTAGATGTGATTTGTCATTTGTTATTGACCATGCCAACTGACAATAGTATGGTTGTAACCTCTATTGAAACCATGTCAGCAAACGGTGAGAACTTAACCCTTCCTTTTGTCAAAAATAGACTTTTGGATGAAGAATCTAAAAGGAATCTGCAAGGAAAACAGAAACCACAGAGGAATGAGTCAACAACTGCTTTCTTTACTCGACCAGGACAAGTAACGAATGGAGGAAAACGGAAACATCAGTACCAGTAGCCGAAGACTACTGCAACACCAACATACACTCAGCAACAGTCCAAGGTATTTTCTGGAGCTAAGCCTGCTTCACATTCTTACAAGTGCCACAACTGTGGGGGCAGTGGTCATTTACGGAGAGACTGTCCCAGCCCACGTGACACTCCTTGGCAGCCTACAAAGTTTTCAGGGATGCAAACTGGTGCTGCCAATGTCACTCAAGAGGAGGAAGAGGAATTCTGTTTTTCAGCTTTATCTGACGTAATAGACTCAAGAATGAATAAGGCTGGAAGTGATGAAGTGATATGGTGGCTTGATTCTGGAGCTTCAGAGCACATGATTAATCAAGCTGATTTCTTTCAGACAAGTGTAAAGATTAATCCTATGAAGATTAAAGTAGCAAAAGCAGGGCACTCAGTCACATCAACACAAAAGGGAAACATGAAACTTTTTGCATTGGTGGACGGGACATGGAATACTGTGAACATTCCAGACGTGTTGTACATTCCAGATTTGGAAATAAATTTACTGTCTGTGAGAAGACTGGAAATGAGTGGATGCACAATCATTTTTGAAGATGGTAAGGCACTAATAATGAAAGGAAATTATGTGATTGCAGTTGCACATCGGATCAACAAGTTGTACAGGCTAACACTCCATACCAGGAAGGAAATTGCATGCCTAACACTTGGAAGCGAGGACTTGTGGCATAGAAGATTTGGTCACACAAGTAAGGCAGGGCTTCAGAAACTGCAAACCCTGGTGGATGGTATGAAAGAAACTAAGGTGAAGGAAGTGTGTGAAATATGCTGTCAAGGAAAAATGTGTAAGCTGCCACACAAGCAAACAAGAAGAAGAGCAAAGAGGCCACTGAAACTAATCCACAGTGACCTGTTTGGCCCAATTACACCGGAGTCATATAATGGAAAAAGGTACATTATAACTCTAATAGATGACTTCACACATTTTGCAGCTGTATATCCTCTAGAAAAGAAGAGTGAAGCATTAGACTACATCAAGATCTATGAAGCAATGGCAACCGCACATTTCAAGAGCAAAATAAGTCGCTTCAGGTGTGATCGAGGTGGGGAGTACACCTCAAACGAGCTGAAGACTTACTTTCAAGAGAAAGGAATACAGTTGGAATATACCATGAGCTACACACCTGAGCAAAACGGAGTAGCTGAAAGGTTCAACAGAACTATCCTGGACAAAGCAAGATGTATGTTGTTGAGCTCAGGACTACAGAAGAATCTTTGGACTGAAGCAGTAAGCGCAGCAGTGTACCTATCAACAGGAGCACTACAAATGCTTTATCAGACTGTGTTCCAGCAACTCTCTGGTATGGGCATAAACCTGATGTCAGCAAGATCAGGGTATTTGGTTCTCCAGTTTACCTTCATACTCCCAAACAACTGAGTGGAGGAAAATTTGACAGTCGATCGAGGAAACTTGACTTGGTTGGGTACTGTCATAATGGTTATAGATTGTGGTGTCCTGACACCCAAGAAATTATTGAAGGGAAAGATGTCATTTTTGATGAGAGTTCTCCAGGTGAAAGGTTTATAGATATTGATCCATCACACTTTGAAACTAATAAGAAGCCTATTTCAAAGGAAGAAGGTACCGTGGAAGATCCAATTCCTGAAGATTGCAAAAATTCAGGGGAAGATCTGGAAGCCAATGACACACCGACAGAAGAACGGAGGCGTGGAACTCGTGTGAGGAAGAGACCGCAGTATCTGGATGATTATGAGGTTACCCTAAGTGAACTAGCTATGGGTGCAGTAGTAGATGATGTTCCTGAATCTGTCAAGGACATTGAAGGTCGACCTGACGCAACAGAATGGCGGAAAGCAGTTCAAGAAGAGATGAATGCACTGCAGGAAAATAAAACCTGGACACTGACAACGCTGCCACCTGGTAAGAAGGCAATCAACAACAGGTGGGTGTTTCGTATCAAACATGATGCATCTGGAAATGTTGAGAAGTATAAAGCCCGCCTTGTCATTAAAGGCTGTTTGCAAAAACGGGGCTTAGACTATTTTGAGACGTATGCACCAGTGGCCCGCCTAGTGACTGTGAGAGTATTGTTGTCAGTAATTAATCATCATGGATTGCTTACTCAACAACTTGATGTGAAGAACGCTTTCCTTCACGGCAGTATCAAGGAAGAAATCTACATGACTCAACCAGAGGGATTTGAGCAAGAGTCAACTCCACCTCTGGTTTGCAAGCTGAACAAAACACTCTACGGATTGAAGCAGGCCCCAAAGGAGTGGAACTCTAGATTCAATGATTTCATTCAGAAGCATGGTTTCAGGCAATCAGAATATGATAAATGTCTTTATTTTCACGACACATTTGCTATTACCCTACTTCTTTATGTTGATGATATTATTGTAGCAGGTAGTTCAGCTGCAGCTCTGCAGGAATGTAAGAAGGCTCTCATGGCAGAATTCAAGATGACTGATCTTGGAGATCTAAGGGAATTTCTGGGAATCAAAATTGATCGCTCAGAGAGAGGAATGTTCTTAAGCCAGCCCCAATACATCCAAAACCTTCTGAAACGTTTTGGAATGGAGGACTGCAATCCAGCAAAGGAGCCTGTTGGTGAATGTATCCTTTCTGTCAGACCTTACAAAGAACTAGTTGGATGTTTAATGTATCTCATGTTGACAACACGTCCTGATATAAGCATGGCAGTGAATTTCTATAGTAGGTTTCAAAGTAATGCTACTGATGCGCAATGGGTTGGGCTTAAACGTGTCTTACGTTATCTGAAGGGAACAAGCGAGATGGGACTCTTATTTCAAAGGCAATCAGGAACTAGTTGTAACCTAGTTGGCTATGCTGATGCAGACTGGGGGGGTAATACCAAGAATAGGAAATCAATTTCTGGTTTCATGTTCGAAGTCTATGGTGCTAATGTACTTTGGGTGACTAGGAAACAAACTGCCGTTGCCCAGTCATCAACTGAAGCGGAGTACGTTTCTCTCGGATGTGCTGTAATGGAACTCATTTGGTTGAGAAATCTTGTTTTGGACATAGGTGTCGAACTATGTGGACCAGTTGTCATCTTTGAAGACAATCAGTCAACTATTTTATGTCTAGATAAGTGGGAAGAGAAAAGGCTAAAACACGTTGATGTCAAGTATAATATTGTGAAAGATATGTATCGGAAGAATGTTATCAAGGTTCTTCAAATTCCTTCAGGTGAGCAGAAAGCAGATATTCTCACCAAACCACTGACTGGTAACCATTTCCAGACTCTTCGAGCTGGCTTGGGCATTGTTAGTATGTAAGCAACTTGTAAGCTGTTAAAGCTGTGAAAGATTATTTTTGTATTGTGATCACTAGTTTGTTAAACTCATTTAATAGATTACTGTCTATGTTAAATTGAGGGGAAGTGTTAAGAAAGACAATTTAACTCTTATTTACTTATTTATGTTGTAAGATCTTTCACCAGCATATGTTGGCAACTATGTACCAAAGACAATGCAGACGTAATAAAAGTAAATCGATACCAGTGTAGTTGGTATCGTAGAGCCAAAAGGACGTTAGCAAAGATCTGTGCCTGTTCATTTATTTGTTTCTACCATGTCATATAACCCACAGGAAATATTACTCTTATAACAATACCATGCAAAAAAGGAGGATAAATTTTTACGGTCATCTTCTGAGAATGGATTCTAATAGATTAACAAAACAAATCTTTGACTTTTTCCGTAATCGTAAAACAAAACCCGACTGGTTTAAAGAAATTGAAAAAGACCTAGTAAAATTGAAAATGACAGAAACGTCATTACTCGATCGAACAGCCAAATTAATTACTTAAGACGAACATATAAGGTTCCAAAACAGAGCTACACTAAAATCCAAACCCATTATCTCGGAAGAAGAGAGGAAAAGAAGTTCAGAAAGACTGAAGAAGTACTGAGCTCTACGGAAAGAACAGCATACAGGGAAATGATTGATTCAACGTACCCCAAAGGGGGTGAAACGAAAGAAGAAGAAGAAGAAGAATGAATGATAGCAGGTTAACCAAACATATTTTTAAATATCTTTGGAAAAAGAAATCGACAACAGCCTGGTTTCAAGAAGTAAAGAGAGATTTAGAAAAAAACAATGTAAGAGAAGAAGATGCACTAGAGAGAGAAATTTTCAAAAAGAAAAGGTATTGGAAATGGAAGGACTCCAAGGAAGGCAATATAAGAAAACGGGCTCAAAATGGTTGGAAGAGAGAAAGAAGACACACAGCGAAAAGATGAAGGATCACTGGTGGAAGAAGAAAGAACAACAAAGGACTAAACATTGAAATTGGTTCGTGGTCCTCAGAAGACCCTAACAGAGAAAGAAAGGAGAATAAGAAGAATTGCATGGTATCAGCTATTTGATTCAATGGTCTGCTTTTAACAGTGACAGTGTAAATCAGAACTATACGGTAAGTTAGTTTTGCTGAAATTCAATTTTATCTTGAAATCACCAAAGGTTATAACTTACTAGAGATCCTTTGCAAACCAACATTGTAAAATCTGCAGTGCCATGGATTCCCCCTCCACACATCAAAAATCTAACTTCCTGTGCTGGAAAACAAACCCATGATTTTAGGGTTATAACTGCAGGTATATGAAAAGCCATGAGATGGTTCACAGTTGCACTGTGATTTTCATGCAGTCATGGAACAACTGACATCTAAAAGGTGCTGGCATACTCATTGGAGTTCGCATTCAACTTCGGGCCCTAAATTACAACCACTCTATAGACATTTCAGTACCACACAGGAAATAATTTTTGAAGCGACATACAAATTTCCACAATATCAATTGGACATATTAAAGAGTAGAATAGAACTGACAATCAAATATACATTTTCATGGATTAGGCAAAACGTCATTTTTATCTCAGCATAAAGGCCTGTTAATGGTCATCTCTTTTTACCCAACATAATCAAAAAAATCAAAATTTGATATTTTTCAGTTGGTCAACATGATTGTACTCAATTGTAATGGGTTAATCCCTAAAAAAAACAAAAACAAAAAAAAACCATGAAATTAATAAAAACACTTCGATGTCCAGTTTCAATCGTCAAGCGATCATCATCAGATCCATTACACTTAGGCTAATAAACCTATGCCTATAAGTAGGCCTATGGGTGAATGTATTTACAATATGTACACTTATTTAGTTGCAGTATCGTTAAAATAATGCAACTATAGTGCAGGACAAAGCATTGCAAGCCCGAAGCTCACGCGTAGTCTGTCCGGTGTTGTCCTGTACGTTCTCGCATCCAGCACGCGACTGAAGGTACGGTGCAATAGCATGGCAACACCGCCGGGTGCGGAGCGGAGGGCCGGTTGACCTTCAGGCCTGCAATGCTGTGTCCCGCACTATAGTCAATATTTGTTAGTAGTTATAGTGTAACTTATGTGATGTTTTGTTAAGATACTGAAAGTGGTGATTGACCTCCAAATTTCTACATGACCGCGTTGTCGCAGCTCCTAAACTGAGGACCTCTAAATTTGCTTGCTTAGTTTGAATATGTGATTGTTGTTAATGGTCAGTTCAGATTGTATTGTACAGGTTACTTATCTCGTTGAGTCGTGCGCGGTACTGATGAGAGCAGTTAACTTCGTCACTGTCTGCTCTCAATTCTAACAATACTGCAAATAAATAAGTGTACAAATTGTAAATACTTTCATCCATACTTTTAGACATAGATTTAATAGCCTAAGTGTAATGGATCTGAGGATGATCGCTTGACGATCGAAGCTGGTCATCCAAGTGTATTTAATGATCTCATGTAATTTTTTTTCAGCATTGGGGAATAACCCATCACAATTGGGTACAATCGTCTTGACCGACTGAAAAACATCAAATTTCGATTATTAAGGCAACACTGTAAATGGCTTCAAACACCATAATACCGGTAATCAAAAATCCTGAGTGAAACCATGCAGGACTGACATCCATCTATATAAGTTACTTGACATGTAGCAATTTATTAAATGAACAGAGTTTGATTGCATGTCCACCTTGTGTTTTTCTTATAGATTTTTATAACATCAACATGGTTCTTCTCTCCTTCTGCGATAGTCCTGCGTGTTCCTACTTCCCTGTGTCTTGTCTTCATTCTACTACACCATACATTTTAAGACAGAAGGTCTTGCTGAAGAATGCCCTGGTAGCTGCCTAGCCTCCTAGAGAGACTGGGAGGTCGAGACAAGCTTGTCAGGGGTCTATAGCAATGATCAGCTATTGATTGGATTGATGGTGTGAATGCTCATCCTTGTAGAAGTTGGTGTACACAACTTTAGAGATTGCCCTGGTATTCCTTTTTATCCCTCCCTCTGCATGTCATTGTTTTTGTCCGTTATCTGTGTTTCTATTTTCCGTTTCCTGTCCACTAATTAATAGTTCGGCATATTTGGCTTCAGGAGTAGAGAACCTTTTACCTCACACTAGCCACCCACAGTGACAGGTTAATACCGGTATTAATATTGTATGCCTCGGGTGTCGGGTGCAAGTTTTGTTAATTGACGCCCAGAGGGCAGTTTGCGTGTCAAATTTTATCGCTCCTTGGTGCGCTATGAAAGTCAAGGAGGTTAGATATGTAAGCTCCTTGACACTATATCGCTTTCTAGTAAAGAAAGGAGGAGCTTTTTGAGTTGGTGGAAAATCCCAAGATTAATTTTGCTATTATGGATATGGCCTACTGAATTCAAATGGGTTCTTTAACATGCCAACATCGTATATTAAAACTACAGAACAGGAGACCAAGCCGTCGTAACTTTCAACAAGGTATATTACTGAAAATATAGTATGTATGATTGACAAACCTTTCTCGGAGATGTTGGGAGTCGTTTTACTTTCTCAATTTCCACTGCTACACCGGAATAATTCCTTTTAATTGATTATTTATACGAAAATAATGCTTTTAGCATTGTCTTCATTTCACTATGGACGCCATCTTGGACACTACGTCATACGTCATGTGACACCCGAAAAACGAACATCTGAGTACGTTACCAACATGTCCATTACAAAATTCACCATATGACACATAAAGTTTGAAATTGTTACAAATGTCCACTAAGTTAAGCACTGTCTTGCGGAAAATTACTGCTAGTACCACAAGCAAGAGGGTCTGGGGCGTAAGCCCCAGGTTAGGTTTGTTTTTGTATGTAAAACATTAATAAGATAGAATTTATGTCCGCTACTAGGTTAGGTACTGCCTGGTCGAAAATTACTGCTAGTACCACAAGCAAGGGGGTCTGGGGCGTAAGCCCCAGGTTAGGTCTGTTTTTGTATGTAAAACATTATAAATACATAAATAAACACTGACAATTGGCGCAATTTTTCATTACATTACTTTATCGACGCTCTTTTGTTTACTCGTTCTATACCCGATGTGAAATAGTACCAAATGCGTGGGGTTGGCATTCCTCACTTAGTAAGCAAGATGGCTACAAAAGACTTCATTTCTGCTATATAAGTCGTGTATCTGTTTGGGATGGCTGGGTGGGTTTATGGCTGCGGACGAGTCAACATCTATTATTTTAACATCTCCGGATACCATAACTAAAGGTACTTCGGAAAATTTCATTACCTAATTTTTTTTATACCTTTGGTCTCCTGTTCTGTAGTGCTACCCATCGTATAACATGTGTACCGTGATTTTGGTCGCCTTAAAAAAAAAACACTTGCCAGGGCCAGGAGCGAACCTACAAGCTTGGGATTGGCAGACCGGCACGATAACCACTCACCCACCATGGCAAGCAGTGACAGGTTTATTAGGGGTTACTACTCGTGATAACTGCAGACAACATGTCGAGTTATTCTCCTTCATTTATAACCTTTGTCCTATGGCTTTACTAACAGTGGACATGTGCCAGCTAGGTTTGAGCCAAATTTATGGCTTTATGAACTCTTGGAGGCAACTATAAAATATAAGCTTTGAAAAGTTTTTTTGCTCATTAACGTTGCAGACTTTGAGCTTTCACCTACCTCCTGTTTAGTTATTGTTGCTTTAAAGGGCAGAACTACGAGGTCATCTGTCCCTACCTCCTGTTTGTTAAACTATATTTTTATTTACTTTCCTTAAAACACCTGCAGTACCAGCCTTTGAAGCTGCTTTGGACTCATTCACACTTCAATCCTTAAAAATGCTTTGAATACTTCTTATCTGAAGTTTCAAATCAGGTGCTTCATATTACTATATGCATATGTCAACAGCCATAATAGCTGTCTCTCTTTAAGTCCTTATCCAGTTTCATTCATCTTTCATTAACTTAACTTCTCGAATGAAGTTGGTATCAGACTTGCCATTTAGAAACTTTTCTCAAATCATCCCAGATCTCATACTAAAAGGTGTATCCGCCTGTGTCCACACATTTTAAACTGACAAATAATAATATAAATTTATTGCAAGTAGGCCTATTGCCCCACTGGCAAAAATATACATGTAAATTAAATACCGTACACAAAATAGTTAAATCAAACTCGATTACCATACCACCACTGTATGTATGTATGTATGTCTACCCCTTATTATTCCCGTTTTCCAACGGGGTCAGGGATGAGATGCGATGGAAGTCTTTGTGGCGACGATTTTTACGGCCGGATGCCCTTCCTGACGCCAACCTCATGAGAGGAGTTAATGAGAGATGAAATGAATGATGGTGAATGAAACTGGGCAAGGATGTGGAAGGAAACGGCCGTGGCCTGTCAGAAGGTACCGTCCCAGCATTTGCCTGGTGTTGAAAATGGGAAACCACGGAAAACCATTTCAAGAACGGCCGACGGTGGGGCTCGAACCCACGCGTCTACCGAGTCAGCAGAGAGCTTGGCCCCATGACCTAATGCTGAGCTTTAGCCAGCGTAGCCACTACTGTCGGTCATACCACCACTAACTCATTAATATATAGGTACCGTACTCAGTATCCAAAGCAATTCAATTGTCCCTACAATATCTTACAGACAAATAGCCAATATACCCTTCAGTTTTACTATTCGTTAACTGTTCTTCCTTTGCCATCGCCTGACCGTTTCTTTGAATTGACGCACATGTTCTGCTTGGGGGCTGATGATGTCTTCTGGTAAACTGTTCCACCCTTTTTCACCCCTCCCTAAATAAGAAAATACTTTCCCCAGTTATTATTCCACCGGGTGAGTTTCACCCGCTCAGTCTCCAGTCTATCCTTACTGTACCACCATGCCCCTTTCCCTGTCTAAGCTAAGTATATTCCTCGCAATCTTGACCTCACTCTTCTTTCTGCCACACTTTTCCATCCCAGGTTTTCTAGCATCCCACTAATACAACCTGCAGAACCAGTCTTCTGTGGTCTCTCTTAACGTACCATGGCGCTTTCCTTTGAACTCCTTCCTGTTCCTTAATGAGTTATTCCTGATCTGATATGGGTCCCAAACTGCAACAGCATATTCCAGTTGTGGTCTTACTAGGCTGCAGTATGCCCTCTCTCTAAGCTCCTTGCTTGCTCCCCATCAGTGTTCAGTCTAGTCTGCTAGTCTCGGTGAGCAAATGAGGCATCTCCACGACTTCCTCTTAACAGCAGTTAACTTTGCACAACCTTCCCTACTTTAAGGTAACTGTACCGGTTTTCGTCACTGAGCCCTAGTCGTCACTCTCGTATATAAGTACAAGTAATAAGCATGTCAACGGGTCTTTCTCAATGCACAAAGTCTTACGAGATTCGTCATACCGTCGTTGTCGATAAGGAGCAACTTTGCGAAATCATACCTGTCATGTAATAGGTGATTCCCTAGCGTCAAACATCTCCTGTGAGTTGAGCTGTCTTGACGCGGCGTATTGTTCCTCAGGTGTGCTAAGCAGGCAAGTGAGTTAATTATGTGCATAAGTGTATGATATAGTTGGTAATTGTTTCTGTAACATATGTGATTTACTATTTCGTGCTCACGTTCCTAGTTTGGTTAGAAATGCTGGTGACGAACACTGAATTAAAAAAAAAAACACACTTTACCAATGCTCGTCATTTGTGATGAAAACTGGCACACTGTCATTAGGCCTACTCCATGTAAGACCTAACTAACAGTGGCAATATACGTACATAATGTAGTTCTGAAGCACCCTGCATTAATTAAATTATCGTTTGATGATAGTGTCCAATAGTCGTCATAGCTGACAATCTTCAGAGCACATGCGTGGCGAACACTAGTAAACGATAATGTTAAAGTATACGTTAACGTTTCAGAACCAATAAACATTTACAGTGTGCTGTTATTATGTAGGTCTGTCTTTTTTTGACAGCCGTAGGTCTAGGCTGGATGCCTGGCTCAGCGGTAACGTTCTCGCTAAGGTTGCAGGATCGAATCCTGGCACAGTCATCTGGTATTTGAGGGTGCGCAAATGTGAGGGAGCCGTGTCAGTAAATTTACTGGCACGTTAAAAATCTCCTTCGGGGCAAAATTCCGGTAACCCGGCGTCTCTAAAAGCCAAAGTAGTTAAAAGGGACGTAAAAAAATAACATTATTATTATTATTATCAGTAGGTCTAGGCCTAGGATTTATATGGCTAGGTGTGCTACAGGGGATTCTTTTTAAATTGAGATGAATAATATATTCTAAGACTAAATCTTTGCTTTCAAGCAATATGTCGAAACGCAATTTCTCAATTAGCCTACGATATTTAGCAAGTGGAAGCTGCTATTAAGGTCGTTGAGGAGGACGGCATGAGTATTACAACAGCCGCAGAGAGGAATGGTGTTCCGAGAAACCTCTCGGACAAAATTGAAGGAAAAACTTGAGAGAGGAAGATGGGGCCAAGTTCCTTATTAACAAAGGGTGTTACTTCAATGGGTAATCTCACTAGGAAAAGCGGGGTTCCCGGTAACAAAGGATGATTTGCAAAATAGTGTCCAATGCCTCACAAAAGAATTGAAGAGGGACTTTCCTTTCAGAGATGGGCGGCCAAGAAGGAAATGGTGTGATCTTTCCTAAAAAGAAATCCAGGCCTGTCTTTACGTGCCCCTCAAAATTTGACAGTAAGCCCTGCTGCAATTACAGAACATAAAATTAAAACCTGGTTTTCAGAAGTCTAGTTACAGTATTTGGTGGAAAACGACTTACAGTCCATCTTGTCAGACCCTCGGCGACTGTTCAACGCAGACGTTATGTTATGCCATGGTCTGGTCTCACTTTTTATGTGACTACGCCTCCCCTCCCCCTGCATAAAATAAATAAAAAAGAACCACGGCATAACAGCTCGGAAAATGACCATTCGCTCTTGAACACCAGTCGGGGAAGCCTACTGTCGGGGAAATAAGTACAGATACTCGAGTTTAGAGGTCAATAAAACCTTTACCCTTGGTCTTACATAAGAACAACCTGCACCAAAATTTTCCTTGTTTTATTTGTCGTTTAACGATATAGAGTAAATATTTGCATTGTATCTAGTTAAAATTTTATAGCTGATTGAACAAAAAAAAAGTACCGGTTTTTCTTACCAAGTTCACGGAGCGCTCACTTAGAAGTATCATTACGTTAAAAGTATTGATCGGATCGTAACGAAACTCTAATACGTCTTAACCCTAGAACTGCTGCAGGTTTATCTGTCAAATGCTGCAGTAAATTCCCATAAATTACACACTAAAGGAATTTGGTATCTGTAAGCATACTGTATTCATGAATATGACTTATCATACATCAACAGAAAGCTGAAAGTCTGTTCTATATTATTTTGATAGATGTGAATCATTCAGACTCATCAGTTTAAATTAATCATAAAAAATATTTTATAAAAAAATAAAAAATAAAAATTATTGACTTTTCTGCTCTAGAAAACCATATTGCCAAGTTAAATGTTTGTCAGAGACATCATAAATGAAAAGTTCACAATTTTAGTTACTAATTCAAGAACCAATTTTAAATAATTTCTGTTATTTACTAAAAAAGAAAATTATTTTTACAATATGACATTTCTCGATTTTGAAGTACATAATCGGCGCGCAATTACGGGGAGGCAAGTTCACAGGCCCAGGATGATGAACGATAAAACGGTACATTTTTACCTGGAAAGTCACTTTCTTCGGGTTGAATATCAGTCTAATTCACACTTACCCCTTCACGGCTAATATTAGGCATGTTTACATGGTCTGAAGGAACATGATAAACATCGCTTGCATTGATGGGGATATCCATAACTTGCGTGACATCCTGTTCGCCGGTTACACTGCCACTAATTTCACCATATTCATTTTCATACGAATACACACAATTATCACTGTCATCGTCCGTACTATCACACAAATCGTCAAAAAGCAAGAGCTAAATTTCTGAATCATCAACGTAATTGGCAGCCATTTTGCTCAATGCAGCTTCAATGTCAACATGGAAGTACTTCCACTTCTGCAGCCAAATAATAGCTTGCATATTGCCATTTGATTGCCAAAGATTTACACTACGAAAGATAAAAGCATCAGGAACCAGCATGACTTGAAATTAGTGCTATCTGATGGCTAACAGTAGTACTATATTTGAATTCCAAGACCGTCTTTCAGAGAGACGGTCGCACTTGATTAAACAACACACCGTCTTCCTGGAAGACGGTCCGCAGTTCTAGGGTTAAGGGAACTTATTGTTAACGCGTATATGAAGTTTTAATCTGATCTGACGTTTCTTTAAGTAGTTGTTGTGAATTTTGTAAAATATATTTTTCTCGGGCCTGGGTGGTCATAGCAGTATGAAATATGGCTTGTTATGAGGCTCATAGCAATGCAAGGCTTAACGTAAAACTACATTTTATCTACTTTTGATACTTGCTTTTATATCGATTGATATTTAATCAGGTGGTTATGTGAGAAGAATGTATCGTAGCAAGCGACGGGTACAATGCGCTCGGTCGAGGAAACTCATGCGACGTTGCTCTGTGAAACATAATACGCGCGCGTTCCAAGCCGTAAGGTCTGTGAATTTCTGTTGTTGTTGTTTTGTAATTTGTGTTAGGACAGTATCACACTACCATAGAAATGTGTCAAATAAATTTTATCAAATATTTTATAAAACTGAACTTTTATCAAAGTTATACAAAGCAATCATCACACCATTACACTACATCGAATATTGTATCATAGTTCAGCAAAATGGATGAAGGACAGTTCTGTGTTCACTTACGGTAACTACAGTATATTATGGTAGTTGAAATTCTGTGGTGGCAATACCGGTTTATAAAAGAAACGGAAAGATAAAGTGAATGTCTATGGGTTAAACCATGGGTCGCTCACGTGGCAAGGAAGATATTATTTTATACGAGTAAAATCTTGGTGAAGGAGCTGCAGTACGAGGACTTGAAAAATGACATTAATTAAAATAAATTAAAAACCATACGTGAAATTGACGAATTATAATACAAATATTATAATATAAATTCGCCTCCGTGGTGTAGTGGTCAGCGTGCTTAGCGTGCTGAGGATTGGAACGGGGTCTACTCAGCCTCGGGTGCTCCAAATGAGTAGAGGGGGGTTCGATTCCCACCTCAGCCATCCTTGAAGTGGTTTTCGTGGTTTCCCACTTCGTCTCCAGGCAAATGCCGGGATGATACCTAACGTAAGGCCACGGCCGCCTCATTCCCTCTTCCTTGCCTATCCCTCCCAATCTTCCCATCCCTCATAAGGTCCCTGTTCGCTTTGCAGGTGAGGCCGCCTGGGAGAGGTGCTGGTCACACACCCAAGTTGTATCCCCGATCCCGAAGTTTCAAAATGGAGGCGGTAAATGTGGGATCCATCTCTGAGTCCGAGGGAATAGCCAACCCTGGAGGGTAATACGATTAAGAAAAAAAATTACACTATAATTCACATTTATTTAACTTAACTATTTAATTCTTCTTTATATCCTGAAATATGCGTCCCTTATGTACAGCGCTAATATCCTCTGCTTATTTTACCAACAAGTTAGAGAAACGTGTCTTATTTCATTTCCGCAAGAAGTTAAACATTTCCCAACACCTTTTTTAATGAGGGTTTTGGACCTCCATTGGCAGGTTTAAAAATGGTGTGTCAGCTGAAAAGCTATTATTATAAGATTAATTGTTTGAAGTAATTTACACTTTGAGATTATACACACATCAAAAAAAGTTTTGCATCACCTCGGTTCCCAGATCTCCGGCATATAGACGTTGACTGTGTATATTGTATCCAAGATACAGTCCCTTTGACTGTTCATAGATGTCACTAAAACTGCTCAAGATGTAAACAACCATGCATGAGCAGGGCCTATTAGACGGAGGGGGTACGACAGCCGATCAGTTCCAGTCATTCCACCAGGACGAAGGTACGCTGCTCATGTTGTCTGTAGTTCTACCATGCCTAGAAGGTCAATACCGCAGTTCGATCGCGTCCGCATTGTTACTTTGTGTCAAGAAGGGCTCTCAACAAGGGAAGTTTTCAAGCGTCTCAGAGTGAACCAAAGCGATGTTGTTCGGACATGGAGGAGGTACAGAGATACAGGAACTGTCGATGACAGGCCTCGCTCAGGCCGCCCAAGGGCTACTACTGTAGTGGATGACCGCTACTTACGGATTGCCGCTCGGAGGAACCCTGACAGCAATGCCACCATGTTGAATAATGCGTTTCGTTCAGCCACAGGACGTCGTGTTTCAACTCAAACTGTGCGCAATAGGCTGCATGATGCGCAACTTCACTCCCGACGTCCATGGCGAGGTCCAGCTTTGCAACCCCGACACCATGCAGCGCGGTACAGATGGGCCCAACAACATGCTGAATGGACCCCACGGAATTGGCATCACGTTCTCTTCACCGATGAGTGTCGCATATGCCTTCAACCAGACAATCGTCGGAGACGTGTTTGGAGGCACCCTGGTCAGGCTGAACGTCTTAGACACACTGTCCAGCGAGTGCAGCAAGGTGGTGGTTCCCTGATGTTTTGGGGTGGCATTATGTGGGGCCGACGTACGCCACTGGTGGTCATGGAAGGCTCCGAAACGGCTTTACGATACTTGAATGACATCCTCCGACCCATAGTGCAACCATATCGGCAGAATATTGGAGAGGCATTTGTCTTCATGGACGACAATTCTCGACCTCATCGTGCACATCTTGTGAATGCGTTCCTTCAAGATAACGACATCGCTCGACTACAGTGGCCAGCATGTTCGCCAGACATGAACCCTATCGAACATGCCTGGGATATGTTGAAAAGGGCTGTTTATGGACGTCTTGACCCACCAAACACTCTGAGAGATTTACGCCGAATTGTCGTTGAGGAGTGGGACAATTTGGACCAACAGTGTCTTGATGAACTTGTGGATAGTATGCCACGGCGAATACAGGCATGCATCAATGCAAGAGGACGTGCTACTGGGTATTAGAGGTAGTGGTGTGTACTGCAATCTGGACCACAAATGCTGAAAGTCTAGCTGTATGATGGTACAACATGCAATGTGTGGGTCTCATGAGCAATAAAACGAGCTGAAATGTTGTTTGTGTTGATCTCTATTCCCTTTGTATTTAACGGTTCCGGAACTCTTGGAACCGAGGTGATGCAAAACTTTTTTTGATGTGTGTAAGATTATAAAACTGCTCCCTTATTAACCGTCTGAAAAATCACAGCCCGATGAATCAGATGAACTGTCATTTAAGTTTATAACAAGTGGCTCAACAACGGGGACGTCTTCTTTTAGCCAATCCTTTTCCCAGTAATGTTTCTCTATTTTTTTGGTGTGTTTGATGCATTTTTTCCATAGCTCCAGTGTTACAGACCTCAAGGCTTCTTTACAGAGATCTCGCATCTCCTCCATTGATCTTCCTCTCTCCGCCTGGTTACTCATATACTCTTTAGCTATTTTATTTTTCACGTAGGGCCAAACCAGCTCTATAGGGTTGAGCTCACAATGAGCAACTGGCAACCAGACGAGGTCGACGTCAGGACGAACATTCTTGATTATCTGTTCCAGCTTCTTTTTAGGTGCCCTGAAGTGAGGTTTGGCGTGAACAATTAGCTCTGCTTTCGTCATACTTTCATACTTTTGGATTCTGGGAGGAAGAGGAATATCTTTCATTGCAGCGGCACATCTCTTCACCGTGGCTATCGACCTTCCAATACACTTGGATACATTTTGCTAAACCCTCTTATCATTATTACTTTCTCTCTCGCATCTAAAAAAACATATTGCACTTATAATCATGGCAAATTCTCCCTCCGTTAACTGCGGATTAGCTGGCATCTTGATCGATGTGCAAACAATAGATAATACAGACAGTGATAGTTACTGCTTGTTGCTAATGACTCAACGAAGAACAAAGGTCAGAGTTTGGTGTGCGTAGGAACGAGCGCGCAGCGAGTTCGAAATACGGTAGTCAACTGGCAACATTGCCAGGCTGCTAAGGTACTATCGCCGCCCTCAATGGTCTGATTAAATATCAATCCATATAAAATCGATAATCACAAGTAGATAAAATGTAGTTTTACGTTAAGCCTTGCATTGCTATGAGCCTCATAACAAGTCATATTTCTTACTGCTATGACCACCCAGGCCCGAGAAAAAGTTGATTTACAAAATTCACAACAACTATTTTAAGAAACGTCAGATCAGATTAAAACTTCATATACACGTTAACAGTAAGTTCCTTTAAGACGTATTAGAGTTTCGTTACGATCCGATCAATACTTTTAACGTAATGATCCTTCTAAGTGAGCGCTCTGTGAACTTGGTAAGAAAAACCGGTACTTTTTTTGTTCAATCTGCTATAAAATTTTAACGAGATACAATCCAAATATTTACTCTATATCGTTAAACGACAAATAAAACAAGTAAAATTTTGGTACAGGTTGTTCTTATGTAAGACTAAGGGTAAAGGTTTTATTGACCTCTAAACTCGAGTATCTATACTTATTTCCCTGACAGTACATCAATACACGTTCTTATGGTTATATTGTTCGAATTTCAATTATTATTATTATAGTTGTTTTTTATAATGCACAATGTAACCAAACTTTTGTAGTAGGTTACAAACATTGCTTTCAGTTTTTAGTTTTTGTTTTGTTGGTATTTTTTTTAAATTTTGATCGGGTTGCCAGCCATGGACACTTGTTGGTAGGCCGCCATGGAGAATCTTGTGTGCTCTGCTTCGAGATTCTTTGATGGTGGTCAGCCAGTGGCTGGACCAGGTGGCCATGGCTAATTGGCAAAGGTTCCTTGATCTTAGGGCAAGGTTGCCATGGGAATGGTACTGTATTGATACTTGCCTTGCTGTTTTGAAGCTAGTTGAAAAGGAGAATGGTGTTGATTTTTGTTGAGAATTGCCAGGCAAAATGAGAAGCTAGTTGGATTGATGCTGAATGGGAGCCAGTTGATACACAATGGGGAATGGTATTGATAATTGATACTGAATGGGAGCCATTAGCTGCACAAGGGGAATTAATGATTGGAAGTGTTGATTTTGTGTGGGATGCCAGGCAAGGATAATTGAAGTTTGCTTATATGTTGACAAACAAGGAATTGTTAGTTTGATTTGCCAGAAATGCAGGAAATGGAAGCTTGTCTTTTATTAATAAATTGTGTGTGAATTAAGAAGTTGGTATACTGTCTTTGTGGATTCATTTAAAGCTAGTATTATAGCCCCACCACTCTGAGATTGCAAGTTTCATTAAAGTTACAATGGTACCCACCGTGAAAGCAAGAATTAAATGAATCACACAAAGACAGGAGTAGGGATGGCCGAAAATAGTAGAAGTATGGAAGCTGAAATGATAGCCATGCTGAAAACGCTTCTGCTCCGCTATGAAAAGTACGAAGGGATGGAGGGGAGGATTGCCTCCCGGATGGCTGGTTTTAAAGAGAAGTTGATGGAGAAGCTTGATGAGGTCAAAGAGCACGTGGCTAGCCTATGCATCGTAGAAGAGAAAGTTGAGATGGTAGAACCTGTGAGTGTGGTTGTGGAGGAGAAGAATGAGAAGAAGCAGCAGGAGGAAGAGAAAGGGAAATTGGAAGAACAGAGAGTGGAGATTATATGTGTTGTTGAAGAGAAAGTTGAAATGGTGGAATTTGTGAGTGTGAAGGAGGAGAAAGAGAAGAAGAAGTGTGAAATACATGATGCTAGGGGGTGTAAAGAAGTGGAAAAGGTAAGGTCAAGAATGCTTGGTGAGGTCCTTGATGAGGTCAGTGAGCATATGTCTGAGAAGCTTGACAAGGTCAAAGAGCAGGTGGATAGCATAATATGCTGTATTTATTATGCATTGTTGAGGAGAAAGTTGAAATAGTAGAATCTGTGAGTGGTCTGTAGAGGAAGAGGAGAAGATCTATGAAGTACTTGAAGCTAGGGGGCGTAAGAAAAATAATCAAGAAGTGGAAAAGATAAGGCGAGGTTGTTAGAGATATATATCGGAAAGACCATAGCAGGTGAAGAAGAAAGAGCAGTTGCGGAGGTAGATACAGAGGTCGCCGCCGACGTAACAGAAGAGGACGTCAAATGGAGGAGGAGAATAAAACTGAAGACAAGGAGGAAGATGAGATAGAAGATAACGTGAAGAAGCGTTGGAGGAGAAGGATAGGCAGGAGAACAAGTTAGAGGAAGAAATGGACCAGATGGAAGGCAAAGAGAAGGAGTAAGAAGAGGAAGAGATGTTAGGCAGATCGAGATAAGAGAGTGAAGGATCAGAAGAAGGAAAAGAAGAAAAGGAAGAGCAAAGAGGAAAGCTTTGATGAAGGTGGTGATTCTGGATCAGAATAGAACCTGCTGCAGGAATTTGTATCATATATTCAGAAAAGCCTGCTGCCCGTGTTCCCATTCAGGGCTGTGGGAATGATGGAGCTAGGCACAGAAGAGCAGTTGGAGCTTGCCATGTTAGAGCACGTGCGAGACATGCAGACCAACACTATAATGAATCTGATAATGCAGATGCTGATGATGATGACGATGACATTGAGCCCAAAGGTATTGACATTTCTGATAAAGTTGGTGCCAAGAAAAGAGCTAAGTTGGAAACTAAAGCTGAGAAGAAGGCCCATAGAGAGGCTGAATTACGAGAACGAGAAGAAAAGAAGAAGAAAGAGAAAGGAAAATATGATGATACTGAATCAGAGGATACAGACCAAAAGAAGAAGAAGGAAAAGACTTGATGATGAAGACGAAGCTGATTATGATGACGGCACAGACAGGTCTGATGACGAATCTGCCGTTTCTTCTGACTATGATATTGTTGTCAGATTTTTCCGATGCTGCAGGAATGTCTAATAGACTCGATGAGATGGCTTTGGCTACTATATCAGAAGAAAATATTTATGCTGGTGATTCTGGTGAACCTAGAATGGTTGTTTCTGCGATGATAGTGCCAATGGTTTTTCTGACTATGATGTAACTTATAATTTGTTTCTGTATGTGATTTTGTTTTAGTTAGTGTTTGCTTCATGTATTTTATTTATGTAGCCTATTTGTTTCTATGTTTAAGAATCAATTTCTAACTTTCAGTTAGAAATTAGTTCTCAAAGGGGGCGTTTCTATAACCGAACTTTTGTAGTAGGTTACAAACATTGCTTTCAGTTTTTAGTTTTTGTTTTGTTGGTATTTTATTTTTATTTTTATCGGGTTGCCAGCCATGGACACTTGTTGGTAGGCCACCATGGAGAATCTTGTGTGCTCTGCTTTGAGATTCTTTGATGGTGGTCAGCCAGTGGCTGGACCAGGTGGCCATGGCTAATTGGCAAAGGTTCCTTGATCTTAGGGCAAGGTTGCCATGGGAATGGTATTGATACTTCCCATGCTGTTTTGAAGCTAGTTGGTTTTATGAAAAGTAGAATGGTGTTGATTTTTGTTGAGAATTGCCAGGCAAAATGGGAAGCTAGTTGGATTGATGCTGAATGTGAGCCAGTTGATGCACAATGGGGAATGGTATTGATAATTGATGCTGAATGAGAGGCATTTGCTGCACAAGGGGAATGAATGATTGGAAGTGTTGATTTTGTGTAGGATGCCAGGCAAGGATAATTGAAGCTTGCTTATATGTTGACAAACAAGGAATTGTTAGTTTGATTTGCCAGAAATGCAGGTAATGGAAGCTTGCCTTTTATTAATAAATTGTGTGTGAATTGAGAAGTTGATCTACTGTCTTTGTGGATTCATTTAAAGCTAGTATTATAGCCCCACCACTCTGAGATTGCAAGTTTTATTAAAGTTACAAGGCACTCACTATAAGTTAATGCAAAAATAACTCATAATAAGTTAAATGAGTTTTTTTTAGCAAAATTACGATCTTTTCATGCCCGTATGTCTACCCACCATTCCCGATGCCAATTCTTTATCTTTTCTTTTTTTTAAGTAATTACGGGTACTGCAATATTCATAAATGTTAGCCTCCATGTCAATAAATCAGTGTCTTACGCAACAATATTGACAGAAATGCATTACAAACAGCAGATAAGGACAACAAACAATGTGACGACAATAAATTGGTGCAAACGGGAGATGAATATTGGAAAAGTCTAAATGCATTGTGACAATAAAAAAAACATAACTTTTCAAAAAACGAATTCTTTTGATTTTGAGAGTTTCCTAATGTTTGAGTAGAGTTTGCGGTTAAGTAGGCAACAGTGGTCTCGTTGATTTAAATTACCAAAAGTTAACTTATAAGGTTTATTATTTTTTCTTGACTAAATCAGTTTAACATGACGACTATTGGTGCATTTATCTTAACTTACTTGAACACATACAATACCAGCCTTTGAAGCCCTGAAGCAGCTTTGGACCTGTTTCTGTTTCAAAGCATCAACAAAATTGTCATGCTTCAAAGACTTAAAACACTGAATCTAGGTCTAACTCTGCTTCTCTTACCCTTCATAGCTGAGTTCATTGGCCTCCTAGATAATTCATCATCTCCCATTCACATTGCAAGGCTCCACCATCCCACAAGTAGCCTTACTGTATCTAATGTGTTGATTCCTAATCACCCCTTATCTCTTCATTATGACTATCCTCCTTACATTTATCCTGAGTGCATGCGCAGTTGAGTAATTACGAACTTGTTGGCCTAATATAGTTTGGTCATGTGTCTCTTAGTGGAAACAAGAGCCAAAATGTCCATTGTAATTTTGATGTCCATAGTAAATGGAGACCTTGTAGAAGAGTTCATTGCATGTAGTATGCTTAAACTTATCCTGAATATGATGATCCATTAAAAGCACTCATATATGAATAAAACCATGATCTAACCTATTCTTATGAGAAGTTTCGATACATAAGTTACTATGAAAAATGATGTCGATACATACCTCAGCATTACGTCCAATATCCTGATCAGTAGCCCTAATCGTGACGACAGTAGAGCCCACTGACACGGATTCTCGTACTGCTGCCTCATACTCGTTAGACTCGAATGATGGTGCATGATCGTTAGCATCGAGGACGTTGACCTGAAGAGTAGTAGTGCCACTACGGGGAGGGAAGGAATCGTCCACCGCTGTGATGCGGAAATAATGCACATCTACCAACTCACGATCCAGACTCGTGAGTGTCGTCACCACACCCGAGTGAGAATCGATTGTAAACATGCCCTGCGAACGAGAGTCAACGAGTGATACCATGGAGTAACCAACTGGTGAATTTTCTGGGTCACGAGCCTTGACAGTCGCAACCATGGCTCCAGGAGGTCGCTCTTCGACAACAGATACCACATACAAAGTTTGTTCAAAGTATGGGGACTGGTTGCGAAGCTCTCGACGTACTCTGTGTGCTATGTCAGTGTCGTTCAAGTCCTGATGATGGTATACTATTTTCAAACGATGCTCTGTTTCAGAAACTAGCCCTCCAACTTCACTCATATCTCTACGAATACTATTAGAATCACACTGAAACTCAAGCAATATCGTCACTTTCCACAAAGGCTCAGCAATACACTGATCACTTGCAGAAACAAGATCACCAGCATGAGTTTCGATACGAAATCGAGGATCACTAGAATCGATGTAACGCACATGACATAACTTCAGGACGGTTGATGGTAGAAAGGACGTAATGCTGTTGATAAACTGACTTTTACGCAAACAAATGCGGTTCCAGCCTTCGGTTCCAGGTATTGCATAGGATGCAAATGTTTCGCTGATCCAACGCTTAGCCTCTGAAACTTTTACATGAATTCTGTTTTCATTAAAAACACTCTCTTCTTCATCCTCTTTTTCCACATCATCTTGCCGCTCACACCTTTTCCCACTCACAAATATCCTTAATGGCAAGGAATAATAATCCACACCACGACTAAAATTTGACACAGAATCTACGTACAACGTGAATAAATTTGGATAAAAAATACCATCACATTCTAGATGTCTCTTAAGCATTACCCTTCCAGTTCTAGAATCAACATGAAGAATACGATGCACAAAACTAGCACTTCGATGATTGTTAATCTTGTAGTGGCGATGTGATCCCAGTCTTGGTAATGTTGCATTGAATACTGTATGCCCGGGCGGTTCATCTTCTGTAATGATGATGAGATACGAACAGCCATGGCCGATGATGTTGAGAACGATGAGTACGATCATGATGATTTGAGAGATGTGCCACAGCATTGGGGCAAACAGGGTTGGTCGTGAAGAGTGCATTGTGAGGATATGTGTAGAACAGGTAACTCAGTAACACAGGGCACCTGTTCTCACTGTTGCATTCTATCCATGGGGAATTCTGAACTCCATTTCTCTGCACCCTGAAACAATAAATACAATATTTTTAATCTCAGTCTGATGACTTATGTCAAAGAAATACATATAATAAATGCACAAATACAGTTTTAAGTTTAACGGAAAATTTATTCATACAAGCAGATTAATTACCATACCGTACATATGGACGAATGACTTATGCAGTGAGAGCCTACCCTATAGAACGGAGCTTCGCCTGCGCTGTGGATGGGCGAAGCGCATTGAGTCAGTGCCAGTTGACCAGCATCTACCGTCGGGGGCCCTGAATGCTGGCATTGCATTTATTACATATGGAGCTGGCAAGATACCTTAGTTGTGATAATTAAGACTTGTGGTAAAGTACTGTAGGCTATCTCGTATCCTGTGAACATGGTTAAGTACGGTATGCAACAAACCATCAAATTTTCCTAGTGGAAACTTTTCTCAAGAAGAAGTATTACAGTAAATTTGTTCGTATGTTTCATCCCCGCACGACCTTTACTTCTAGGGGAACCACAAACAAAAGGTAGGCTATACAGAAACAATCCGCATACTCCGAAGGCTCTCAGGATCGAAATAACTGCACTAACACGAAATATTAGTGAGGATGAATTACAGCGAGTGCACCAAAACTTCCAACGTTGGTGCAATGTTTGTTTAGAAAATGGATGACAGCATTTCCAGCAACTAACATACTCTGAAATTCATGTAAGTAAGTTAATTAAGATTATTAAATATGTTAAAAAGTGTTGAACTGGTTGATCGCCTACGCTGCTGTTGGTGCCTTGCTTGACAAGCGGCTAGCCACATTGCGCTTGCCGGCACACGGCACATCCGAGGCTCCGTTCCATAGGGACGGCTCTCACTGCACAATATTTCTCTGAATAGGCTATCTTCCAGTTAGGCCTAGTACGTTTACATACCAAACTCGAAACGATGTCAGGATTTCTGTATCCAGTATGATACGCACGTACATGTGATACTCTCAGATAACATAGGAATCCATTTCAAAACTAAAGAAGGCTAACTTAATAAGTATAAATGTTTAAGCTGGTCAACCAGCAGTCACATTAGTTAAAATAATTGACCTATTTAGTAGAAAAATAATTGGAACCTGCCTTTCCAAATGCTTGCACCTTCCATACCAAAAGAGATTTGCTATAGGTAACTTAGTCAAGGAAAATATGCCAATTAAAATTTAGGGGAATAGGCTAGTTTTTCATTTGTTGCCACTCCAATAAGATTTCTGTGCCTAACAAAGTAAGTTAAGTTAAATACAATCTGTTCCAACCAGTCAATGGCTTTTAACAGAATATTTAATTCAAGTACATGTGTAGCGGTGCTAGCATTCTTGACTGTCGCCCCAGAGGTCCGTGTTCGATTCTCGGCTCCACCAAGAAATTTAATTTTGGTCTGAGGGCTGGAATGGGGTACACTCAGCCTTGTGGGGAAAAACTCAGCCAGCCTGGAAATAGTTTACCGTGACTTCCCACATCGACTCTAGGTAAATTCCAGAATGGTTTCCTAACTTAAGGCCACAGTCACCTCCTTCCCAAGCTTCACAGTCTGAATTATTATCACACATTGCTACAGACGTCACAATAACACAGGTTATTAGACACATTGTACATACATCCAAATACATGGGGCTAAATAACAACGATGTCTAAGCCCCTCAAATGAAACAAGATTTCTGTCATAGCCAATGTAAATCTGGGAAAACTGAATGACACCTGCATATTTAGTCCATGCGGACTGCAACATACTGTACTTAAAAGTTTGGTTGATATGATCTTAAGTGGACTGATAGATTCACGAATTATTTTTAAAATAAAATAATATTTTGGAGTTGCTGCTGAAAACATAATTATCGTAGGTTTATACTGTGACTAAAGCAAATAATGTGGATAAGAAGAGTTATTGAGATAAACAAATCTCCCACAAAATAATAAATTAATGATGATTATTGTGTATTAAAATGGATAAAAACGAAGTGATACACAGAAATGTATGTCCGAGTTTGCTTATTAAAGGACAGAACTCAGAAGCCTACTTTTAAGAATATAATTGTAATTTAAAATACGCGGCTGCTGAATGAAAGGGATGATTCATCCAGTAATCCAGAAATGACTTGCAGTGTATTAAATCACGTCTTTTAGTAAATAACTTGCCAATAAATCATTGAATATTACGGTGATTAGTTTATTTTTCATTTAAATAGCCTTACAAATCACCGAATTGGTACCACTAGAACACAGTGTTGTGGATTTATTGTTTTAACGCCGTGTCCATGCACTGGGATAAACCTAGTAAAAATCATGCTCTCACTCACACAACTGATTTATTCCAGCACTGAAATAGTTAATCACCAAGCACATCACAACACAATATTGGATACAAAAACACTACACTCTTTTGCTTCTGACACATGTGAATTGCTCATTTGACATTTGAAGAGTGAGCTCAATGCACCATTGCCTACTTACTATCACTTCTCGAAAGAATAAGTTCGCAAAAATACTCGCCTACATCTTCAGGTAATATATTATCCATTCTCTCCTCAGTACAGTTCACTTCTTTCTCACACTTCCGTCATAATCCACACAAGCACGTTCCTCAGCAGTCTCGTTTTTTAAACCGGACGAGGCGTCTCGGCGAGCCTAATCCAAAGGTTGTTGTACGCAAGTGCTCCACAGTTTACTCACAAAAGCCGAACTCCCCCCTGCTGTCGGCTAGCTGGCAAGCTCGGCTCATTCGAAAAATCAATGGCCTTCAACTCATCCTTGCCGTTATATCCAATGCGCTGCCTCCCGTTTCTTCCCGTCCAACTGCATTCTTCCCTACTCCTCCAACCACCGGCAAGTTTAAAAAATTCACGAGTTCCTGTGTTATCCCGGCGTTGATGTTCCTGTATCTTTAAAATCCTGCCGCGACACCTGACTCGCACGGTTGACTGACGTCACTAAAGGACTGGACTGTTTTCTTTTGTTAACGTAGTTGAACCGGACTGGAGATAAATGTGATGCCTGGATGGCTAGAAGGAATTCAAGAATTTAATGAGATTAGCGCTCCCTGATGCTCCCTTCTTATCTCCAACATATATCAAGTAAGAAACCGGTTTTTACCTCAGCAAAAGAATGTCGCCTCCAACCAGGCGGTTACTTAATTTTTTTCTAAATGTAATCATTTGGTCCAGCTAAGAGCTGGAATACGTACGTGATGCAGGTGTGACCTGCTCGAGACGTACCAGAAGACTAGAGAAGACTATCCCAGCTTGAGACGATTCAAGTCAAGTGGAAGCTAAGAGGTCGGTGTGCTTTTAATCAGCCAATGCAAGACCGCTACGACCCAGCCGCACAACCAAGGAGGCGTTTCCTGGATTCGAACCCTCGCGAAGAAAATAAATCATTATGAACTCAACCACAGTGTGTTTTCGTTTCTAGTCTGCAATCAGGAGCGACTCCAGATTTTAGAAGTTGGATGGGTGGAACAATCAACCGAGTGGGCGAATTTTTCGTGTTCTCTTAGAAGTAGGAACATTTTGTATAGAGCTACGAAATATTAACTTCACTGTAATCAGCTCTTAATTTTTGGGTTGGCTGGCTGTCATCCCTGCCTGCAAGATGCAATTTTTACGTGCGGAATGTTGCAGGTAAACGCCATCGCGCTACTACTACTACTACTACTACTACTATTAATAATAACAACAATAAAGAAACCAAACATAAACAAAGCCGAAAAAACATAATATTATTATTATTATTAGGTCTAGTAGTAGAAGTAAAAATTAATTCTAAGCTTATTAATAATTTGTGTTTACAAGAGTTTAGTGCTTTTCAGTCGGTCAACACGGTCAACACATTCGTGTTGACCGACTGAAAAGCACTAAACTCTTGTTTACTAAGGCAACACTGAAAATATGGCTTCAAACACCACAATGTAATTTGTGTTTCCTCTATCTCGAGGATGGTTATATAGTCTAATGTATGGCAATAAGCTTTTGAATAAGGGTTAATAGGCCTAACTTTTCGATCTAAATTGTTTATTTCATATTATCGATGCTGGAGTCAATATTCCAATTTCATCTACACTTATTAAATACTGCATTTGTATGAACAGTGTATCTTCCAAGGAATTTTCTCAGGGGGGCTTTATTATTATTATTATTATTATTATTATTATTATTATTATTATTATTATTATATAATATTTGCAAATGGGGTAATTCCCCGGTGGAAAATTGTACAATTACAGAAAATTACCAACAATAATATCAAAGACAATATACACAATTCGCAATTTGTGAAAATGTCAACCTTCTCTAAGACTGAGGCAGGTAATGAGTTCCAATTATCAATACCCCGATTAATGAAAGAATATTTCCAATAATGTGTACACTGTGGTCGGCCCTTCACTTTATGTAGAGGATCTGCCCTGCTCAGGTAGGTGGGATTTCCCCGACGTTTGCTTGGTTCTCCCCATGCTGGCCGATTAGTGTTAGTGTTAAACATAGCGTACAGTCTTTCTTCCAGAGATTCCCACCCTAGTTTTTCTATCATTCGAGTTACACTACTTCTAGAATTAAAATCGTTGAGCACAAACCTAGCAGCCCTCCTTTGTACCATCTCCAGCTCATTGATGAGCCCTACCTGATATGGGTCCCAAACCGCTGAGCCGTATTCCAAGATTGGGCTCACCAGGGTCAAATATCCTAATTATTTTGCGGTAGAGCTATTGCCTTTTGCTACCCGCATTACAAAATGAAGTGATTTGTACGATTTGGAGACGACACAACCCTCATGGGCACTCCATTTCATATCATTTCTTACATGGATGCCCAAGTATTTGAACGAGTCTTCTTCTACAAGTATTTCCGAGCCGATATTGTATTATCGATGTTGCATGATATTTTTAGCCTACTTTCGATTTTTACAAAAAATGAAAGTAGACTTATGAGATCAACACAGGGCGAAAAAAAGTGTGTCTGTCTGTGTGTGTGTGTATGTGTGTGTGTGAATGTGTGTACTCTGAATGTCTGTCCCCCCCAACCCCCCTATCAATTCGAACACGGTGAACGCGAATTGAACGAAATTTGGTACAAAGGTAGCACTAGCAAAGGACACCTCAGTGTCATGTTTTATATCGCCGCCATCTTGACAGAAACGTAATGGCGGCCACACAAATGTTCAAAGCTTAAATCAAATTACGACTAACCTAATCATCCGATCTCTACCAAATTTTGCAACAACATACCTTTATGGGGGGAGCATCCTTTGACCAAAGTAATAGGTCATCAGCCTAATAGTTTGTGGATGGCGGCCATCTTTGTGTGTAAATCGATTCCCCTATTAATTCGAACACGGTGAAACCGAATGGAACCAAATTTGGTACAGAGGTAGTACTAGCAAAGGGCACCTCAGTGTCATGTTTTATATCGCCACCATCTTGACGGAAACGCAATGGTGGCCACACAAATGTTCAAATCTTAAATCAAATTACGACTAACCTCATCATCCGATCTCTACCAAATTTTGCAACAACATACCTTTATGGAGGAAGCATCCTTTGACCAAATTAATAGGTCATTATCCTAATAGTTTGTGGATGGCGGCCATCCTTGTGTCAAAATGGATTCCCCCTATTAATTCAAACACGGTGAAACCGAATGGAACGAAATTTGGTACAGAGGTAGCACTAGCAAAGGGCACCTCAGTGTCATGTTTTATATCGCCGCCATCTTGACAGAAACGTAATGGCGGCCACACAAATGTTCAAAGCTTAAATAAAATTACGACTAACATGATCATCCGATCTCTACCAAATTTTGCAACAACATACCTTTATAGAGGGAGCATCCTTTGACCAATCTAATAGGTCATTAGCCTAATAGTTTGCGGATGGCGGCCATCTTTGTGTCAAAATCGATTTCCCCTATTAATTCGAACACGGTGAAACCGAATGGAACGAAATTTGGTACAGAGGTAGCACTAGCAAAGGGCACCTCAGTGTCATGTTTTATATCGCCACCATCTTGACGGAAACGTAATGGCGGCCACACAAATGTTCAAAGCTCAAATCAAATTACGATTAACCTAATCATCCGACCTCTACCAAATTTTGCAACAACATACCTTTAAGGAGGGAGCATCCTCTGACCAAACTAATGGGTCATTAGCCTAATATTTTGCGGATGGCGGCCATCTTTGTGTGAAAATCGATTCCCCCTATCAATTCGAACACGGTGAAACCGAATGGAACGAAATTTGGTACAGAGGTAGCACTAGCAATGGGCACCTCAGTGTCATGGTTTATATCACCGCCATCTTAACGGAGACGTAATCGCAGCCACCCAAATGTTAAAAGCTAAAATGTAATTACGACCAACCTAATAATCTAGTCTCTACCAAATTTTGCAACAACATATCTTTTTGTGGGAAGCATAATCTGACCAAACTGCAAGATCATCAGCCCAATAGTTTGCAGATGGTGGCCAAGTATGTGTGCAAATCGATTCCCCCTATCAATTCAAACACGGTGAAACCGAATTGAACGAAATTTGGTACAGAGGTAGCACTAGCAAAGGGCACCTCAGTGTCATGTTTTATATCGCCGCCATCTTGACGGAAACGGAATGACGGCCACCCAAATGTTAAAAGCTTAAATCAAATTTCGACGATCCTAATAATTTGTTCTCTACCAGATTTTGCAACAACATGCCTTTTTGTGGAAAGCATCTTATGACTGACTACAAGGTCATCATCCCAATAGTTTGCAACTAGCGGCCATGTATGTGTGCAAATCCATTCCCCATATCAATTCAAACACGGTGAAACCGAATTGAATGTTTTTTTTTTACAGAGGTAGCACTCGCAAAGGGCACCTCATATTCATGTTTAATATCCCTATAGCACGTTGTATTTCAACAAGCTACTACAACCAACATTCAATTATACTCCTTGAAAAGGACAAAGAGTTATAACAATATCCATGCATTTAGGAGAAAGTAGGCTATATGTTCTTTACTGAACATCTTGTTATCTTCCTTCCAGTACAGCAGCTAAATGGTATTAGCATCTGCATTATTTGCACACAGGCCACTACTAATATGCATCTTTCTTGCTTATTACGTAGTTCTTAATGATTTAAGTCGTTGTACATAAGACATTTACAGTACTTTTATATTAACAAACTATTTCGAAGTACTGAAGACAGGTACTGGTGTACCTCGCGGATCGAGTTCACACAGTCCTGTCGATGCATAGAGATCAGTAAGTTGGGCTGCATAACTAACTGGAGTCAGGAACCCCTGGAAGGATTTGGCGGCAATTACGTTCACTGAGATTTTTGATTGCTGTTGAAATTATCATGTAGAGAATTGCACAAGAATCAATTTGATTTCAAACCAAATAATGAAAGTGACTGTTTGGTTTCATCATGTTGTTTCTTTTCGGTCAGTGGTGTGATATAACAGTGCTTACTGGTTACCGCACGGCGTGGGATCTTACTTCCATCACTTCACAACGCTACCTAAAGCAAAGGATCATAAACTTGGTAGGAAACGAGTGTATTGCGTATATTTCTAAAACTGTATTAGGAGCAAATTGGATATAATTATTAGGTTACCGGTAACTAACCCCTTGGCCCTGCAGCCCAATAAGGGTTATGTCATGACTTACCAAGCCAACGCTGTTTAGCCATCGAGATTGTGGGATGACGCGTTGCCATCTCGGCCGTTAATCTTGGCTTTCTTAACACCACGATCGCTGCCGCTCAGACCATACAGCTACTGAATTGTCCTCACGAGGCCAGTTTCCCCCGTTCTAGCCCACACGTCAGTTCTAAAATTCCTGATGGAGCCGTAAATCGAGCTCGGAACCTCCAGGCAAGAGTCAAGCGTGCTGTCCATACAACATGGGGCCGGCGCACGTATTACAGGTTCCTGAAACACTAGCTTTCGTTTCAACTTGTGCTATAGGCCTATATGAATGAATATTGAAGCAACTGACTGCGGTACCTATGCGAGCTATGGCTCAAGGTCATGGAGCCAGGCTATCTCCGAACTCGGTGGACGTGGATTCGAACCCCACCGTGGGCCGGCCTTGAAATGGTGTTCCGTGGTTTCTCATTTAAAACTCCAGGCAAATGCTGGGGCGATACCTTCTAACAGGCCACGGTTGATTCATTCTAACTCCATGCCTATTTTCATTCATCTTAGGTAATTAATTTCAGGTCTCTTTAACTCTTCTCATTAGTTTGGCATCAGGAAGGGTATTTAAACGTATAAACCATCCGTTATTTCATCCCCGGCCCCCTAGAAACGGGATAATGAGGGGTAGGCATGACATGACACAACAAGTGAATATTAAGCAGGTTTCCACCCCTTTATACAGGAGTCATCACGACCATCTACGACTTCATGCCATGCCTGCCTGTTGCGGGGTTTCACTATATTAGCCTTTCAAAATGTGCCGCTGAACTCGACTGCGCCAGCGTTTGTTGGTAATAGCAACTGGTGCCTTGCCGAACGAGAAGAGGGACACAGCTATGACGGAGTGCTGTCTCCACAAAAGTCATGCAGCATTGCGCACGCTACTTGTGTTAGACAGAAGTTATATTGTGAATTGTGAACGGAAAAAATAATAATAATGGGTCATTTAAGGGGGAACATACAGCTTCAGGATCCTAAACAATAACGACTTTTAAAATTATTATTTTGGGCTATTGCCGTGTGAAAAGAAAAACAAATACCATACGTTTCGAAGGAACCTTGCCTCCTTTTTCAATGGAATTAAAACAATGTGGCCAAAGAAAGTGTATCAATGAGATTACAAAAAACTAGAGAAACTCCTCTCTTCGTCACCAGAGAGCAGCCACCAGAAAGTATTGTATGGACCTTGGTAGAAAAACGCGCCATATTAATTAGAACGGCGGTCAGAGTAGCAAGGAATGAGAAGGCATAGAGGGGGTGGGGGAAAACTATTGAGACTCCTCAAAGAATGAGGATGTCCAAATAAGGAGTAAAGGCGGGGGGGGGGGGGGGGGAGGGAGGGTTTGATGTATATAAGGAAACAGAAACAAAAGGGAAGTGTATCTGTACGATACCCAACGTCATACAGGCAACGGCAAAAAAAAAAAAAAAAAAAAAAAAAAAAAAGATGGAAACAAAGGAGATCAAATCATGGCCCTGTAGCCATAGGTCCATACAATACTTTCTGGCGGCTGCTCTCTGGTGACGAAGGTATGCGTGAAGTTTTCTTTTTTAAAAGTTGGTGTTAAACATTTCAGCCACAAAATAAATCTCACATATTTTCACATTATTAATTAATTATGCGTCATTATTTCCATTTTTATTCTGAAAGCTACCTATTGCAATGGATACCATGTTGTGACTTCCGAAAAATGTCGAAATATCTTCGCGTTTCACATCCCCCAGACTCTAAAACCACCGACAGTTCAAAAGCTATATATAATTTATAGCCTATATCACCTTCTTGTGGACACGATAACTACCGTCATTTTCACCAATCGTTTCAAATGTATACATAAAATATAACCAATCAAAATCTCGGTCGAATTGGTTAATGGGAAAATTTGAACCAAGGAGGTGGAAATGGAGGGCCTTTTCCGAAAAAAATGAAATATCGCTCTAACTTTCTTAAAATGTGAAAAATCGAATCCATTCAAAGTTCATACTATTTTTCGGATAAGGGCCAAAAGCTTATCTTAGTAAAGGTTTTTGATAGCACCAACCATTGACCAAAGGGATGGAAAAATGGAGTTTAAGGAGAAAAAATCATACCTCCCTTAATATGCACAATATCAAAACCGTTTGAAATGGCCAATAATCCGCTAAAACTTACCTAAAACTTTGGTCTGAAATAATTTTTGATAGTACCCACCATTACGCCAAGGGATGTTTTCAGAATTGTAAAATGACAAACTGGAGCAAAACAGATTGAGATGGTTTGGACATGTCAAACGGATGAATGAAGTAAGGCTACCAAGACGAGCACTGGAACGACGGATGACAGGGAAGAGAGGACGAGGAAGACCAAGAAGGCGTTGGATGGACTCGGTGAAGAATAGCATTAGTAAACGGAACTTGATTGGAACACCGTGTCGGAAGAGGAATGGTGGAACGACAGAACAAAGTGGAGAGAAACCATATTTTCCCCCACCCAGTGTCAGCTGGAAAAGGGGAAATGAAGATGATGATGATGATGAAGATGATGGGGCTTCTCGAAAGCTAAACACGTGGAACGTTTGTAGGCATAAAACAATTGCAAATGTAGTGAATTCGAAATATTTTCCTTTGCCTCGTGAAATCTACCTGCACCTTCTGGAGTACTGAGAGGGCCTTATTTTTTACTGTAAGGTTTTAGGTATTCAAGTACTGAACACGTCAAACATTGGATACATTTTTAGATGTCACTGGTTTCGATGTTTCACCACGGCTAGTAGTCACAGAATCGTAGAATCATGAGTTCTGTATTCTGCAGGAGGCACACGAGAGTTGGTATGCGCCGGACGGGCGAGGCTCCTCTGTGAGTTGTAGCCATGGCAACGACATCATCACGTGCCAGCGAGCGTGGACAGAACACTGATTCATATTGACAAGTACAGTATTTCCAAGAAAATAGACACACCCCACATGTCATGATCAGGAACTATTTAACGCGTGGGCAAACATGACAGCCAAACGAGGCCAATTGTCAGAAACGGCTCTGACTGAATTGAGGGATTCAAACGAGAGATGATGATGATGATGATGATGAAATATAATTTGAAGGCAGAGAGACCATAATACTATGAATTGAAAACGGGACTCCTAAAAATCATTGAAATTAAATTGTACTATATTTTTGCTGTTTGTTGTACTATCAAATGATAGTAAATAACAGTCGTCTTGTTAATAATTTTGTTAACAAGGCCAGTGATAAACATGGACAATAATTTTGTAACATTAGATTATTAAATCACCATTGTCTAGCCGCAATGTGTGAAGTAACAGTTAGACTACTACGTTTTCATGCCAAACTCAAATCAATTTTAATACGATTTCGTATTCAGTGCGATTTCTGTTTACACGAAATAAGTTTCAGCACATGTTGAAATAGATTTCAACACAGAAATCAATTCGTATATACTTTACTATAGTTTATAGTGGCCGACGTACAGTTATGTTGGCTGGCGTGTTGAAGAGTATATTAAAACATTCTAGAAGATAGGCAAATTACGATAGATTAGTAATGAAGCTCCAGCATATGCATGATCGATTTTAACACGATACACATTTTCATGTTTATAATAATAATAATAATAATAATCATCATCATCATCATCCCCCGTGGCACAACAAACGTATGGAAAAGCCTACTTACATGGGTAGGAGCGATCATCCTTTCAAAGTTAAGGGCCGATCATAGCGAACAAATTATGGTAAATATTCTTTCGTAAACCGTGCCATTGATAATCGGAACTCTCTACCTGCCGCAGTCTTTGAGCCTTTTCCCAAACATATAGGTGTGTTTAAGAAAATACTGACTATTTGTGTAAATACTCCAGTTTAATTGTTAGTGAATTGTTATGTACAATTATTTATTTGTTATGTATATCTAATTTGCCACCGGGGGACACACCCCCAATTGCAAATAAATGAATGAATGAATGAATGAAAAAAAAACCACGAAGGGCCTAGGCCTACCAAGCGACCGTTGCCCAGCCATTTGACCTACTGTACATATTGTAGGGTGACGCGTGGTCGGCCTGTCGGGTCCACTCAGCCATTAATCTTGGTTTTCGTGACTGGGGCCCTGACTGTCAGACAGTAACTCAATTGACCCCACGAGGCTGAGTGCACCCCGTTCCATCCCTCACGTCAGTTTAAAATCCCTGATGGAGCTGGGAATTGAACCTGGAGCCACCGGATGAGAAGCTGGCACGCTCCCCAAATACAACGGGGCTGGCAATAATAATAATAATAATAACAATAATCCTTCAAACCCGGGACAGTTACTTCAATTATTTGTAACTGACGCGACGGGACGGGCGGGACATACAGTAGATACAAAATGGAACGTATGATCACCATGTTTTAAGGATACTGTCAATCAAACGAGTAACGAAACACATTCGGTTGTTTTCGATACGGATTATTGGCACCTGTTTGGCAGATTCCTATAGAACGACATGAATCTAATTATGTTCGTTACGGGTCGAATTGACGTGGTAGTAATTGATAATATTTAAAGAAGAACGTTCCGTCTGGTCAATGCAAGAAAGAATGGAGTTAACCATTATTTGAGCATATTTTGGACTGAAATTAGTTCTTCATCAGCAATATCACAGATAGCAAGCACTAACATAAATAACACCGAATAACGAAAGATGATGATAGTCTAAAAAGTCTTATTGAATTAAGCATGACAAGTCTTGAAGTTAAAACACTTGCGTTAGTGTTGAATAGAACACTTCTTTATTATTCTTGTAAACACTTGACCCGTTGAAATTTACAACCTTGGCGCTATGTCAAAAACTGATGACTGACTTTATTTCAGTTAGAAACAAGTTTAAAATAATTGACTTTTTTCTTATTGAATTTGATAATGTGTGTTACTATTGTGACTATATGAGTATGCATGTCACCCCTCCCCCCTCTGATTATTCCCGTGGCTTATGATCGTGAGATTCAAACGGTCACGTTACCTCCTTCCTTCTTCTTCTTATTACCGTCTCCACAGGATCATTGATGTGATGTTAATATGATGGTGATTGTTTTTTGAAGGGAGGAACACCAAGGCCATCCTCCGCTACTAACTATTTACTGCTGGATTCCCTTCCTGATGAAAACCTCGTGAGGGGATTGATTAGGGTTGGAATGAATGAAGCTGGATGAAACTGAGCAAGGAATTGAAAGGAAGTGGCCATAGCCCATTTGAAGAGTTGATAACTGAGATGTCCCAAGACCCTTAAACGAGTTAAGAACAAGAACTTTCTAAATTGTTAAACTGTTCATCGTTACGAATTAAAAACTCTTTTACACGGCAATACCTCTTGTAATCACGTCTGGCTTCACTGAACTTCTAATCACAAGGTTTTCCTTTCGAACTGCAACAATGCATCGTAAATTAGTCTGAACACACTGACACTAGATGTTTTATGTCTGTTTTTTAATTCTGGAACTTTTGAAGGTCAGCTGCCTATTCTTAAACTGGTTACGGATATGGTACTGCAATCGCAGCATCCAGTGCATTACAATTGCTGTAAGCGGTTGCTGTCCACATGACACTTGATCAGTGCAGTCATTGAAGGTGTATCATCTTAGTAAGATGCTATACAGTAGGTTTTCGATGTGTTTAACTGCGTTACCGAAAATGAAAGTACGAGGATAGTTGACATCATTGCGATCAACAATAGTAACAGATCGGACTTCATAATCGATTCAGTCGTACGGTTTGAAGTAAGCTCTGGATAGTCTACGGAAGTCACCCTCTAGAACCAGCAACATAACATTTCAAATCCATGTATAATTTACGTATAGTTTCTGTCACTGGGAAATGGTTGGCAGACATGGAACTATCCCTGAGGCATACTGTATAGAAATTGTTCTCAAACATTATCAATTCCTTAACATTTAATCTATGAAGTATCCCTTCATACATTGAAGGGTTCATCAAAAATCTTGTAGTACAGTCAAATGGAAGCGTGGCGGAGAAAAACACATAGAAGCTTTTATAATTTCAAATGATCTTGTCGACTTCGTCGTTATGCTTGGGCCCAACGTTATGCGTTACGGAGATGGAGACGGAAGTGACGTCATGCAGCCGCGCGGGAAGCGAGTGCGTGACGTCATGCAGCCATGCGGGAAGCAGAAGCTAATGGTTATTGGAGTCTGTTGAAAGAGTCCTGGGGCGTCGAGCGACCTGGGGATTTGAACGAAGTGAACACAAAAATGCAGGGTGACTTCTAAAGAGATATACAAGATGCCATATAAGAATACAGGGGGCCTCCTAAAGAGATGTGCAGGATGTCAGAGCAAAATACAGTACAATATGCCAGATAACAATACAGGGTGACTGCTAAAGAGATATACAAGATGCCAGATAAGAATACAAGGTGACTATTAAAGAGGTGTAGAAAAGGGCAGAGAAGAATACAGGGTGACTCCTAAAGAGGTGCACAAGATGTCAGACAAGAATACAGGGTGCCTCCTAAAGAGGTGTGCAGGATTCCAGAGCAAAATACAGTACAAGATGCCAGATAAGAATACAGGGTGACTCATAAAGAGATATACAAGATGCCAGATAAGAATACAAGGTGACTCTTAAAGAGGTGTACAAGATGGCAGAGAAGAATACAGGGTGACCCCTAAAGAGGTGCACAAGATGTCAGACAAGATTACAGGGTGACTCCTAAAGAGGTGTACAAGATGTCACACAAGAATACAGGGTGACTCCTAAAGAGATATACAAGATGCCGGATAAGAATACAAGGTGACTCTTAAAGGGGTGTACAAGATAGCAGAGAAGAATACAGAGTGGCTCCTAAAGAGGTGCACAAGATGCCAGACATGAATATAGGGTGACTCCTAAAGAGGTGTACAAGATGTCACTCAAGAATACAGGGTGACTTCTAAAGAGATATACAAGATGCCAGATAAGAAAACAGGGTGCCTCCTAAAGAGGTGCACAGGATGTCAGAGCAAATTACAGGGTGACACTTAACGAGGTGTACAGTATGTTAGATTCAATTCAAATACAGGGTGACCCTTAAAGCGGTTTGCGAGATATCAGATTCAAATAATGGGTGACTCTTAAAGAGTTGTAAAAGATGTCAGAATCAAATACAGGGAGACCCTTAAAGAGGTGCCCGCGCGGGAAGCCTAAGTTAATGGGTAATGGAGTATGTTGAAAGAGTCCTGGGGCTTCGAGCGAAGCGAGAAGCCCTCCTGAGCCTTTCAAACATGTGTAGCATTTGTAGCATGCGTCATTTGAAATGATATAACGTCTAGTCTTTCAGACTGACTGTATTTTTTTTTCTCTATCGTTCCTTTTATTTTATTGGGGAGGGGGATCCAATTTCAACTTAGTAAAAATGTGATGCGTTGTGAGGAAACTGTGATAACCTTTGTTGTTACGTTTCTTTCATATAACTTGAAAACTATGCTCTTTTAGAGAAAAACGTTCTGAAACAAAACCAATGTTCATCAAATTTCATACAAATTATGGCCTCCTAGAAGTTTTACGTCTGACGAACAGTTTAGGCTATAGAACACGTTGAAGTTAAGTCTACATCGGACGTAGTGCTCAAGACAAAGGACAAATCCCACATTTATCGTGTTGAGCTATATTTAGACGATAACCCAATTCAATTAGTTAATATTATAATACATTTAATTAACAGATTATTTTCAATTAATTATAATACACCCTATAATCTATACTAATATAATAAAGCTGAAGAGTTTGTGTGTTTGTTTGTGTGTTTAAACGCGCTAATCTGGATCTACCAGTCGGATTGGAAAAAATCTTTTTTTATATGATAGCCAGATTCAAGAGGAATAGTTTAGGCTATGTTAAATTTCGGACAGACCACTCCATTCCCTGCACTTAGGCCCTTTGGCACAAATCTACACCGTTTCACCGATCAGAAACAAAATTTGTATACATACCCTTTGGAAGCCTGAGAGTAACACTGTCTGCATGAAATTTATGTCAGACTGGTCTATTCCCTGCATTTAGGCCCTTTGGCACAAATCTACACCTTTTCACCGATCTGAACCAAAATGTGTATACTTAGCCTCTGGAACCCTACGAGTAACACTGTTTACATGAAATTTCGGACAGACCACTCCATTCCCTGCATTTATGCCCTTTGGCACAAATCTACACTGTTTCACCGATCTGAACCAAAATGTGTACACTTACCCTTTGGAACCCTGCGAGTAACACAGTCTACATGAAATTTCGGACAGACCACTCCATTCCCTGCATTTAGGCCCTTTGGCACAAATCTACACCTTTTCATCGATCTGAACCAAAATGTGTATACACACCCTTTGGAACACTGCGGGTAACACTGTCCACTTTAAATTTCGGACAGACCACTCAATTCCCTGCATTTAGGCCCTTTGACACAAATCCACACCGTTTCACCGATCTGAACCAAAATGTGTATACTTACCCTTTGGAACCCTGCGAGTAACACAGTTTACATGCAATTCCGGACAGGCCACTCCATTCCCTGCATTTATGCCCTTTGGCACAAATCTACACCGATTCACCGATCTGGACCAAAATGTGTATACTTACCCTTTGGAACCCTACGAGGAACACTGTCTGCATGGAATTTCGGACAGACCACTCAATTCCCTGCATTTAGGCCCTTTGGCACAAATCTACACCGATTCACCGATCTGGACCAAAATTTGTATACTTACCCTTTGGAACCATGCGAGTAACACTGTCTGCATGGAATTTCGGACAGACCACTCCATTCCCTGCATTTAGGTCCATTGGCACAAATCTACACCATTTCACCGATCTGAATCACATTTTGTACACTTATCCTTTGGAACCCTGCGGGTGACACTGTCCACTATAAATTTCGGACCGACCACTCCATTCCCTGTATTTAGGCCCTTTATCACAAATCAACACCGTTCCTCCTAATTGCACCGAATTATACATACACTTTGAAACCCTGCTGGTAACACTGTCCACTTGATATTTTGGACAACGCTCTCCATTCCCTACATTTAGAATAACAAACAAACTGAACTGAAAACCATGTATTAAGGCCCTAGAACCATTCATGTCCGTAGTAGTGTAACTGTAAGATATTTTAATAAGTCTATTGTTGACTGACAATTCGAGCTGCATCACGTCGCCCCTACCAGTGTTCTGGTGCAGAATTGCGAAAATAGTTGCATCTGTTTATAAATTGCAGTCACAGGGAGTAATTAGATCAAAAAGATTTATTTAGCCCCTTAAAACAGTTATCATCATGAACATATTATGCATCTGTATAAGTGCAATGGAGTTGGTGCAATACATTGAGGTTATCAGCTGCAATAAGCATTGGTGCTTTCAAATTTGCCGTAATTTATTCCGATACTTATCGTTGAGCGCTATGTGGCCATAAATTATACTATTGTTACCTCAGGAGCTCGGGACAGCCGAAGTTTTCCAAAGTGTTCTGATTATTTTCCTATGGCGCTATGCGACAAAAGACGACACTATTGGTCTCTACATTTCTAACAGACAATGAGACATAGGCCCGAGGCAGTGTATTTTATTTCACTTACTCCTCTTTCTAATCATTTTTAACTTTTTTTTTTAAATAGGCTTATGTGATCACTTTTTGTCCGTGTGTCTGTCTGTGTGTGCGCGTGTGTGTGATGGTGTATGTCCCCCCTAATAACTTCTAAACGGCTGGAGTGATTTCAATGAAACTCGGTAAGTTCATAGCACTATTCCGGATGACCCCGACCGTGCCCTTCAAATCTTGTTACGTCTCACCAATCCAACATGGCGGCTGTGCGAAATATTTCACCAGCATTCAATATCTCCGAAACTATTATCGATATCACCCTGGAATATTTCACGGTGATAAAGGGAACTACTAGAAGTTCAACTATGTGACTTTTGAAAACCTGGTAACTACAAAACGAACATGGCGGCCAAGCGAAGTTGCGACATTTCTCGCGATTTAACCAGCCAATAAAACTTGGTACAGTATATGCTTATACACATTGTAATGCACCGACATCTAACTTCGTTCATTTGTTAACATAACCTCAAGATGGCGGCTGTGCGAACTATTTCACCGGCATTCTATATCTCTGAAACTATTAGCGGTATCACACTGAAATTTTGTACGGAGATAAAGGGCACTACTGGAAGCTCATCTATAAGACTTTCAAAAACCGTTTAACTACAAAACGAATATGGCAGCCAAGCGAAGTTGAAAAATTTTAAATACACCTTTCTCGCGATTTAATGATCCAAACGCAATGAAACTTGGTTCATGAAATATTTATACACCTTGTAATGTACTGGCATCTAATTTACTTCAATTGTTTACATAACCTCAAGATGGCGGTTGTGGGAATGTTAAAATTAAGTTTTTATTTCTTGTGTCATAATCATGCGATCGAAGTGAAAGTTTGAATAATGAACCTACGCAATAATTTTCCTTTAATGGTACATGACTCTATGGCCTATAGCCTACATGTAGCAATCCAATATGGCGACCATCTGAAATATTTAGATGGATCTCAATATCTACGAATCTATTACAACAATAAAACTGAATTTTTTAATGTTCATAGGGACTAAGAACATAAGTTCACCTATAGGACTTCCAATAACCTGGTGATCACAAATCCAACATGGCGATGACGCGAAATATACATATTCACATGGTCGTTTCTCGCAAATTAACCATCCGAGTGCAGTGAAACTTGGCACAGTAAATCCTTATTCAAATGTTAATCCATTGGCATTATTTTTTTTCAATTGTTCCCATAACAAGATGGCAACTGTGCGAAATTTTAAAATCTCGTTTTTACTTCTTGTGTCCTAATCATGCGATTGAAGTTTGAATACTACACATACACAATAATCTTCATGTAACAGTACATAACTCTAAGACCTACATATATAAAAATCCAACATGGCGACCATCCGCAATATTTAGTCAGTTATCAATATCTACGAATCTATTAGAGCAATAAAACTGAAATTTTGTATGTTGATAGAGGCAATTGACATAAGTGGGATATATGAAAATAGGCTGTATAGTTCTTCACGGAACTACTTGTTAGAAATTTGTTTGTAAATTACATGTATTGTGTCAGTGCTGTAGTTAGTAAAAAGCCGTTTCCCTATTCATTATTATCATTATTATGTTAGGGGAAAATGATCTACATGTTACGTCCATTATACTGTACTGCTTATCACCCTCACTACAACCACCACCACCACCACAAAAAGTTATATATATATTTCTAGTAGTTTAAGTATCATGTGCCAGTTCTGTAGTAGTATTCATTATCCTCTATAAAACAAATAAATCCACCGGGTGAAGCCGGGCACTACTGCTAGTTTGTGATAAAATATAACAAGTTTAATAGAATCGTTTGGAGCTTCCGTGCCTTAGGTGGCAGCACGCTGGCCTCTCATCGCTGGGTCCGTGGTTCAAATCTCGGTCACTCCATGTAAGATCTGTGCTGGACAAAACGGAGGCAGCCAGGTTTTACTCCGGGTACTCTGGTTTTCCCTGTCAAAATTTCATTCCAGCAACACTCTCCAGTATCATTTCATTTCATCTGTCATTCATTTAATCATTGCTTCAGAGGAGTGTGACAGGCTTCGGCAGCCAGCACAGTTCATATCCTCGCCGCTAGATGGGTTCTTCGTTCATTCCATCCCTGACCCGGTCGGTCGACTGGAAGCAGGCTGTGGATTTTCATTTTCAATAGAATCGTTTATTATTAGAATGTAATTAGAGTTTATCAATGTATCATATTAACATGTAATTCAAGGATTGGGCAAATTCATTGCCAGAAAATTATTCAGAAATTTTCAAAATTTTTAAATGGATACATAATGTTTCAAAAGTATTCAGTGTTAACGAAGACGCTTGCCTCTTAGAAGGTTGGAGTTACTCACCCTTCTTCACGTGGTTCCAGGCTGCTCATATTTGAGTATGCACTGTATGTTGTAATGAAAATACCTACCTAGGGTCGTGGCAGCCATAGCTTGGTCATCAGGCTCATCCACGCCATCTTCATCGGCGTGATATTTTCCTGCTTTGTCACATGTTTCTTAACAGGTTCGCACAGATTAGAACAGTGCAGATCAACCCGTCTACAGCCACATTAATCTTTGCAGTCCTTGTATTTGAAGAAAAACAGGTGATGAAATCTGTCGGGTGCAGCGGACTCAGGCCGTTCGTTTTAATATTTCAACCCCAATAGTTTTCTTTCTGTACCCAGTCACAGATAAACTTGGCAAGATTAGACGTCACAGTGTATGTCGATTTTACGTACTGTACGTACTTCAACTTGTACAAGGCAAGAAGAAATTGTTCACCAGCATTGATCTCCTGGGTCTGTAAATACCTTGATCGCAAGTGCGAGATCAGGGTTCATTTTCAGAGTTTCCACTGTATTTCACTTCATCCTGATTGTACAGACACAGACGTTGTGGCACTAACACCCATGGCGTAGCCATGGTCAGCAAGAGTTTTGTCAATTGCACTTGGTGGATGGAAGGCCTGCAACGTTAAGAGAGTTTTTTCTTTCCCTGACTTCAAAATGTATACGTTGGAAGGAGTAGGCTACACAGTCCTACCATGGTGACCAGAAGAACTATATACTCTCCCACAAATGTCACGCTGTCATGAGATGCCAGGCTATTGGTTGTGACTATTGACAGCCTATCTGCATCTTACTGTGTTTGCAGAGAATGTTGGCTTCGTTGGATTTGGAAATCGACATGGAAATCACTTTTGATCCTTGAATCGGAAAGGAAGCTCTTCTGAGATACTGTGGACACTATTTTGTAACTGACGATGATTTTATTTTACTTGACCGTTGACTTGGAATTTATTAAAGCTTTTATCAAACTTCATTACGACTTACTCATAAACACTTTGTATGAAAACATTAATACAATGAAAATTGTGAATTAATAACTGTTAATTATTGGTAATTATTTAGTTACATATTATCGTGTTGGAAGCCATTTTTCAGCGTTGCCTTAGGCGGCTTCGGTGGTGTAGTTGGTAGCTTCTATGCCCAAGGTCACGGGTTTAAACCCGGCCGAAGTCGTCGGATTTTTAAGAGCGTTAAAATCCCTCAGTATGCCTTCCTTCGGAGGGGAAGTAAAGCTGGCGGTCCCACGCCATTGATGTATGGCATGTAAAAGAGCCTTCCACTAACTACACTTGTGTGAAGCTAAATTATAGGTCAGATTTGACTAACGTTCTTGGGTTCTAACGTTCGTCGTCAGGAGCTGACTGCGAGGTCATCTAGTAACCAAGTTCAGAACTAGTTGTCGTTGACGGTGGCGTTTGGTAGCAAAAGTAGGAACTACTTGAAATAATGTCTTCAGTCCTTACTTGAATTAAAAACAGATAACACACACTAATACAGCCATCACAATTAACACCGGTTATCAGACAGATTCTACACACGCCCAAAGTACACGGGGCTACATGATCGCGTTGTCGCGGTCCCTAAACTGAGGAACCAACCAGCGTTGCCTTAGTAAATAAAATTAAAATGCTTTTCAGTCGGTCAACATCTCTTCTTCTTCTTCTTCTTCTTCTTCTTCTTCTTCTTCTTCTTCTTCTTCTTCTTAGCGTCATCCCGTCGGAACGGGGTCCGCCTTTTGGATCAATGCACGCCATTTATTGCGATGTAATGCTTCGCGCGATTTCAAGTTTCTTGATCGTAAATCGGCGTTGATAGTGTCGAGCCACTGCAATTTTGGTCTCCCACGCTGTCTCTGGCCGTCAACATGACTGTACCCAAATTGTAATGGGTGTTATTTCCTAAACCTGATAAGTCTAATTAATACACTTGGATGACTAGTTTCGATCGTCAAGTGATCATCATCAGATCCTTTCTCAGGCTATTAATCTATGTCTACGAATATGTGGGTTAAGGTACAGTATATATACTATTCTAGTAACAGACGTTTAGATAGTTATTGTCATTTTAAGGGGTGGAACAGCGAGGTCATCTGCCCCTTACAGAAGTTTATTGTAAACTTGCGTAACTTGTCAGGTTAGTTGGTTTTATGTGATATTTTGTTTTGATAGTATTAGTGGCTTTTGACCTTCCAGTTAACCTGTTTATTGTGATAATCTGTGATGGTTAGTAAATGGTAGAATCACTGAATTCACTATGCTAGGCGTATTGAGATCGACATGTGATCGTAGTAATTAAAGTAACAGTGACTGAAAATTGGCTCATTTTTAGTGAAAGGTTCTACTCTTAGGGTTGGTACTGCTGTACTGACTCAGTGAGGAAAGCAATGGAAAACTACTTCACTCCTCACCTAGCTTAGTACGCCTCATTATAGTGCTCCCTTTGGTTTTTGTGGGTTTCAGCCCACATAACCTAACGGCGGTACTTTTTGAAGATCCAACCAGCCTCCGGGCTGACTACCTAACAGACTGAACACAGTGTAAAAACAAGATGTTCAGTAAATAACATATAGCCTACTTTCTCCTAAATGCATGGGTATTGTTATAACTATTTGTCCTTTTCAAGGAGTATAATTGAATGTTGGTTGAAGTAGCTTCTTGAAATACAACGTGCTATAGGGATATTAAACATGAATATGAGGTGCCCTTTGCTAGTGCTACCTCTGTAAAAAAAAATCATTCAATTCGGTTTCACCGTGTTTGAATTGATATGGGGAATGGATTTGCACACATACATGGCCACTATTTGCAAACTAATGGGCTGATGACCTTGTAGTCAGTCATAGGATGCTTTCCACAAAAAGGCATGTTGTTGCAAAATCTGGTAGAGATCAAATTATTAGGATCGTCGTAATTTGATTTAAGCTTTTAACATTTGGGTGGCCGTCATTCCGTTTCCGTCAATATGGCGGCGATATAAAACATGACACTGAGGTGCCCTTTCCTAGTGCTACCTCTGTACCAAATTTCGTTCAATTCGGTTTCACCGTGTTTGAATTGATAGGGGGAATCGATTTACACAAATACTTGGCCACCATCTGCAAACTATTGGGCTGATGATCTTGCAGTTTGGTCTGAATGGGCTTCCTACATAAAGATATGTTGTTGCAAAATTTGGTAGAGACTAGATTATTAGGTTGGTCGTAATTACATTTTAGCTTTTAACATTTGGGTGGCCGCGATTACGTTTCCGTCAAGACGGCGGTGATATAAAACATGACACTGAGGTGCCCTTTGCTAGTGCTACCTCTGAACCAAATTTCGTTCCATTCGGTTTCACCGTATTCGAATTGATAGAGGGAATCGATTTTCACACCAAGATGGCCGCCATCCGCAAAATATTAGGCTAATGACCTATAAGTTTGATCAAAGGATGCTCTCTCCATAAAGGTATGTTGTTGCAAAATTTGGTAGAGATCGGATGATTAGGTTAATCGTAATTTGATTTAAGCTTTGAACATTTGTGTGACCGCTATTACGTTTCCGTCAAGATGGCGGCGATATAAATCATGAGACTGAGGTGCCATTTCCTAGTGCTACCTCTGTACCAAATTTCGTTCCATTCGGTTTCACCGTGTTCGAATTAATAGGGGGAATCGATTTTGACACAAATATGGCCGCCATCCACAAACTATTAGGGTGATGACCTATTAGTTTGGTCAAAGGATGCTCCCCCCATAAAGGTATGTTGTTGCAAAATTTGGTAGAGATCGGATGATCATGTTAGTCGTAATTTGATTTAAGCTTTGAACATTTGTGTGGCCGCCATTACGTTTCCGTCAAGATGGCGGCGATATAAAACATGACACTGAGGTGTCCTTTGCTAGTGCTACCTTTGTACCAAATTTCGTCCAATTCGCGTTCATCGTGTTCGATTTGAAAGGGGGGACCGACATTCAGAATACACACACTCACACACACACACACACACACACACACACACACACACACACACACACACACACACACACACACACACACATACACACACACACAGACAGACACACTTTTTTCGCCCTGTGTTGATCTCATAAGTCTACTTTAATTTTTTGCAAAAATCGAAAGTAGGCTAATAGACAGTTATAAGATTAAAAAAATGGTTGTCTAGTTTAAGGGGAACTAATGTTCACTTCAGTGCTCTCTGTAACGTATGTGGGGTAACGTTGATATATTGCCACATTTATTCAATCAATAATATAATATTTTGCAGAACATTTTCAGAGCATTCTGTATACATTTCAACGCATTGCACTGTGTTCCGTTACATTTCTATCATAACACTCCTCTCGCCTCTCCGCCATATCTAGTGAGTGCGCACATATAAATTCCTTTAACCCACCAAAATACTGGTTTTCTTTTACACGCCTGATAGTAACCTGAACTAACCTATTACATAATGTTTCTTTTGAGGATGATGTCTGATAAAGAGCATAAACAGGTTGCAATCTAGATATTATTGAGGACCACCAATAATGTTGTGCTACCTTATCGCATAACATATCGTATTGGCCTACTTCCACCTGATCAACATGAACATCTTAATGGTGATACGGTACTCATTGAATTCCCGAACAATTAGACACGGGAAACAGTACACGGTGAATGTTCTCATGACGAGCAGTGAATTGCTAATCAATATTTTATAGAGTGCGAACACACAGTATTAGCAAAATGCTTCCTGATCTTGATTGTCCCAACCACCCTACGCAGAGAGATGCCTCGGTGACATTAGGCAACCCTCCTTTCAATTTGAACGATATGCCGTTCCTGCTTACATATCGGTAGTCAGATGTCCCGATATTGTCGTTACAACCCCAATCTTCAACTAGTTGTCCAGGGAAAAGTTTTTGGTATGGTAATGTGTCCTGAATTTTTGGACGAAACGTATAATTTGAAGCTATTTTCAGTGTTTAGGAAAATAAAGTGTACTGTTTCAGTGTTTTTTACAAAAGAATAACAATATTGTAATTTGAACCTGAGGATTTACAAACCAACGAAATAATGTATATTAGAGGTGCCTAAATATGGAGATTTGACAATGTTAGCTGAAATGTTAAAATGGTTTTAGTCACATACATCCACGGAATCAATCATTTGAGCAGTTTATGTTTTCAAAGAAGGTAGCAACCATAATAATTAGCCTATTTTCATTTTATGAAAAGAAAAAAAAAGGTTAATGAGATCACCTTTTGTCCGTGTGTGTGTGCGGATGTGTGTGTGTCCCCCTGTAATAGCTTCTAAACGGATTAACCGATTTCAATGAAACTCGGTAAGGTCATAGCACCATTTTGGCCGACCTCGACCGTGCCTTTCAAATTTTATTGTGTCTCACCAATCCAACATGGCGACTGTGCGAAATATTTCACCAGCATTCAACATCTCAGAAACTTACTGATATCTCCCTGAATTTTTTACGGTGATAAAGGGCACTACTACTGTAGAAGTTCACCTATGATACTTTCGAAAACCTGGTACCTACAAAACCAACATGGCGGCCAAGGGAAGTTCAGACTTTTAAATATACCTTTTTCGCGATTTAACCATCCAAAGGCAATGGAACTTGGTACAGCAAATGTTCATACATATTGTAATGCACTTGCATCTAATTTTGTTCAATTTCTTACATAACCTCAAGATGGCGGCTGAGCGAATTACTTCACCGGCATTTTGTATCTCCAAAACTACTACTGATATCAAGCTGTAATTTTGTACGGTGATTGAGGGCACTACTTCTAGTTTATCTATGTAATTCGCAACAACCTGTAATGTGCAAAACGAACATGGCGGCCAAGCGAAGTTGAAACCTTTTAATAGAATTTTCTCGCGATTTAACCATCTGAGCGCAGTGAAATATGGTACAGTAAATGTTTATACATGCATTGGCATCTAATTTAGTTCAATTGTTTACATAACCTCAAGATGGCGGCTGTGCGAAAATTTAAAATTATGTTTTTATTTCTTGTGTCGTAATCTTGCGATCGAAGTGAAAGTTTGAATAATGAACCTACGCAATAATTTTCCTATAATGGTACATAACTCTATGGCATATACATATAACAATCCAATATGGCGACCATCCGAAATATTTGGACGGTTCTCAACATTTACGAATCCTTTACAGAAATCAAACTGAAATTTTGTATGTTGATAGAGGCAATTAACAGAAGTAGGATATATGGAAATAGACTGTATAGTTCTTCACGGAACTACTTGTTTTTAAAGAAGTTCCCAACACGTGTTAGGAACCCATAACATTATTTATTATCTAAAGGCGTGTAAACTCTTCGACTCTCGGGTGATAGTGGTAATTGTTGTTTTAAGGAGCATAACATCTAGGTTATCAGCCCGCTCAAAGGAGTTCAGAACAGTTTCACTTCTTTTATGAAACATTCTTTTGACACACTAGTAACTGTACAACGGTTGTTGATTCATCTAAGAAGATATAGACATCTTGGTCATCATTCCCATTTTTTTGGGTGTGTGGGTTCATTTTCTTTAATTTGTCTGATAACCTGAGATGTTGTGGTGACTGTAGATTTGTGTGTAATAGTAATTATTTGAGCCTAGGATTGTTGTGGGCACCTCGATACTTGGAGTAATATCCCGGCATTTGTTAGAAAGAACGTGGATAAACCCATGGGTAAAACCATACTCATGATGGTCGTTGTCACGCTGGGACTCGAACCTTTTGACTTCCTGCGGCTTTCCAGTGCAGATTTGCCTATTAACTTGCGATCCATTAATCATTCCAGAAGGCTCACTCGAATCACCGATATTGGGATCGCTATTTCAAAAATTCAGGCTCACATATTTGAAGGAGCACCCTCAAGTTCCATTGAACATCTCTGTACACCACATTACTCAAATAATCTTAGTGCCATTGACGTGTCTGAGTTGGTCATATAAAAGTCACGAATGAACATCCACTAATGTTTTAACGGTTGTTCTTCTGTTTCTATATAGGACCGAATAACTAGTTTAGGGACTGCGACAACGTGGTCATGTAGCCCCGTGTACTCTGGGTGTGTGTAGAATCTGTCTGATAACCGGTGTTGTGATGGCTGTATTTGTGTGTGTTATCTGTTTTTAATTCAAGTAAGGACTGCAGACATTCCATTTTCAAATAGATCTTACTTTTGCTACCAAACGCCACTACTTCTGAACTTGGTTACTAGGATGCCACTGCAGTCGGCTCCTGGTGATGAACGTTGGAACCTAAGAGCGTTAGTCAAATCTAACCTATAATTTAGCTTCACATAAGTGTAGTTAGTGGAAGGTTCTTTTACATGCCATAAATCTATGACATGGGACCGCCGGCTTTACTTCCCCTCCGAAGGAAGGCATACTAAGGGATTTTTAACGCTCTTAACAAATCCGACGACTTTGGCCGGGTTTGAACCCGCGATCTTGGGCATAGAAGCTCAGCATGCTACCAACTACGCCACCGAGGCCGCCACCGAATAACTAGAATTTTAGCCCCTGAAACTATTATTATTATTATTATTAGACTATTATTAATAATATTATAGAACTCGGTAGCTATATGCGCTTCGGCGCGTGAGGCTGGGCTGCTTCGAACTCGATAGATGAGTGGGTTTGAACCCCACCGTTGGGCGTCCTTGAAATAGTTTTTCATGGTTTCCCCTTTTTCTCCAGGCAAATGTTGGAATGGTACCTTCGAACAAGCCACGGCTGCTTCCTCCCTACTCCTTGACGAGTTTCATTTATCTTCATTCATTTCATCTCTCATGAACTCCTATGATGAAGTTGCCGTCAGAAAGGATATCTGGCTGTAAAAAAATCATCCGCCATATACACATTCAGCGTATGTCATCTGCGACTCCGCAGAAACGGGAATAATATTAGTAATAATAATAATTTTTCTTTTAGTATTTCGAGGGAAACCGTGGGGAAATCTTCAAAATACAGACTGCAATGTTCCGGACTTACAACTGTACAGGATTCTAAAACCCCACAAACCCTATACTTGGCGTAAGACCACCCCGGAACTGCCTGTTCAGCCTTACTGTACTTCAGGGTGGAGCCACTGTTACGACCAGAGGTCTCAGTCAATTTCATTTAACGTGATGATAATGGAATTACTCATCATCATCCTCACAATAATAATAATAATAATAATAATAATAATAATAATAATAATAATAATAATAATAATAATAATAATAAGGTTGGCGTAGGGACGTGCCGCACCCATCGCCCAGTGGGAAACCACTGCAGTCAGCCACCCGAGTACCGGCGGGAAAACCGAAGCGAGAGGCATGGAGGAAATGCCAGCCTAAGCTGAACACCAGGCTTTCTCTGAGGTTCACAACCTTGGTAGTAATATTGTCGGTTTGAAACATCACTGGCCCCAATTTACAGTTTTTCAGCTGTTTAAAAGCATGGAGGAAAGTTCAGCAAATTCTACTACCCCAGGTGGTAATCAATCCACATTAACCTCGAGAGAGGTGCGCAGGCCTTCGGATTCTGGGGAGCCTGCACCAACATGCTTGGAGGTATCGGAGACTCCCACAATCAAGATCAGACACAAACAAAGGAACTTCTTTGCAACCTTCAACGTTAACTCCCTACTGAAGTTTGGTAAGCTAAAACAACTGAAAGACACAATGTCACTGTGGAGGACTGAGAAGATGGACATCTTTGGCTTATTTCATGTATTTCTACTTTGGTTTATTTCTTGTATTTATTCTTTATGTTTGAAGCTCTTTGATATAAGTTAGTGTAATAAAAGATGGCTGCTAAGTACGACGTCCGTGTTTCACGATCACTATTTATCCATTATACGAATCCCAACATTGGTGCCGAAAACTTTAGATTACGTAGAAATGTGCATTAGAATACGGGCAATTGTGTTTTACTTGTGTACAAAGTAAACTGGTGATGCTATCACTACAAACAGCAATCACGTTTTGTAAATGCAGCCACGCCACGCCGGATTACGAGGTAAGAAGATACTGGAACTTCTACACGCGCCACATACTAACGTGATATTTCAGTTATTAATATTATTGCAAAAGTTACTACTACGACTAAACAGTGCACGAATTGTAATATAATTACTTTACACCACGTAACGGAATTCACGAATGATAGACGAGCAAGTGCTGCCATCTTGCGGTAGATACTAAACTAAATACCTCGTAGCCATCACGGACACTACAAGACGATCTCACGAGTATTACACATGCGCTGACATCAGACAATCACCTTCCCTTGTCGCAGCACGGTACTAATTATTTATTTATTTATTTATTTATTTATTTATTTCGTCACCCATTCTTCAAGATGCAAGACGAGAGTGTTAAGAGTAAACTAGCGTTTTTGAAAAGAAAGCGGAAGACGGAACGAGCAACTATAACTAAATTCAGTACGATAATAAATAGTGCTACGGTCGGCGACATCTCAGAATACGAATATAATCGCATTAGACTCCAAGAAGCTTTAGATCATCTCACAGTTCTGGACGATAGTATACAGGAATGTTTGACCGACGCAGAATACGAGGCCGATGTCGAAAAATGTGAGGAATACATCGACATCGCGAAGAGAGCGATTCTGAAAGCATCACACGCCGAGTATAAATCTAAGTCACTCTCCAGTTTGACAACATCGGTCGCCGGAATGAGTATGCAACCAATGCCAGGATCTCCAGTCCCAACACCCGTCACGCACACAGTGAAGCTACCTGCCGTAAAATTAGACAAATTCGCATGTGACATTGAGAATTGGGCACGTTTTTGGGAGCAATTCCAGTCTTCTGTTGACAACAATCAATCTCTCGCTCACATTGACAAGCACGTCTATCTCCGTGGATATCTGGAGGGTGAGCCGAAGAATCTAGTTGATGGAATACCGATAACGGCTGATGCTTATGAAGAAACTAAACGGATATTAATATCTCGCTACGGAAACACTGACCGCATAATTCAGGCCCATCTTGACTATCTCGAAGCCTTACAACCAATTTCAGACGATACTCTTTCTAATCTAAATGCCATGTACATAGAATGCAATAGACGCGTACAAGCCTTGCGGGCCTTAGGGAAAAATGTAGATAATTACGGGCGGATGTTATGCCCTAAAATTCTCCGAGCATTCCCTCAAGGTATTGTCCGCCGTTGGATAATTTATTCCAAACGAGAGAGCATTCCCGAGAGTCACATTACCAAGTTGATGGAGTTCCTGAACGAGGAGGTAGAGGGCGCTGTGATCACACAGAAGATCAGAGGAGATAGAGGAGATATCACTTCACTCGAATCCTTCTCAGGCACTGCCGCGACACTCCATGTGAACACCAAGTCAAAACGGACGGGCATGAACACAAAGAAAGTGTATTCCGAATTCTGTGTGTTCTGTGAGACTCAAGGCCACTGGGCCCAGAACTGTGTAAAGATCCGCAATGTAGCTGAGCGGATTGAAAAGATAAAAACTGCCAACCGATGCTTCTTGTGCCTCAATAAAGGTCACAGTGTGAAGACTGGCATGAAGAAGAGTAAGGTATCATGCGCAAAGTGCAAAAAGAATCATCACATTTCCATCTGCACCGGAGAACAGCCCGCATCAATATCCGTGGGGAAGATTGACGTTACTATGCCGCAGTTCACTTATCTTCAAACGGCGAATATTTGGATCACAGGGCCCACCGGACTGAGAAAACGTACACGATGCATATTGGATGCTGGCAGTCAATCAACCTTCGTAAGCCGAAGTCTGGAAGATCAGCTTCAACTGAATATCGTGGGACACAAGGATTTGACAGTTACCGGATTCGAGTCATCTCGTCACACATCTTCAGCTCGCAGACTCATTGACCTCAACATCAGTGGACTATGCACGGAGGCTGCTCTGCGTATTTCTGCATTTGAGAGTGACAACGTTTACTTGCCACATCCGACTGTTCCACTCGACGTCCAGTCCCTGTCACGCTTACGAAAATTGAGACTTGCTGATCCCAAGGATGACAACAATGAACTTCCTATAGAACTTCTAATAGGTGGAGACCATTATTGGAAGGTGATACTTGACGACAAGCCAATACGCCTCTCAGACACGTTAGTACTGCTTCCTTTTAGATTTGGATGGATTCTGAGTGGAAATAGGTCAGGAATTACTGTCCACAGCGTCAACGTGCACCACATTCATACTGCTAATGACCCATCTGTCGAGGACGAGGATATGCGACGATTTTGGGATCTAGAGTCCCTAGGAATAAGGGAAGATCAGAAAAGGACCCTCACAACGAAAGATGCCACTATTCTTCAAGAATTCCACGATTCGTTTCACTTACAAGACGGGCGGAGGGTAGTATCCTTACCGAAGAAAGAAGATCTGGTCTTACCCTCAAACCGTAAGAACGCTCTAAATCGTTTTCACACATTGCAGAGAAAACTTGCCGTTAATGCCCAGTACAAAGAAATGTACCATGCGCAGATGATGGACTACGTAAACATGGGACATGTTCAGCTGATCGCTACAGAGGAAACTACAATTGATGTATACTACCTGCCTCATCACGCTATCAAGAAAGAGAGAAATGGAGGATCGTCTTTGACGCATCATCCCACGAGAGAGATGCACCGTCCCTCAATGATGTTCTGGAAACAGGCCCTAATCTGTTACCAGAAATACTGTCCACGTTGATCCGCTTCCGAACTTACCGCAAAGCCATAGTAGGAGATGGAACTCAAGCTTTCCTTCAATTATGCCTGGATACTGAAGACCGAGATTTAACAAGATTCTTCTGGTTCAATGTGGAGAAGGACGAACTTGGAAAATGGCAAGCAAGAGATGATACAGCCGTCTATAGATTCACTCGTCTACCATTCGGCCTTGCAAGCAGTCCCTTTCTTTTGTCTGCAACTCTCCGTGAACTAGCAACGAGATTCAAGGATCAGTTCCCGTCAGCAGCAGCACTTATGGATCAAAGCACTTTCATGGACGACTTTGTTGCGGGAGCTGAAGATGACAACAGAGTTATCACCTTATATTACGAGGTGACAGGTCTACTACGACAGATACGGATGCCGATGGCAAAATGGGCAACAAATTCTGGACCATTGGAAGGTATATGGAGAGCCGAAGGACGTGAAACGAAAAGGGAAACCGGAGTACTAGGTGTACGATGGGACACAGAATCAGATTCACTACTCTTTGACCATACAGATATCACCGACAACCTTTCGCAGGATCCAGGAACCAAACGAAAGCTATTGAAAACGACCGCAAAGTTCTACGACCCTCTTGGATTACTTTCACCGGTGTCCATAGTTGGAAAAGTTCTCTTCCAAGACACCTGGTGTAGGGGCATAGCATGGGACGAAATACTTCCACATGACATTGCATTGCGATGGCAGCTGTGGATAACCAGCCTCACGGATCTGGCAAGTGTGGTCATTCCAAGATGGATTGGTTTATCAAGGACAACATCGGAGACTTCACATGTCCACGTGTTCTGCGACGCTTCGGAGCGGGCCTTCGGAGCTGCACTGTATGTTCGAACTTCAGCCGACGTAAACACTTACATACACCTGGTCTGCACTAAGAATAGACTGTCTCCAGTCAAGAAGGTTACACTCCCACGACTAGAACTACTGGCCATCTTAGTGGGTTGCCGTCTTCTGAGGTATTTCTGCCAAGCAACAGACTTAAATTTCACCACATCTACTCTGTGGAGTGACTCCATGGTCGCTCTAGGTTGGATTAAAAGCGATGCAAACCGTTGGAAGACATTCATCTCCAACCGAGTGACGGAAATTCAAGGCATCCTGAGTCCAGCTCAGTGCTGGTACTGCCCGAGCCAGGATAATCCAGCCGACCTCTTGTCACGAGGAATATCCTCAAAAGCACTACAGTCTTCTTCACTTTGGTGGCACGGGCCTGTATGGCTTGCCGATCATCCTAGCTCTTGGCCCCACAGTAGTGTGCCTAACGCCTCACTTCCAGAGACTCGCAAGATGCATCAGCAAACACTTAATGTCATTACAACGGAACTTCTCATCATTGCTTCCAGATTCAGCAGTTATTGGAAAATACTGCACATCATGGGTTGGATTTTACGCTTCTTGAACAACATCAGACAGTCGGAGAAAAATTCTGGGAATCTCACTGCACGTGAATTAGAGGCTTCCCGATTGTGCTGGATACGTACAGTCCATCGTGAGTGCTTTTCCGAAGAGTACGACGCTCTGACAAAAGAGAGAAACTTGTCTGGGAAGTCCAGGATTGCCCGCTACAACCCCTTCTTACAGGACGGCCTTATTCGACTGGGAGGGCGCCTCCACCATGCAGACCTGCCAACGCAGGAGAAACATCCTATAGTACTCGATGGTGCACACCACTTCACTAAGTTGTTGATCCTCCAGACTCACATACGGCTACACCACCTTGGAGTACGAATCGTTCTCTCTGTACTACGCGAAGAATTTTGGATCCTCAAGGCACGCCAGGCTGTCAAGAAGGTCATCCACACGTGCTTACCGTGTAAGATCGCCAGAAGCCAACAAGGTAACGAGATCGAAGCCCCGTTGCCTCCAGAACGTGTGCGACATACTACGCCATTTGCAGTTACAGGTGTGGATTTTGCAGGGCCACTACTCGTTAAGGTGGGGAATCTCGTACAGAAATCATATATTGTGCTTTTCACATGTGCGACTACAAGGGCCCTTCACCTTGAGCTGGCTTTGGACATGACTACGGAGACGTTTCTGATGGCTCTCAGACGATTTGCGGGACGAAGAGGACTTCCAAACACCATTTACTCAAACAACGCTAGAACGTTCCAGGCAGCACACAAAGAAATGACACAACTCAGCCAAGTCCTCACTGACCCACGAACGAGCCAGCACTTCGCCCACAACGGAGTCCAGTGGAAATTTATAGCCCCACGGGCGGCTTGGTGGGGAGGCTGGTGGGAAAGAATGGTGGGTACGACTAAAAGATGCTTTAGAAAGGTATTGGGAAAGGCTCTGATTAGTGAGGACACACTCCGAACTCTATTGGTAGAAGTAGAAGCCGCCATTAACTCCCGACCCATAATCCAAGATGGCTCGGAGACACTGACTCCAAGTCATTTCCTGACTGGGGCACGGCTGACTACCCTGCCCAACGTCTCTGAACCCACGACCCGAATAGACCTGAGGAAGGAGAGGAGACTTAGAGAGAAAATGCAGGAGGACTTCCTCAAGAGATGGAGGAATGAGTATCTTCTAGATCTGAGAAGCTACCACGAAGTACTCCGCCCAAATGGACAGACGAAGGAGTGCCGAGTAGGAGATATAGTACTACTACAGGACGACATGCGACCTAGACACATGTGGCAGAAGGCACGAATAATTGAAAGGCGACCAGGCAGTGACAACAAGGTGCGAACCCTCATCCTTCAGATGGCCAACGGGACCAAGATTAGTCGGCCTGTACAGCTGGTCTTCCCTCTCGAGATAGACCAGGGTGGGGAGGATGTGGAGGACTGAGAAGATGGGCATCTTTGGCTTATTTCATGTATTTCTACTTTGGTTTATTTCTTGTATTTATTCTTTATGTTTGAAGCTCTTTGATATAAGTTAGTGTAATAAAAGATGGCTGCTAAGTACGACGTCCGTGTTTCACGATCACTATTTATCCATTATACGAATCCCAACAGTCACATCATGAAATCAAAATAGCGGCAATTCAGGAAACAAGGTTTACTGACGAACAAGCGTTTGAATCCCAAGGTTACAGGATCTTCAAGGGGAAAACTGGAAAACGCGTGATAAAATCTGTTCCACAACTTGGGACGGGTTTTATTGTCAGCAGGAAGATACTGGAATCCATTATAGACTTCAGCTCTCCCAACAGCAGAGTATCAATGCTTAGCTTCCGATGCACAAACAAAGTCTACACGATCGTAAACGTGCATGCAGAAATAAATCAGGCAAACAAAAGAGATCCAGAAGGAACTGATATATTCTGGGAAAACCTTAAAAATATCCTTTCAAAAATTCCCGAAAAACACACGATTATCCTGCTTGGGGACTTCAATGCTAAACTTGGCAAAGAAAGGAAATTCCAAAGAATTGTTGGTAATTACCCAGCTCACCGAAGAACAAATCGGAATGGAGAAAGACTAATAGAGCTGTGTAAGGCATTTAACCTTGTCCTAAAATCAACAGCTTTTAAACATCTGTCAAGGAAGCAAAAGACTTGGGCATCCCCAAACCCTAATCTTGGAGAGTTTCAAATTGATCACGTCGCAATTGTGCGGAAAGCAACACGAGAAATTCAGAATGTAAAAGTCCTGAGAAGTGCAAACCTCGACTCAGATCACTATCTCTCAAAAATTAAAGTTAGGTTTATCCCGAGAAACACCAGGAGGGTTCTAGTGTCAAGGACTGGAAAATTTGACACTGAAAAGCTTAAAACAACTCAAGAATTCACACAGAAGTTGGAATCCCTGGATCCAGAGAACTGGGAGCAACTTAGAGAAGCCATGGTTGAAACTGCAACAGATACAGTTCCATTAGTAAAAGCAAGAAAACATCCTTGGTGGAATCAGGATTGCGATGAAGTTATAAAACAAAGAAGATTTTCATGGCAACGGTGGAACTCACAGAGGGATCAAAATAGCTACAATGACTTCTTGGTAGTGAGAAAACATGCAGCAAAAGTCATCCTTGATGTAAAGAGGATTTTTGACAAAAAACAGCTTATGCAGATTGAGCAGGACTTCATCAAAAACAATACTCGGGATTTTTATAGAACTTTTAAGCGTAATCCGAGTAAATTTACACCTCCAAGCCTACACTTTAGAGATCATACAGGAAAACTAGCCTTCAATGACAAGGACAATTGCCAGATCCTTGCAAATTACTTTAAATCTCTTCTTAACTGTGAAGCTCCACAATCCCAATTCACCTTTGATGAAACTACCCACCCTAACCCAGACTCTTCTCCACCAACAAAAGAGGAAATCAAGCAGATAATTCATGCATTACAGAACAACAAAGCACCAGAGAGAATCACCAATCGGATATTTACCTATTTTCTTAAAAAAAAAAAACAAAAAAAAAAAAAACAAGGGCCCCTGTTTTTGTGAGGTAGACATGGATTTACACGAAGTAGGGATCACCCACGCAGACATTATGGAACGTGACCTTTTGAAGGAAAAGCTTGGAGCACCAAGAAAAAGCGAAATTAAAAACCGGCAAGAAGTGGTCTGAAGAAAGAAAGGAGTCTCACAGGCAACGAATGCGTGAACACTGGGCTAAGATCAAGGTCCAAAGACGTAAGCAGTTGAAATGACGTGGTCCATAGCTGGCCTAGACGAAGAAAGAAATAATAATAATAATAATAATAATAATAATAATAATAATAGTAGACCTACTACTACTACTAATAATAATTATTATTATTATCTCCCAGATGGCCTGTTTACCATCTCTTGATGAATGCAGTACATTTGCATTTGTCTGTTGGCACAGGCTAGAGTAAAATGTGGCTTTTCACCGATATCTCAGTCCCATTCATGGCTACTGAGGTATGGGTGGTGCTTAGTAATGACATCCAGGGCACATTCAATGCGTGTGGATGCTGTGAAAGATTCTACTCATAGGGTTAGGACTGCTGTTCTGACTCAGTGAGGAAAGCAATGGCAAACTACCTCACTCCCCATCTTGCCTATTACGGCTCAATATAGCGCTGCCTTGGGTTTTTGTGGGTATCTACCCACATAACCTAACGGCGGTACTTTTTGAGGATCGAACCAGCCTTCGGGATGACTACCTAACAGACAGACATCTCCCAGACTCAAAAAGATTGGTTGGGAGTACATTAACAGTATATTCGTTGATGTGAATAGTTAAACTTGCTTGCAATATGCAGTGTAATCTTTTTCTGCATAAAATGCTCAATTGAGGAATGAGCAATACAAATAATTCATCAGAGGTGAGATACATCTAATACAATCAGAAGTTCACCTAATAAACGCGAGTAGATGAAGTCATTCGTCTGAAAGTATGATTATCACACCACTAGTAGCAACAGACTGATGCTCCAAAGGTACCATTTCAAAGACCCTGAGGCAAGCCCTAGGCGAGCCGGAGTTGCAACCTATAATTCAAGAAGCAGTCATCCTTGACACCTATCATGCTGCTCGTACACTAGATTGAAGAGCTATCATGCTACATTGCCCGTGTTAATACAAATCTCTTTAATAAGGTACAACAACAACTACACATTCCACAATTGCCTGGCGCAGTGGTGACCAAGGGGGCTGCCCTGTTGTCTGACTCGGGGCAAGGACTCGGGTACTGAGTGAACGAGTACGTGCAGTGGGGAAATCAAACAGCATACATTACTTTCTGGCGTATGTTTGTATATTCAAACACTTCTAATATTCAAATGCCAATTCAATGTTCACTATAACTCATCTGGATATATTAAAGTTATTGTTTCAATTAGGGGCTTGGATATCGTGGTCATTTCATCCCCGTATACATGGGTGTGGGTATTTGTAATTGAGGTGAGAATCGGGACGGAGGTGGTTGGTTCCTTAGTTTAAGGGCTGCGACAACACGGTCATGTAGCCCCATGTACTTTGGGTGTGTGTAGAATCTGTCTGATAACCAGTGTTAATTGTGGTGGCTGTATTAGTGTGTGTTTCTGTTTTTCTATTCAAGTAAGGACTGCAGACATTGAATTGTTTTCAAGTAGTTCTTACTTCTGCCACCAAACCCCACCGTCAACGACTACTAGTTCAGAACGTGATTACCAGACGCCACCGCAGTCGGTTCCTGGCGAGGAACATAGGAATCTAAGAGCGTTTGTCAAATGTTTAACTATAATTTAGCTTCACACAGATGTAGTTAGTAGAAGGTTCTTTAACATGCCATAAATCTATGACATGGGACCGCCGGCTTTACATCCCCTCCGAAGGATGGCATACTGAGGAATTTTAACGCTCTTAAAAATCCGACGACTTCAGCCGGGTTTGAACCCGCGATCTTGGACATAGAAGCTCAGCATGCTACTAAGTACGCCACCGAAGCCACCCGGATGGAGGTGGCTGTGACCTTGAGTTAGGATCTATACTGGCATTTGCTTGGAGTAGAAATATAATGACCGAGGTGGACCAGGCTCTTCTTTGGTTTGCTTCACGATGCTGAGCGTAACCGATCTCATTCCAACCCTCGGGCCAAAATTAAATTCCTTACAGAGCCGGAAATTGAATCTGGGCGTCGGGGGATGACAGCCAAAAATGCTAGCCACTACGCCACGAGGCGTTTCCCTGTCCTCATCGTAGCAATCAGCGTGGCTACGCTAACACGCAGGGCCTTGGGGCCAGGCTATGTACAGATTCTGAAGAAGAGTACGTTCGTTCCTCGCCGTCGACCGTCCTTATAATTGTTTCCGACGGTTCTTAAGGTTAATCATGAGTAATTTTTGATTGAGAAATCTCATGAAAAAATCTCATAAAAAATTTACCTATCCTCCCAGCTCAGCTATACCTAAAGTTTCTGCGAGGGATCATTCCTCTACCGTCGCAAGGACGGTGTCTGAGAGCTGAACACACTTTGTCGGAAGATACAACTGGGAATGGTGACAGGCCGATCACCCAGGCGACCGCTAGCTTGGGTCTACGTATTTAAGAAATGGTCAGGGAAGAGATTTCGAAATGAAGCCGGCCGTGGCCCTATTGAAAGAAAACATCCCGGAATTTTCCTGGTGGTGAAAATGGGAAACCACAAAAACATTTTCAGGACGGCCGAGGGCGGATTCAAACCCACGCTCTCCCGATACCAGCGAGGCACGAGCTAGTGTGTTAGCGCTCTCGGCCACCGTGGCCAGTTTGTTGACATTTTACTGCTGAAAAAGAGAAGCAACAGAAGAAGAGGAAGGTGGAGACAAAAATAGAGGAGCTGAGGTTTCTAGTGTGAATTGATGCATCCAATCTTTCATTGCTGATTTCTCGCTCATTATTTTCGTTGTATATTATTATTTGTACAAAATACTCCTTGCAGAGCAGTTATTATGATAGACTGATAAAACCCCAAGCTCAAATGAGCACGGTGAATAAAAATTGAAGCGTGTTTTGTTGTTAGTAGAATTTTTAGCGTTGTATATTATTAAAACTATGAAAGTAGATTTTGATGTGTAACATCTTTCCACTCGGTATCTGGATATTTTTGTGGCACTCGGTAGCTGGAAATTTTTGTGGGAGTGATTTTGGAAAAGGGACGGAAGTGCATGGGACGGAAACAATGAGCACGAGTGGTGGCGGAGATCGGTACAACGACGTACTGTATCCCATGTGGCTATGGGAAATATATATCGCATACAGTTTAGTTCAAGGTTTTGAGACCCCATTTAAGATATTCCTACAATAAATCATCTTCAAGTTGTCGTTATTTGGTGTGGAAATATTCATTATATCATATTTGTAGAAAACAATTACGATTTATTAAATCTTCATACTTTTGCTGTATTCTTATTTAATGTAAGCACTCGATGTACTGTCGGTCATGTGGCTATGTGGAATCTACGAGGCTCGTTTTTTAAGTAATACCCGTTGTGATATTACGCCGTTGCAGCGCTGCGGTCGGCATTCCGTGCAGGTGTGCTGTGTACCTGCATTTATTGGAAAGGCTGAGATGCCATTACGGCAACAGTCGCCCATGTGTGGGTGTGTTGACAAGCTTTTGAGATCGCACCGCCGATCGCGAGTCTCGCTGACTCGTAGACAAGAGAGAGAACTCCCGTGTAAGATATGCTGCCATTGGGCCACCACTGTCAGGCAAATTGCATATGTGGTCAGAATAACTCCGAAACATACGAAGTTCTCCTGGTAAGCGCGCAATTTGCCTGACAGTAGAGGCGAAATGGCAGCATATCTTACAGGGGAGTTCTCTCTCTTGTCTCCGAGTCGGCGGGACTCGCGATCGGCGGTGCGATTTGAAAAGCTTGTCAACACACCCACACATGGGTGACTGTTGCCGTAATGGCGTCTCAGCCTTGCCAATAGATGCAGGTACACAGCGCACCTGCACGGAATGCCGACCGCAGCGCTGCAACGGCGCAATATCACAACGGGTATTACTTAAAAAAAAACGAGCCTCGTATATCGCATCAACAAACACTCCAAACAACGTAGGAATTCAGTATATTAACACCGACTACTAACAATAATTGAAACTTCGTTGATCTAAACGTATCACTGGGAGAAACACATTTGATATACCTTCTGCACACTTAATTTTTAATCGCGCCTATACTTGGCAGTGCGCTCTATCGGCAAAAAGAGGCCATTTTCAATAACATCGCTGGCATGGGTTCACTAACTGGCCGGTATAGAGCGCAGCTCGCATCCAGTCGGCCGTGCCCCCGCATACCGTAGTTCAACTAGTTGAAGGTAGATGTCACTATTGCAGATCCATTGGAGAATGTTTTAATTAATAATATATATTTTCCATTGCAAAATGCACAATATAACACTCAATTGTATAACGCCTCAGCACTCAAAAAACAATAAATATAAAAATCAAGCAAAAAATACAACACTGTTAGAATTAGAACCCCAGCCGGCCGGTTGAGAGACCAACGCTGTAACCACAGACCTAATTACGTCCTCCCAAAATGAATGTTATCAACCGAGATACAGCGTCTTCGACAATAATGACTTTGACTAAAACGATTTCTTCACTGGAGTATATTTCAAACAAAGTTCATTTCATACAAAGCTCCTATTATTGTTATATCTGTAGGCTATATTGCATGCAACATGCTCAAATTAGTGAAATATAGTTCAGAACAAGAGATCAGCTGCCATCTTGTCTGCAACCGAGACGGCTCCGCTTTTTAAAGTTACTTCTGCAATATACTGTAATATTACAATATACACTTTTAATTTTCCATTGCAAAATGCACAATATGTTATCAATCGATTAAGATACAGCGTCTTAGCAAATAACAATTATGATTTATTACGGTCAGGATTTGGCACTGGAGTTTTACAAGTAGTTATTTCAATGACCAACAGAGTTCACTGCCAACAAGGCATTTGCGCTCCCGGGACATGCTACTCCATAAATTAGCTTCGAAGAAGATTGATAGAAGAGTAATTTTATGGATCCAAGAATTTTTGACGGGTCGTTCCCAGAAAGTGAAAGTTGAAGGCCGATTCTCGGTGGAAATTACCGTAACGTCGGGTATCCCTCAGGGCAGCGTAATCGGAACTTTGTTATTTTTGGCGTTTATAAATGACTTACCAAATGGGATTCGCAGTGACTGTCGATTGTTTGCGGATGATTGTGTAATATATCGAAAGATACATGACTCACAAGACAATGCAGTACTTCAATATGACCTGAACCTGGTCTATAAGTGGGCGATTGAAAATAAAATGAAAATAAACACAAGAAAATGTAGTCTAATAAAAATAGGGAAAGTGCGAAGGCAAGATTTTCAATATAACATTGGCTCGGAAATACTTGTAGAAGAAGATTCTTGCAAATATTTGGGCGTTCACGTAAGAAATTATATGAAATGGAGTAGTCATATAGGATGTGTAGTTTCTAAAGCTTACAAATCCCTGCACTTTGTAATGAGGGTATTAAAAGGAAGTAGTACCTCTGCTAAAGAATTAGGATATTTGTCACTTGTAAGACCTATTCTGGAATACGCCTCGGTGGTTTGGGATCCATGTCAAGTAGGGCTCATAAATGAGTTGGAAATGGTACAAAGAAAGGCCACTGGATTTGTGCTCAGTGACTTTAATCCCAGGAGCAGTGTGAGCCGTATGTTAAAGAAACTTGGGTGGGAATCACTTGAGGCTAGGAGGATGAAATCTAGACTCTGCGCTATGTACAACACGTATACAAATCAACCAGCATGGGGTGAGCTTAGCAAACGCATGGAAATGCCTACTTACATGGGTAGGAGCGATCATACTTTCAAAGTTAAGGGCCGACCACAGCGACCAAATTATGGTAAATATTCTTTCGTAAACCGTGCCATTGATAAGTGGAACTCTCTACCTGCCGCAGTCTTAGAGCCTTTTCCCAAACATATAGGTGTGTTTAAGAAAAGACTTACTATTTGTGTAAATACTCCAGTTTAATTGTTAGTGAATTGTTATGTACAATTATGTATTTGATATGTATATCTAATTTGCCACCGGGGTACACACCCCCAATTGCAAATAAACGAATGAATGAAAAATGAATGAATACATGAAGGATAACATGTCACATGTTACACATCATATGCGACTACTGTAAGGCTCGTATATTTTTTTTAATGCAAGAAGTTTATCCCAATTATTATCAAAATATCTAGAGACCTAATGAAAGGCTAATAAATTGTGTATGTGGAGAAATTATTATCATTATTTTTATTATTATTATTATTATTATTATTATTATTATTATAGTAACAATAATAATAATAACAGCTGGCTGAATCTTGTGGGTCTATTTTCTGAGACTGAGGAGTTCATGGTCGCGATACAAGATCAAGTGGAAGGTGGAGAAGAAAAGAGCAGAGGAGCTGAGGTAAAAATACACAATTAAGGCCGACATGCCAGAGGATAAATGTAGGAGATCCTATTGTGCATCAGAGACCATCCAGGATATCACAGAAGGCTGTCCAACAAATTCACCTACTTGTTACTTGAAGAGGCATAACAAAGTAGCCAAGATAATCCACCTGAAACTGGCAAAAAAGCACTGCTTAAATAGTAACGTTTCGCCTATCAATATATTCCTGATGCTGTTCTGGAGAACTGTACTCAGAAGCTACTCTGGGATAGGTAAATGATCACAGATTAGCCTATAAATATCAACAAACTGGCCGGATATTATTCTTATTGATAATGTGCAGAAGAGAACTTTTCTAATCGACATCGCTATCCCTAACTCGCATAATATCCAACAAATTTATGCTGATGAAGTGACCAAATACTTGTCTCTGGCTGAAGAAGAGATCCGAGAGATTTGGCGACAGGAATTTGTTACTGTATTGCCAATCCTAATCTCTTCCGCTGGGATCATGCCAAAGTCGCTGAGGGCAAACCTCGATAAACTGGGGCTCCACCATAATCTTCATAACAGTATGCAGAAATAAGTCGATTGTAAGTTCGTTCCTCAACCTACCAAAACAAAGAACTCCGTCTTGCAACAGTTGTCGATGAAATGGTGTACATGGTGAACATATGAATAATAATAACAATAATAATAATAATAATGAATGTCAAGGTTATAAGAAGCAGAGAATTTGACTCTGATCACTATTTGTCTAAAATTAAACTCAAATTCTTACCCAACAGAAACCACAGAAGAAGGGAAAGAGTAAATAAATATAACACAAATAGACTTCAAATTACACAAGAAACATTGGAAAAATTTCAGGAAGAAATAAAAGTAACTCATCATGGGAAGTGGCAAGATTTATCTAAAGAAATAACCAACGCATCTCAGAAGATGTTTGGGCTAGCCAGACCTAAGAAGAAACCTTGGTGGAATCAAATATGTGAGGATACGTTACAAGAGAGAACAAAACAATGGAAAAAGTGGAAATGCTCTGGAAAGACGGAACATTATGACCAATTCAAACAGCAAAGGAAAGACACTGCTAGAATAATAAGGGGAGTTAAAATATCATTCGGAAAATCACAACTTACTGACCTGCAAGACAGCTTTGTTAAAAATAACTCTCGAAACTTCTATCAGACTTTCATGAGTCAATTAAAGGGGTATCAAGCACCTAGCATATGCTTTAAAGATGAAAATTGTAGACTTGGCCTAAGCAATGTTGATAACTGTGAAATACTTGCGAAGCACTTTGGTCAACTTTTAAACTGCCCTGAACCAGATCATAAGCTGGAATTCTCACAAGCAACAGAAAATCTGGAAGAAGATATACCACCCAATGCTGAAGAAATTAAAGAAGCAATCTAAAAAATAATAAAGCTAGCGGAGAGGACTCTATAACAGCTGAACTTTTGAAATGGTCTCAATCAAAAATCATTGAAGAGCTGCAGTTAATCTTTGAAGATATTTGGAGAACAGAGAGGATTCCAGAGGAATGGAAAGTGGCTCTAATACACACATTGCATAAAAAAAGTGGACAAACAAAACGTTGATAACTATAGAGGCATCTCTCTTCTTCAAATTGCATACAAGGTAGGCCTATTTTCAAAAATATTGCTGAATATAGTAGAAACATCACATGACAAGCAACTGGGCAAGTATCAAGCTGGATTTCGAAAAGGTAGATCTTGTTCAGAACAAATATTTAACTTAAAATACATAATTCGCCATAGGATACTGAATTCAAAGGACATAGTTGTGACTTTTGTAGATTTTAAAAAGGCATTTGACTCGGTCGATAGAGAAACCATAGATAAAACAATTCGTGAATTTGGAGTGAAAACTAAATTGGCAAACCTAATACGTGAAACCCTTACTGACACGATTTCAAAAGTAAAATTTATGGGTGAGATATCAAAATCTATTAAGATAAATACAGGTGTACGGCAGGGTGATGGTATATCACCCCTTCTGTTCAACTGTGTTTTAGAGAAAATTGTAATAATTTGGAATTTAAAGATAAAAGAACATAACATTTCGCCAGTAACTTTGGGGAGAAGAAACAAAGGAATTGAAATAAGTTGCCTAGCATTTGCAGACGATTTTGCTATATTGTCAGAAAACCTAACAAGTGCAACAACACAAATCAATCTCTTGGAAGAAATAGCCAACAAAACAGGTTTGAGAATCTCCGTAGAAAAAACTAAATTTATTACAAACATCAAGAACGCTTCAAAATATTTGGCAACAGATATTGGCCCAGTGGAAAAAGTAAAGAAATTAAAATATCTGGGAGAAATAATTCAAGAAAATGGTTTAGAAAAATCTTCGGTAGGAGAAAGGGTACACAAGACGGAAAGAGCATATGGAATCACTAAGAATTTTTATAACAAAAAGTGCTTATCTAAAAATCTTAAAATAAGGCACTACACTGCAGTGGTGAAACCGGAATGCCTATACGCAAGTGAATGTCTGGTACTAAACTATAGATTAGATAAACTTGAAGTACTAGAAAGGAGAATCATGAGGAAAATTTTAGGCCCAGTGAAAACAGCAGAAGTATGGAAATTAAGATCTAATGATGAAATATACAGGAACATAGAAAATATAACAGAAACGATAAGAAAAAGGAGATTGCAATTTTTTGGACATATTTACAGAATGGATGATTCCAGATTAACAAACAGGATATTCAAGTACCTTTGGGAGAAAAGGGCAACAACTAGCTGGATTCAAGAAGTAAAGAAAGATTTAGAAAGAAATAATATAAGTGAAGAAGAAACGGTGAACAGAGAGATCTTTAGAAAAAGGGTATTAAGTATGAAAGGATTCCAAGGAAGATTTCCAAAGAAACCTGGTGCGAAGTGGTCCGAGGACAGAAAGAAGCAGCATAGTGAACGGATGAAGGAGTACTGGAGGGAACGGAAGAGAAAACAACAAAGTGTGAAGAATTGAAATTGGCACGTGGTCCCTAGCAGGCCTCATCGGAAAGTAGAAGAAGAAGAATGTTATTGATTTTACGCCCCCCATTTAACTACTGCGGATTTTAGAGACACCAGGATGCCGGAATTTTTCCCCGAAGGGGATCTTTAACGTGCCAGTAAATCTACTGACACGACTCTCTCACATTTGCGTACCCTCAAATACCGAGTGACTGCGCCGAGATTCGGTTCTGCAACCTTGGGCACAGCAGGTGAGAACGTTACCGCAGCCAGGCCAGTATATTGAGAACATGCTGACAAGAGTAAATGAATTAAATTTGCAAGGAAAGGGGCTTCTTTTTATTGAGGTAGTAAAAGGGATTTAATTTAGCCGCAGCATCCAAACAATTAAAGCTACAGCAGTAAAATTTGGTAACTTATATCACCAATAGTATGTGAAAAGGCTCTCCTAGTTCAGGATTTGGAGACTTCACTCATGGGTAACCTTAATGAGATACGATTAAATTGCAACATCGTTTGAGCCACTCCATAATACAGTATAGTGGAGGGTGCTTAACGGGTCATTAACTGGTGAGGAATCACACACTTGGCTGAGCCACGCGCAGCAATTAGAATGTGCTTTCAAGAACTTTCTGTTCGTATCTATCGATTAAGTTGGCCCTAGGAAGAGGTCGTCGTGCGTGAGCACGATAACAGTCACTTATTTTAAAAGGAAGGACGAAAGAAAAGGATGATTTTATCTCCATGACTGTCCTTTGAGACATTCAGGCGGAGTAGCCAAACAAGTGCTTCGGACAATGGGGAGTTAATTAATTAAATACACTTCTAACTTAACAGCCTCCGTGGCTTAGGTGGTAGCACGCCGGCCTCTCTCACCGCTGGGTCCGTGGTTCACTCCATGTGAGATCTGTGCTGGACAAAACGGAGGCAGACAGGTTTTTCTCCAGGTACTCTGGTTTTCCCTGCCAAATATGTCATTCCAGTAACACTCTCCACTATCATTTCATTTCATCTGTCATTCATTTATTCACTGTCTCAGAGGAGTGCTACAGGCTTTGGCAGCCGGCACAGTTCATATCCTCGCCGCTAGATGGGGGCTTCATTCATTCCATCCCTGACCCGGTCGGTCGACTGGAAGCAGGCTGTGGATTTTTCTAACCTAAACGACTGATCGGAGTAGCTACGAGCGCTAAGGTTCAGGGTTTTCCGGACACTGAAGGCACCCCACTGACAGCCATTATTGTACCGGTTTTCCGAGGTTTCCATTTTCAATCCCAGGTAAATATTGGGACAGTAACTTCCAATAGGCCACAGTTGCTTCTTTTCAAATCTTTGCTCAGAGTCATTCAATTCCATTCGATTCATCTCTGGCTCACAATGATAAGTAACTTAACATTTAATATTAGTCTACAAATCTTGCTACTAACAAGCATTTGTTGTTTTATATTTTTGACGGAGAAGAAAAGAATATTTAAAATACATGCCATGGAGAAAGAACAAAGAAAACCCAAAATACATACTATTCATACTGATTATAGTCTCTTCCCTCCCCAGTGACAACGTCCATCAAGCTTCTGGGAAAGGTGACACGTCGGTCTGATTTTGTGGTTTGAGTTGGTGATTTAGAAACCTCACTACTCGCATTTGATATTAAAGTGATGAGTGGCTGAAGTATGAGCTTGTGATTTATCTTCAAAATCCTTTGTTGAAGTGTCTACTAGAATGAACTAAACCAAACCAACCCCCGTGGTGTCACATCCCATTAAGGGCCTAGGCCTACCAAGCGACCGCTGCCCAGCCATTTGGTCAGCAAATTTTAGGGGTGGAGGGGGGCGTGGTCAGCGCATCGGGTGCCCTCAGCTATAAATCTGGGTCTCCGTGACTACTTCTTGCGTGGAGTATGGACCTCTGGACGTGACATTTCATCTCGAAAATCCCACATGCATTAGGTAGGAATCGATCCCATTTCAGCTGTGTGAAAGTCAAGCCGTTTCTCCGCTGCGCTATTACGCCCTTTGTGCATGCAGAGGCTTCTTCTCTAGTTTCTTAATAACGGTGTCCTCGAACCTAGTCCCCATTAAAACATTCACCCACGCCACTGCAAGATTTAGAGTTGAAATGCAGAATTCATGAAAGGACAACGGTAGGATTCGAACTTAATGTGGCTGCATGATTAGGATATAATAATACTCACATGTGTCTGCTGCCAGCTTCCTCTCGCCTGGGGGCTGTAGTAGCACTGTGCAGGTACACGAGCCCCTGGTTGGCCGCCTGCATCCCTCACATTGCCAACTGGAGTGTGTGTGTGAGAGGGGGGATGAAACTCGATCAGGCGGTAGGGCGAGGGGCTTCTCCTCGGAGACCGGGGACTAACAAGGACATATTGACGTGTTCTCACTGAAATAATTAGCCGAGTGTTTACTTTCCTATACTCAAGCCATTGGCAATTCTTCACGAGGCTATCAAGTTATTAATGCCGTTTCCACGGCAGTTGAGGCCCTCAACTGCGCTGGAATATAGTCCGCATCACTTTAAATTACTAACAATATTGTTGTCTGAGTCTTCAGTCTTTTGACTGGTTTGATGCAACCCTGATGTCTCCCTGTCCTGAGATAATCATTTCATCTCTACAGAGCTATCACATTTTATATCTGAGACATCTGTTTAACATATTCTAACGTTGGTCTACCCCTATAGTTCTTGTCCTTAACCCTTCCTTTCATATCCAAGTTTATTATTCATGAGTGTCTTAGTAGATCTAACTCTTATCTTCATTAGTAGTCGCCAGGAATATCTATCCTCTACCAATAGTCTTAATACCTCTGCATTTCTTACTCTATCTACCCATCAAATCTTCATCATTCTCCTGTAACACCACATTTCAAATGCTTCTATTCTCCTCTTTTCTGCTGCGCCAACAGTCGAAGTTTCACTTCCATAGAGCGTCACGTACCGGACAAAGGCTTTCAAAAATGACTTCCTAACACCTAAATCTATATTTGATGTCAGCCGATTTCATTTACGTAGAAATGCTTTCTTGCCTGAGCCAACCTACTTTTTATACCCTCTTTGCTTCGCCCATACGACTGGCTGCGTGGCTCAGCGGTAACGCTCTCGCTTGCTGGGCCCAAGGTTGCAGGTTCGTATCCTGGTACAGTCAACTGCCATTTGAGGGTGCGCAAATGTGAGGGAGCCGTGTCATTAGATTTACTGGCACGTTAAAGATCCCATTCGGGGCAAGATTCCTGCATCCCGGCGTCTCTAGAAACCGCAGTAGTTAAATGGGAGGCGTAAAATCAATAACATTATTATTATTCATATGTTCACCATGTCATTGGTATAATACACCGTTTCGTCGACAATAAAATTGTTGTAAGACGGAGTGGAGTTCTTTGTGTTGGTAGGTCGAGGAACGAACGAACTATGGAGGAGGTCACTAAACGCCAGAATAGTTAAAAGGGAGGTAAAACCAATAACATTATTATGCTTCGCCCATCACTGGTCTCCTACATCCTTTAGCGTTTCACTTGTTAATTTGACAACAGGGGTTTCTGATTTCTTTCGGCCGCATTCCATTGTTTTTGTATCACTAAGTAGGCCTAGCCTTACCGTTTGTCCCCCATCGCAACAAACATGGTGATCTATAGTACTATGTCTTGCTGTTGGGTTGAATCAGGGCTGTATTCAGTGTTGCCAGCGGCTTCGGTGGCGTAGTTGGTAGCATGCTGAACTGCTGTGCCCAAGATAGCGGGTTCAAACCTGGCCGAAGTCGTCGGACTTTTTAAGAGCGTTAAAAATCCTTCAGTATGCCTTCCTTCGGAGGGGAAGTAAAGCCTTCGGTCCCATGTCATAGATTTATGGCATGTTAAAGATCCTTCCACAGACTAAACTTGTGTGGAGCTAAATTTCTAGGTTAGATTTCGTTGGAACGCTCTAACAAAGTTCCAACCTTCACCGCTAGGTATTATTGACATCTGGTAGCGAAAGTTGAATTACTTGAAATTGAAAGGAACGTGTAGCTCACCCTCTGGGTGTCCGCTGGAAGCAGCTACAGACTCTGGTGAGCCGAACATGTCCCTCGGATACTCCCGGCACTAAAAGCCATACATAACTAAATAAATCAGTTGTGCCACCCATGTTTTAACTTTTAAAGTCACCATGTTCGATGACACTGAAACTGGCCGTTACAATGTAACTAGAAAGTTGGTAGCACGCGTTGTCTATCCCATTGTCGCCAATCTCCACATCATTAGTCAAATGACAACGCATAACATAAACTATAAAGTAACACCCATTGAAAAACATTGACACATTTTCATATATTCTATCTACAGTGAGGCCCTTCTCTAGAGAAATAGGCAGATGATCTCGCTGTTTCGCCCCTCAAAACTTCATTAACTAACTAACTTCTCTAGAGAAAGAAACTTTGCTGAGGCGGGCGGATAGCGATGAGTCACCGCCTGATAACTAGCGTGTACCGATTATAGAACAGCGCGTCGGGAAGCACCGGGCATCATTTATTACATACGCAACTGGCAATATATCTTAGTTGAGATTATTAAGACTTGTGGTGAAGTACTGTAGCCTATCTCGTATCCCCTGAACAAGATTAGGTATAGAACAAAACAACGAATTTTCCGAGTGGAAACTTATCTTCTCAAGAAAAAGTCTTACAGTAAATTTGTTAGTAAGTTTCAGCGCTGTGCAATTTTTACTTGTGGAGCAACCTCACACAAACGGTATACAGAAACAATCCGCGTACTCTGGAGGCTCTCGAGAACGAAATGGCTGCGCTGATACAAAATATCAGTGAGGATGATTTACAGCGTGTGTACCAAAACTTCCTACGTCAGTGCTACGTGTGAGTAGAAAATGAAGGTCAGCATTTCCAGCAACTCTTCTGAAATGTATGTAAGTGATGAGTAGAGCTCGGATGTTTAGGAAAGATCATAGTTTTTCCTGTCGCCTCCGTAGCGTATCGGTCAGCATGGTTAGCTGCCGCCCCGGAGGTCCTGGGTTCGATTCCCGGCTCTGCCACGAAATTTGAAAAGTGGTATGAGGACTGGAACGGAGTCTACTCAGCCTCGGGTGGCCCAAATGAGTAGAGGGGGTTCGATTCCCACCTCAGCCATCCTCGAAGTGGTTTTCCGTGGTTTCCCACTTCGTCTTCGGGCAAATGCCAGGATGGTACTGTACCCTTTTACCTACCAATACCTGTTGAATCCCTGGATAGCAGCTGGATCGTAGAACCTGAAAATTCCCCGGCTCTAAAGACCCCCAAGTTCTACCAACAGACACAGGGATAATAGGGCCACTCGAATACCTAACAGGATGTATGAAGACTGACCAAGGCTCAGAGAAAGAAAAGACTAGCTCAAAACACAAGAATTCTTCAAAAGGAAGAAAGAATCTCAAAGGTGTGGTAAACCCTAAAATACCTAGCGATGGCCCCCTTAATACAACCTTCCATCACCTCTATAAAGCATCACGCAATAATTAAAACCAAGTAATAAATTAGTTTATTGCAAGAATAAACATGACAAGAAATATCAATTTTGTCGATACCACGACCAATCAAAAAATCTCATTGATTATACTGGATTGTCTTTCAACTGTGGAAAATGGGAAAGACTTTCAAAAAAGAATTACCCATTATCTCAACAACTTTTAGTTGATTAAAATATGAGGCATATTAATAATAATAATAATCAATCCCATAGGATAAGCACACACAAAAAAAAATATTATAAGAATTGAATAAATTAAATTCATTTCGGTTCCTCAACTGAAAGAACATATTATACAAAAATATCCTGATTATAACCAATAATCCTACACGACATCTTCAGTAGCATTATATGTTCTTGTTATTAAACGATGAAATTCATATGGCATATTTACAGAATATAATTTACACAAAATTCTAGAATAATTTCGATTATTCTCTTCCCACTGACTTAATGTCACGACATTCATTTCTGCTTAAAATTATTTCATTTCTAATTCCAGGGTATTTCTGCCGAACAGTTAAGTTAAGCAAAAATTAATCATAGATTCAGCATTAAATAGTTATCGGTGATCCTTGTTAAACAAACATCCTATGGCAAAGTCGTTATATTAATTTTACTGGAAATATTGAACTGGATATCCACTCAAGATTCTCAACAATACTGCTCAGAAAAATATTAATCTTCACACAGGCATTTTCACGATAACAGCGATAAAGTCACATATGACCATATATTAACCATACTAGGTTAAAAACAACGCCTCTCTGGGTTAAAACCCCATTCAATCTAATCCTGATTGGCACACCTGGCTCAATCCTCAACAAGAAAAATTTGCTTCGCAAAGCACTGTATCAATATACTTAAACACAAGGGCATTATTCCTAATACATGCCTCTCTAAAATCGAACATGCACCTATAATTGGACCCTTACTGTTATAAATCCACAATTATGAAAATCAGCTGTTTATAGTAAAAGCCTGAACTCGTGTTCAAAAAATAATATGATTCTGTAACAGATTACTAACAAAGCCCAGTGGATTCCAGAAATACTCCACCTATTTTAGAAAACTTGCCTTACATTGATGTATTACATTATTCATAATTCTTAAACGTATGACTTATAGTAAGTCATTCCTGGGATTATCCTCGCAAATTTGGATGTCGTTCAAATACCCTCTTAATAGAGAAAAACTATTGCACCAAAGGCAATGATATCAATTTAATCCAGTGTTAACTTCATAAAATAAGAAAAGTATAACACTCCCAACCACTCAAACTGAGGTTGAAAAAGTGATTTATAAAAATAAATCCAATCTCAAAATAAGATCTTCCCTGATTTTCCCGAACGCGAAAATGTCGATGGATTAGTCCTACAGCATGGATCTAGGTTAGCAACAAAGGCTAAGCGACTAATGACCCATTAGGCAATCCATTTCGAAAATCACGCTCAGAAAATACAAGTTAAATCTGTTAATAAACTGAAGAAAAATAGTCAAAGGACTCGAAGTAACATTCAGAATAACAGGGTCCGAAAACTTCCTAATATCGTAATAATAATACGGAAAGGAAAAATCCTCCTCAAAGAATACGATGATCCACGCGAAAGTGCTTAAAGAACAATACACTAGAATATGAAAAATTCAGTCAGAGTTCTCAAAAGAAAATTGTGTTACTAAAATGTTCTTACACAAAAGAACTTTAGATCTTCCTCCTACATTGATTTCTCGACAAATAAGAATGAGCATATCAGTTTACATACTGTAAAATACTACTGAAATTTTAAATTTATCCATCAAAATACACAAAGGATGCACTCATTTTTATGAGTCAAAATCCTGGCATCATAGAAGGTCAGCTTCGAAATAAACATCGAACCTGCACTTTCTACTCAACCATTTAATCTACAAAATCAAATATGGCAATGTGTGGTAGTTCAAAATGTCCACGCTACGCTACTGTAACAAGTTGAAGTGATCTGTACCTTTGGCGAATCTGGATGAGGAAAAAAAGATATCGTTGGCCATACTAAGCTCCAGACCAACAGAAAACATGCCGGACTCCAACTGGGTCTCCAGAGAACGAACCATAGTCCTCCTAGGCTCGAACAACACCCGGTCGGTCGAAATGATTCCAAAATATCCTGGCGATATCTTCCCACACATATTAGAATACCGGTGGCCGGACCGCACACAGTTTATCAACTCGTCACGAAGCGAGGGTGAACTCGAACAGCCGCTAAATAGTTCCAATATATGAACGCGAATGTGAGCAAGTTCACAAGAGTCCACGCGGCCCCTTGCATTACGAGAGTCGCTTGCACACTTCATGGTAAATGAAAGTTGCTGCCAACATGTCTCCGCTACACCCTGCTAATGCAGTATTCTTATTTTAATCTAGCCTACCATCGTAATGGATATAAGCTTCATAGTATTCCTTCCCTCTGACACCTTGCTTAAGAATGTGCTTTTTTTAAAGAAGTATAGCCACAGTGAAGAGTTTGAATCAAGTCTAGGCTGCATTTCCACGAAGGTTTATATGCAGAGTGTTACGACACAATACAGCCGAGCTGGCGGTCGGGATTATGAAAGTATTCTCCCGCATGGCCCGTTAGTAGCTGTAGATACACGGTCGTAAAGATAAACTTATTACATGTTTAAGACCATGTCTGAACCCCATTAAGCACGTGTCTACTCCACGTAGAATGCTGAACGAACTAGCGTATACACTTCAGCACGGTCACACGTTTTTAAAATCCCGTTAGCTGGCGACTTCACTTTCACTATTTCCAGGCTCAAACCTGCACGCTGTCGGTTTCTCTAGTACTTGCTCTCCGCACGAGGTCGCTTGAGCACCACATCCGCTCCCCCACTCCTCAGTACGTCACGACTCGATATAAAATATATCGCAGTTGAAATGTAATCAGCAGTGACTTAACAGATCATCTTCTGTTTTCATACTCGCTTAATAATAGCTTTCTGCCATGGACATATACATACAGACATATGTAACTGCTTACATATTGAACCCTTGCAAAGAAGCATATGAGACTCAGATTCGGGGCGTAACAGGTCATATTCGTAAGTTGCTGTCAGGGCGCTTCATTAACTTGCAGGGTAACATATAACAAAATAACATGCAGGAAAGAGTGAAGCCAGGGTTAAAACAACTGAATTTAATAACAAATCACCATATTTACACATAAACAATTAACAACAAAAAACTCCCAACTGACTCCCGCTTAATAAAAATGCCAAAAACTTAGGCGATATCTCTGGAGAGATTAATTACCTGGACCAAGTGTCCTTAAATAAAACGATACCAAAAGTGACCATATAAGTGCGTACGCCGTTCTACATGCACCACGATGTGTACTTTGAATGCGTGATTCGTTATCATCCAGAATGACCCTTAAAACAACGAATCCGCATTTCCTAGAGCTAGACCGACACAAGGGAACACAACTACAATACTTAAGTTAAATCGACACTTCCTAAATCTACTATAAACAAACACAAAATTTCCGTGTGAAATTGGACTTAAATTGCCGTAGCAACATTTACTGCCTAAAGACTTAGGACTTCTCACACAAATCAACACAAGTACATTAACACGTGACCAATAGAAAAATACTCAAATGACCGCTGTCAAAATTTACAAATACTCTACCACTACACCAAACGGGTGTGACAAACAAAATTACCTGAAATCGAGTCATCAACAAAGCAATAGGCAAACAGCCAACATTTACGTTAATCACAATATTCTTATCCATACAAGGTACAACAATCCGTTACACACATGGCGAACTCCCCAATTAATTATGGCTTAAAAATTAGCCATCACAATGAACAGGTTTGCTACATAAAAGCTTACAGGGTTCAGTCGGACAAATAGGACTGCCTATCAAAATAAGTCACAGGCAAACGGGCGGTTTGTGGAACTCTGCATGTCTGTCAACCCACGTGTCAATAACCTCGACCTCCCAGAACATGGGGTCGAACCTCGAAGAAATGTGCCCCAAAGCACAATAATACGTGTGTGTCAGAAAAACAATATGGACAAGAATCAGCAGTCTCCCAAGAGCACTCTGTCTTTCCATCTAAAAATACAACAGCAGCAAAAATATATAAGGGCGGTAGGACAACTACCCCCTCCTCACGTAGAATCAACACACACTAGACACATCAACACACACTGAATCACACGTATGGGTTGTGACAGACCCTGAAATAAAAGACACAAATAATATCCACATGCTGGCGCCATCGTTCTATGCCGTGACTAGTCACCTGAAAAGGACTCAAGAAAAATCTATCAAATTTAGAACGAAGGTGTTCTATAATTACTTTTAAGTTGGTGCACTCGGCTACCCTAACATGAATAATAACCTGTTCAGCAAAATGTTTTACAATCATTTCCTCCCATTCCTATTTCCAAATATTAACGTTAATAAAGCACCATTTATCGAATGTAACGGGTTCCGCAATTGCAAGGATAAAAATCACGCACGCACGCCGCGTACATTACACATGACTCAAGAAAAAAAATCAAAATATCAACAAACACTTTGGCCACGCGCCAACGGACATTTAAACATATAGTGTCGGTACAAGAAAAACAGCTAAAAACAAGAAAGAAAAACATGACTATTTACAAAGTTCCCCGGCCAAATCTAACTACATAATTGAAATAATCCAATTTTTAGTACATCACCGCTTCTGCATGTAGGACTAAGGACATCCTCCTCAACCCATTGCCCTATGGACAATTTAGCACTCCATAGTAGTCGTCTGCGTTGATTTCTTGAAGCTCATCCCAACTTCAAACCACGTGCTGATCATCTTGGTCTCGACTCCTTGGCAGAAAAGTTCAATGTTAAATATTTGCCTATCTATAATCGCTTGCAGGCTACTCAGTTCACCCACAATTGTCCTACTGCGATTAATAGCGAAGACTGGCCCTAATTATATCGCACATACGCACTATAAAAACACATACAATACACACAATTTATACATAAAATATACATCTCGAGTCCGCGCCACTGGCTCGTTAACAAGTTCAAAATCCTGGCTGCACTCGCAGTCGCTATCTCGTCCGGTATTTCCGTCCCGTCTTATGGACTTCGGTTCTGGTAAGCGCTAATGAGGGTGATACGATACTTCCCCCTTAAAGTTGAACTCGTCGTCTTTAAAAGAATGTTACAGTTTATCACGCGCTGGCGTGAAATATTTAGATCACACAATTTAGTAGATTTTAGAACAAAATGTATTATAGCTTATAAAATTCGGTACTGCCAACGCTGCGACTTTAGCTCCCCAGAGCTCAGAAAATAAAATTAGCTTCACTGATTTTAGAGCGTAAAATCACATTTCAAACTGGCGTGGAGTATACCTCTGAAGGCTCCACACAATAAGACTTAGATAAATTCGAGCGTCAAAATCACACTTCAAACTGGCGTGGAGTATGCCTCTGAAGGCTCCACACAATAATTACTTAGATAGGCGTCAGGCCAGACTATTTATGAGAAACTGACAAGGGCGGTGGAGTGGGGCGGAGTCGGATAAAAACTTCCAGAGTTTTTGTCTCACAAAGATGGGGCTAGTGTCATTCTTCTCCAAATGAATCCAACGTCTCAAATTACTCGAGCGGAGATTAATCCGTTCGGCGGTTCCTTAGATACACACTTCCGCGCGCTTTTTACTACTGACGCCGTCCACCTCGTGGTCACGGCTTGGTCTCTTGCGATTGGCTGATTCAATCGTATGTTCGTTGAGAGGACCTCGTGATTCTCCCTTTATGTCTCCAATTTTGGTACAGTAGTTGCACAATTTGGCCTTGAACTCGACTAATTCTGGCCGTCCCCAGGAATAGCTACCAACTCAGCTTCTGTTGCAATCATTACGAAATGCTGGCCTCCCTAATATCCAAGTCGACTTCCTTATGTGCTGCCTGGGCCGTAGTAATAATAATAATAAATATGAATATTTATTTATCGAAGATCAATAAGGGTTCATTTATCCTCAGCAAGGTTTTGAAATTCGAAACAATTTATTGGTTTGGATTTCAAAAACAAAATCCACTGTAGTAACAACACATCTCTTTAAATCTCACTCAGCTGCTCGAGTGTATGCCCCTCTGACTCAATTAGTGTGCTCCCTTCTCGCTGGAATGTCATTCATATTTTCATTAGGTCTCCCCCTTCTCCTCACGTAGTTGCCACTCCCGTCGTCTCAGCTGCTCGTTGTTTACAAACAAAGTGCGTACTCACGCGCTCCCCGTGGATTTGAGTGTTTGCTTTCAAAAAAAAACTTTTTTTTTAAATACAGATTCTGCACATATCATCGTTCCTAATCATCAAATGGTTCCCTTCTGTAGTACGGTTTCAAATTGGCGCTATTAAAAACAGATTTTGCACCAGTGCTCACTTCTTCTAATCTGTAGGCATTGTTACCCAGATTCTTAATTACCCGGAACGGGCCAATGAATTTCGGACAGAACTTGGCGAAGACTTTGTTCTTAGGGTCGGAGATCGGTGGTCTACGAACCAGCACTAATTCTTGTTCTTGTAACTCTCGGTGAAACTTCTTTCCTCGGTACCGTCTCAGCCTTCGGTCCGCTTGGTTCCTCATGTGCTCCCTCGTTCGCTGGATTCGCAAATCATGCGCTAATAATGGATCCCTTGGGCAAGGAATGATCTTGTCCCAAGTTCTTTCCGGCAATATGTTGTGGTGTACAATCAGTGGGACTTGACCCGTCGACTCGTGCTTAGTAGTGTTCATGCACATCTCAATTTCCCCTACTTTGTCTACCCATTTATTGTGTTCGTTAGGAATCATTACTCTGTAGTATTTAGCGACACAGCGAATTGTTCTTTCGCTCGGATTTCCACAAGGATGACGAATACTTGAAAATATGTGTTTGATTCCTAGGCTCTCCAAACCTTGCCTAAAAACATTGCTTGTGAAATAGGTACCGTGATCTGATAGAATGGATTCCGGCTTCCCAAGCATCGGAATGACTTTGTTCTTAATTCGACTAAGGACTTGTCTTGATGTCGTCTTCTGAATAGGACATAGCACGACCATCTTCGAAAATACATCGACACATACCAAGAGGTGTCGGCATCCACGCTTTCCTTTTACTAAAGGACCAAAGCAATCAATCGCGAGCATCTCGCATGGTTTCTGCGGTAATAGTGGTCTTGGAGGTTGTTTCAGAATAAAGTTGTTCGGCTTTGTGCGCTGGCAAGCGTCACACGTTCTAATTACTTCAACAATGGTGAATCTCATCTTGGGCCAAGTAAAGGTCTCCCCTATCGTAGCTTCAGTCTTATCCGTGCCGATATGTGCTAGGCTCTCGTGAACATGCCAAGTTAATCCCCTCTGTAGTGATGCTGGAACTAAGATCCGCAGTTTAGTATGATGCTCATCCACGTACTTATGTAACAAGTTATTCAAGTAGTGAAATCTCGCTTGTTTAGCACTGGCTTCCCGGTACTCCGGTGAATTTGGTTGTAACTCCTTCCTATAGAATTTTATCATCATCATCATCCAAGTGTCAGCTTCTTGCTCCTTCCGAATATCCTTCAATCTTGCCAAAAACTCACGAGCCTTAGGTGTCAAGGTAATATTGTGAACTTCCGCTGTTACTTCGTTTCCGTCCTCAGGGTTTCTACTCAAGGCATCTGGTATGACGTTCAATTTCCCAGGACAATGCTCTATTGTAATGTCAAACTGCTGTATGTAGATGGACCAGCGCGTAACTCTCTCACTTGCTATTGTTGTCTTAAATAAAAATGTCAGTGCATGGTGGTCGGTTCTAACAATGATGGAATAACCGTAGATCATCTTGCGCCACTGTTGGAGAGAATATAGAATTGCTAGTAGCTCAAGTTCCGTAACTGTGTACTTCATCTCATGTTTCCGTAATTTACGACTCGTAAATGCCAAATAGGATTTCTTCTTGGGTTCTTCAGCGTCCTCTTGGTACAGCATAGCACCAATCCCAATTAACGAAGCATCTGCTTGAATGATAAATTGTTTCTCAAAATCCGGATATCCAAGTTTCACACAGTTTTCCAATAAATCCTTCGTTGCTTTAAAAGACCTGTCGCACTCCTCGTTCCACGACCATCGATTCGCTTTCTTCAACATCTCCTGCATGGGCGCTACTGTTTCTGTGTAACCAGGGCAATTTTCTTTGAAGAAACCTGTCACTCCCAAAAATGCTCTAACATGTTTGACTTTGGTAGGTGTGGGAAATTTCTTAATAGCATCAATCTTGGCTGGATTAGGCCGCACGCCCTCGACATCAATTATATGTCCCAAATATAAAATTTCGCTCTGGCAAAAATGTGACTTTTTTAAGTTGATCTTGAAGTTCATGGTTCTCAGGTTGTCCAGCAGTTTATTTAAATTTATCAAGTGTTCTTCCATTGTCTCAGAAGCGATTAATATGTCATCAACATATCTCGTGGTGAAGTTCTTGACCTCCTCAGTCAGATTTCTATCGAGTGCTCTAATGAGTGCACATCCCGCAGTTTTCACGCCAAAGGGCATTCGACACCAGATATAACTTTGATTATCGAATAAAAATCCCGTCAACAGTTGGGATTTTTCTTCAAGTTCAAGATGGTGGAAACTATTCGTCAAATCAACACTTGAGTATATCTTCTTCCCACGGAAGCCTTTCAAAACATCTTTGATCCTCGGTGCTTGGTCGTGCTCAACTAGCAGTTTGCTATTTAAAACTCGCGCGTCTAGGCACAGCCTAATTGATCCGTTTGGCTTGGTCACAGCCAATATTGCGTTCAGATAAGGAGTTGCAGCTTTCCTTATCATGCCAGAATCTAATAAGTTAGTAATGATATCCCTCACCTGAGAAAAATGCTTCTCTGGGATCGGGTACAATTTACTTTTAAATGGGGTCCAATCTGTTACCTGCATCGCATATTGAAAATTTAAAACTTTCCCAGGTACGGTGTCAAACGCTCCTTTATGTAATCTTAAAATTTCTTCCAATCTTCTTCTATCAGATTCCCCTACGATGGCTTCCTTAAGTCGCTCCTGAAGTAGAATTTCGAATTTGGTTCCGCCCATTTCTTCTTCCGCCAAATGCACCCAAAGTTCCTGTGAAATATCTCGGCTGTCCATTTCTAGCACTGCTGTCTGGTTAACTTGCTCTCCCCTCAAGATCTTATCTCCGGCCTCATTAGTGCATTCCTCAACAACCCAAGTATTTGCCTCTCTCTCCAGCGGATTCTCTTCCATATTTAAACCCACATGATCCAATCCTTCTACTTGTTTGAAGCTTACAGTGTTGTTATGTAAATCAATTACAGCATGAAAATCGCAGATGAAGTTGGCTCCTAAAATTATATTGTAGTTCATCTTTGGAATAACAATGAATGTTTGTGAAAAAGTATGGTTCAATATTTCCAGATCTAGAAATGCTTGCTGTTTACAATTCATAGTTTTGTCAGGAATGACATCTCTGACTTTCATTAGCGGTACCGGCATAATAGGAACAGTCTGTTTTCTTGCTATTTCTTTAATCAAAATTTCAGTGACTAAGCTCACCTGGCTACCTGTATCAATCAAACATCTCACCCTCATACCTCCAATATGCGCGTAAATAATTGGTAGCTGTCTGATAACATTTTCACGGTTCTTCACCACTTCCTCCAGGCAGTCGTCTGGGAATGCTACCCACTCTTCTATATTGGCCACTATCATCTCTTCTTGCTCCCTGGCGATCTCCGTTTCTAGCCTGTCTCCTTTCAGTTCATTTGGTTTTTTTTTTATCCCGGGCCCCATTAGATGTGTTTCGCCGGTTATCATTCTGTCGCTCCTGTTGCCTCAGTAAACTCTCTGCCCCCTCTCCTTGATGGTTGTCTGGGCTCTGTCTGTTCGCCATGGCACGCCCCCACTTCTCCTTCTCCGCTTCTTCATTACTTAATTGATCCAAGTATTTACGGGATTCAATATATCGTTCGTCCCAGTTATTCCTATAATCCCCTCTGTTTTCTTGGCGATAGTCCCTGCCGTTACTCCATCTACCATCTCCATTTCTTTGGTAAGGTCTACCTTGTCTCTGGTTTCCCCTCCAATTCGTGTATTCCCGCTGGTACGTCCACTGATTATTTTGATTTTGGTTATTCTGATAATATCTCCCGCGGTTATTCTGATAATTCTGATTGTTGTTATGGAACTGGTTTCGGCCGTCAAAATCTTGTCTTCTTGGCGTGAACTGTGTCCCTGTGGACTGTGTCTTACTTTGGTTCCCCTGGCCGTGGTTATTTTGGAGTCCCTGAACTACCTCTGCCGTGTTGACACATTCCAAATTCCTTCTTCCTGTCTGTGGGCTTACCATACTCGTCTCATCTAAGTGTCTGAGTAATTCTTCGGCTTGGACTGCGGTCTGAATATTTCCTGCGACTAATAATTGTTGGATATGCATTGGGAGTTGTTTTCCGATGGTTAGAACCATATTCGGCTCGCTAGGCGGGTCATCAAAATCCCTGAATTTTACCAATTGCTGACTGAAGAATTCTGAAAAACGGGTTGGATGTGTACTGTGGTATTTGCGCGTGTACAGGTCCATTCTTAACCCCTGCTGTAACGAAGGACTCCAAAACTTCTTCAAAAACGCCTCGCGGAATTGAGCCATGTCTGTAAACGTGTACTTGAAACTTAAAAACCAGGTCAGGCTAGGTCCTTCTAAAAATTTCTCCACCAGTCTTAATTGTTTCTCCGGGCCGATGTGTTGGTCATTAAAGTAGTCAGTTAATTGCCGTAGAAATGCTTTGGGAGTAGTTCCTGAATGTTCTTTAAACTTATCGGGCTTAAAATCATTACCCCGAATGACTTGGATGACTTGGGCTGGTGCCAAGTTCGGTGGCGGAGTTGAAGTCTCCCCCCTGTACTGCTGGAATGCATTAGTCGTTAGTCTGGGACTTTGACCCCGACTCGTGTCCTCAGCCAACTTCGAACCTGCCGGACTTCCAATACTTGTTTGCTTTTCCGGAATATTTTCGTTTGAAAATAATGTCGCATTTTCTAACGATCTAATCTCGTTTTTTATGATTAATTCTGAGTGTTCCTGTAATTTCGACTTCATATTTTCCTCCAGTGCCTGCATTCGCTTTAAAACTGCCAGCCTGTCTTCCTTATTCGCATGAGCCTGCTGGTCCCAATCTCGCCGGATCCTACTTTTTAAGCTATTTATTTTCTCCTCGTTCCTCTCCTGATTTTTCTCTAGCTCTTCACGTATCCGTTCCTGCGTTTTTACTAGTTGTTCTTCCAAATTATCCTGAGTTTTGACGATCTGCTCCCCTACTTCTTGTCTTATGACCTCCTGTGTGTTTATTAGCTGGCCTTCCATCTCTTTTCTTATGATCTCTTGTGTTCTGCCTAATTGCTCCTCTAAATTTTCCCGCAAGTGTATCCGCTCGGTTTCAGCCTTAACTTCGACTTTATCTATTTCCTTTATTAATTCCAGCACGTTGTTATCTACCGAATTAATTTGCTGCTGTAGTTTCTCTTGGGTTTTCTTCACTCCCGCGGTGTTACTGACACATGCTGCCTCTATCTGCTTGAGTTTATCTGCCACCATCTCGTCAAATTGTACTAATTTGTTATCAAATTTCGCCTCCAATTTCTTCATTTCGCCTAACGGTCTGATGTTGTTTTCCGCAACCTCGCCTGCCAGTTTCTCTATTTTTTGAACGCTCTGATTAATATCATTCGTGATTTTTCCTAACTGTTCGGTTTGTGTTACCGCCTGTTGTGACAATTTGTGGTTTAGTTCATTGAATTGTTTGTCCGTGTCTAATTTCTGGACTTCTAACTGGACCGAAATGTTACCGCTCATATCAAGTAATTGTTTTTCACTATGCTCACGCTGAGCTTCTAATTGTTCTTTTAATTGTTCTTTTAATTGTTCTTCCGTCTTTACGGACATCTGCACTAATTGTTCTTCCGTTTTCGCGGACATTTGTTCTAATTGTTTTTCACTATGCTCACGCTGAGCTTCTAATTGTTCTTTTAATTGTTCTTCCGTCTTTACGGACATCTGCACTAATTGTTCTTCCGTTTTCGCGGACATCTGGATCGACATCTGTTCTAACAATGCCTTTATCTCATCAACACTCGCCATATCACACACACAAATATATTCAGAGAAAAACAGGGTTATGGGCTAAGGTTTCAGCCCTATACGCACATACATGTCACACATTTAAATATTACTGGCTCTAATTTAATGAAAATTTCAGTAACAAAATTTACTGAATACAATGACACTTATTCCCAAACAACAAAATAACCCCTAGTGATCTGCTTTTAAATTCCTAACCAACAGAATTTACGAAACACCAATTAACCGAAGTCAATTAAATGTCAGATATAAGGCAACATCTTCCTGCTATGACTGAGTTCATCAATAATGCAAATTTCTAGTTTTAATGTGGGCGCCAGAACAAGTTTATAACAAATACCAAATCAAATTCTAACCTTGTTCAATATTTCTAACTTTAGGAACTCAGTGATTTTACTAATGCACATGGCGGTACAACATCGCCTCCATTTACTGAATTTACATGTCCGCTTGACCTGGCATCATTTCTCAACGAAATAAATATGAGATCAGCGAAGCAACAACAACAACAATCCCCACGTTGGGCGCCATTTTTGTTTTATGAACCCTTGCAAAGAAGCATATGAGACTCAGATTCGGGGCGTAACAGGTCATATTCGTAAGTTGCTGTCTGGGCGCTTCATTAACTTGCAGGGTAACATATAACAAAATAACATGCAGGAAAGAGTGAAGCCAGGGTTAAAACAACTGAATTTAATAACAAATCACCATATTTACACATAAACAATTAACAACAAAAAACTCCCAACTGACTCCCGCTTAATAAAAATGCCAAAAACTTAGGCGATATCTCTGGAGAGATTAATTACCTGGACCAAGTGTCCTTAAATAAAACGATACCAAAAGTGACCATATAAGTGCGTACGCCGTTCTACATGCACCACGATGTGTACTTTGAATGCGTGATTCGTTATCATCCAGAATGACCCTTCAAACAACGAATCCGCATTTCCTAGAGCTAGACCGACACAAGGGAACACAACTACAATACTTAAGTTAAATCGACACTTCCTAAATCTACTATAAACAAACACAAAATTTCCGTGTGAAATTGGACTTAAATTGCCGTAGCAACATTTACTGCCTAAAAACTTAGGACTTCTCACACAAATCAACACAAGTACATTAACACGTGACCAATAGAAAAATACTCAAATGACCGCTGTCAAAATTTACAAATACTCTACCACTACACCAAACGGGTGTGACAAACAAAATTACCTGAAATCGAGTCATCAACAAAGCAATAGGCAAACAGCCAACATTTACGTTAATCACAATATTCTTATCCATACAAGGTACAACAATCCGTTACACACATGGCGAACTCCCCAATTAATTATGGCTTAAAAATTAGCCATCACAATGAACAGGTTTGCTACATAAAAGCTTACAGGGTTCAGTCGGACAAATAGGACTGCCTATCAAAATAAGTCACAGGCAAACGGGCGGTTTGTGGAACTCTGCATGTCTGTCAACCCACGTGTCAATAACCTCGACCTCCCAGAACATGGGGTCGAACCTCGAAGAAATGTGCCCCAAAGCACAATAATACGTGTGTGTCAGAAAAACAATATGGACAAGAATCAGCAGTCTCCCAAGAGCACTCTGTCTTTCCATCTAAAAATACAACAGCAGCAAAAATATATAAGGGCGGTAGGACAACTACCCCCTCCTCACGTAGAATCAACACACACTAGACACATCAACACACACTGAATCACACGTATGGGTTGTGACAGACCCTGAAATAAAAGACACAAATAATATCCACATGCTGGCGCCATCGTTCTATGCCGTGACTAGTCACCTGAAAAGGACTCAAGAAAAATCTATCAAATTTAGAACGAAGGTGTTCTATAATTACTTTTAAGTTGGTGCACTCGGCTACCCTAACATGAATAATAACCTGTTCAGCAAAATGTTTTACAATCATTTCCTCCCATTCCTATTTCCAAATATTAACGTTAATAAAGCACCATTTATCGAATGTAACGGGTTCCGCAATTGCAAGGATAAAAATCACGCACGCACGCCGCGTACATTACACATGACTCAAGAAAAAAAATCAAAATATCAACAAACACTTTGGCCACGCGCCAACGGACATTTAAACATATAGTGTCGGTACAAGAAAAACAGCTAAAAACAAGAAAGAAAAACATGACTATTTACAAAGTTCCCCGGCCAAATCTAACTACATAATTGAAATAATCCAATTTTTAGTACATCACCGCTTCTGCATGTAGGACTAAGGACATCCTCCTCAACCCATTGCCCTATGGACAATTTAGCACTCCATAGTAGTCGTCTGCGTTGATTTCTTGAAGCTCATCCCAACTTCAAACCACGTGCTGATCATCTTGGTCTCGACTCCTTGGCAGAAAAGTTCAATGTTAAATATTTGCCTATCTATAATCGCTTGCAGGCTACTCAGTTCACCCACAATTGTCCTACTGCGATTAATAGCGAAGACTGGCCCTAATTATATCGCACATACGCACTATAAAAACACATACAATACACACAATTTATACATAAAATATACATCTCGAGTCCGCGCCACTGGCTCGTTAACAAGTTCAAAATCCTGGCTGCACTCGCAGTCGCTATCTCGTCCGGTATTTCCGTCCCGTCTTATGGACTTCGGTTCTGGTAAGCGCTAATGAGGGTGATACGATACTTCCCCCTTAAAGTTGAACTCGTCGTCTTTAAAAGAATGTTACAGTTTATCACGCGCTGGCGTGAAATATTTAGATCACACAATTTAGTAGATTTTAGAACAAAATGTATTATAGCTTATAAAATTCGGTACTGCCAACGCTGCGACTTTAGCTCCCCAGAGCTCAGAAAATAAAATTAGCTTCACTGATTTTAGAGCGTAAAATCACATTTCAAACTGGCGTGGAGTATACCTCTGAAGGCTCCACACAATAAGACTTAGATAAATTCGAGCGTCAAAATCACACTTCAAACTGGCGTGGAGTATGCCTCTGAAGGCTCCACAAGAATAATACTTAGATAAATTCGAGCGTCAAAATCACACTACAAACTGGCGTGGAGTATGCCTCTGAAGGCTCCACACAATAATTACTTAGATAGGCGTCAGGCCAGACTATTTATGAGAAACTGACAAGGGCGGTGGAGTGGGGCGGAGTCGGATAAAAACTTCCAGAGTTTTTGTCTCACAAAGATGGGGCTAGTGTCATTCTTCTCCAAATGAATCCAACGTCTCAAATTACTCGAGCGGAGATTAATCCGTTCGGCGGTTCCTTAGATACACACTTCCGCGCGCTTTTTACTACTGACGCCGTCCACCTCGTGGTCACGGCTTGGTCTCTTGCGATTGGCTGATTCAATCGTATGTTCGTTGAGAGGACCTCGTGATTCTCCCTTTATGTCTCCAATTTTGGTACAGTAGTTGCACAATTTGGCCTTGAACTCGACTAATTCTGGCCGTCCCCAGGAATAGCTACCAACTCAGCTTCTGTTGCAATCATTACGAAATGCTGGCCTCCCTAATATCCAAGTCGACTTCCTTATGTGCTGCCTGGGCCGTAGTAATAATAATAATAAATATGAATACTTATTTATCGAAGATCAATAAGGGTTCATTTATCCTCAGCAAGGTTTTGAAATTCGAAACAATTTATTGGTTTGGATTTCAAAAACAAAATCCACTGTAGTAACAACACATCTCTTTAAATCTCACTCAGCTGCTCGAGTGTATGCCCCTCTGACTCAATTAGTGTGCTCCCTTCTCGCTGGAATGTCATTCATATTTTCATTAGGTCTCCCCCTTCTCCTCACGTAGTTGCCACTCCCGTCGTCTCAGCTGCTCGTTGTTTACAAACAAAGTGCGTACTCACGCGCTCCCCGTGGATTTGAGTGTTTGCTTTCAAAAAAAAACTTTTTTTTTTAATACAGATTCTGCACATATCATCGTTCCTAATCATCAAATGGTTCCCTTCTGTAGTACGGTTTCAAATTGGCGCTATTAAAAACAGATTTTGCACCAGTGCTCACTTCTTCTAATCTGTAGGCATTGTTACCCAGATTCTTAATTACCCGGAACGGGCCAATGAATTTCGGACAGAACTTGGCGAAGACTTTGTTCTTAGGGTCGGAGATCGGTGGTCTACGAACCAGCACTAATTCTTGTTCTTGTAACTCTCGGTGAAACTTCTTTCCTCGGTACCGTCTCAGCCTTCGGTCCGCTTGGTTCCTCATGTGCTCCCTCGTTCGCTGGATTCGCAAATCATGCGCTAATAATGGATCCCTTGGGCAAGGAATGATCTTGTCCCAAGTTCTTTCCGGCAATATGTTGTGGTGTACAATCAGTGGGACTTGACCCGTCGACTCGTGCTTAGTAGTGTTCATGCACATCTCAATTTCCCCTACTTTGTCTACCCATTTATTGTGTTCGTTAGGAATCATTACTCTGTAGTATTTAGCGACACAGCGAATTGTTCTTTCGCTCGGATTTCCACAAGGATGACGAATACTTGAAAATATGTGTTTGATTCCTAGGCTCTCCAAACCTTGCCTAAAAACATTGCTTGTGAAATAGGTACCGTGATCTGATAGAATGGATTCCGGCTTCCCAAGCATCGGAATGACTTTGTTCTTAATTCGACTAAGGACTTGTCTTGATGTCGTCTTCTGAATAGGACATAGCACGACCATCTTCGAAAATACATCGACACATACCAAGAGGTGTCGGCATCCACGCTTTCCTTTTACTAAAGGACCAAAGCAATCAATCGCGAGCATCTCGCATGGTTTCTGCGGTAATAGTGGTCTTGGAGGTTGTTTCAGAATAAAGTTGTTCGGCTTTGTGCGCTGGCAAGCGTCACACGTTCTAATTACTTCAACAATGGTGAATCTCATCTTGGGCCAAGTAAAGGTCTCCCCTATCGTAGCTTCAGTCTTATCCGTGCCGATATGTGCTAGGCTCTCGTGAACATGCCAAGTTAATCCCCTCTGTAGTGATGCTGGAACTAAGATCCGCAGTTTAGTATGATGCTCATCCACGTACTTATGTAACAAGTTATTCAAGTAGTGAAATCTCGCTTGTTTAGCACTGGCTTCCCGGTACTCCGGTGAATTTGGTTGTAACTCCTTCCTATAGAATTTTATCATCATCATCATCCATGGGTCAGCTTCTTGCTCCTTCCGAATATCCTTCAATCTTGCCAAAAACTCACGAGCCTTAGGTGTCAAGGTAATATTGTGAACTTCCGCTGTTACTTCGTTTCCGTCCTCAGGGTTTCTACTCAAGGCATCTGGTATGACGTTCAATTTCCCAGGACAATGCTCTATTGTAATGTCAAACTGCTGTATGTAGATGGACCAGCGCGTAACTCTCTCACTTGCTATTGTTGTCTTAAATAAAAATGTCAGTGCATGGTGGTCGGTTCTAACAATGATGGAATAACCGTAGATCATCTTGCGCCACTGTTGGAGAGAATATAGAATTGCTAGTAGCTCAAGTTCCGTAACTGTGTACTTCATCTCATGTTTCCGTAATTTACGACTCGTAAATGCCAAATAGGATTTCTTCTTGGGTTCTTCAGCGTCCTCTTGGTACAGCATAGCACCAATCCCAATTAACGAAGCATCTGCTTGAATGATAAATTGTTTCTCAAAATCCGGATATCCAAGTTTCACACAGTTTTCCAATAAATCCTTCGTTGCTTTAAAAGACCTGTCGCACTCCTCGTTCCACGACCATCGATTCGCTTTCTTCAACATCTCCTGCATGGGCGCTACTGTTTCTGTGTAACCAGGGCAATTTTCTTTGAAGAAACCTGTCACTCCCAAAAATGCTCTAACATGTTTGACTTTGGTAGGTGTGGGAAATTTCTTAATAGCATCAATCTTGGCTGGATTAGGCCGCACGCCCTCGACATCAATTATATGTCCCAAATATAAAATTTCGCTCTGGCAAAAATGTGACTTTTTTAAGTTGATCTTGAAGTTCATGGTTCTCAGGTTGTCCAGCAGTTTATTTAAATTTATCAAGTGTTCTTCCATTGTCTCAGAAGCGATTAATATGTCATCAACATATCTCGTGGTGAAGTTCTTGACCTCCTCAGTCAGATTTCTATCGAGTGCTCTAATGAGTGCACATCCCGCAGTTTTCACGCCAAAGGGCATTCGACACCAGATATAACTTTGATTATCGAATAAAAATCCCGTCAACAGTTGGGATTTTTCTTCAAGTTCAAGATGGTGGAAACTATTCGTCAAATCAACACTTGAGTATATCTTCTTCCCACGGAAGCCTTTCAAAACATCTTTGATCCTCGGTGCTTGGTCGTGCTCAACTAGCAGTTTGCTATTTAAAACTCGCGCGTCTAGGCACAGCCTAATTGATCCGTTTGGCTTGGTCACAGCCAATATTGCGTTCAGATAAGGAGTTGCAGCTTTCCTTATCATGCCAGAATCTAATAAGTTAGTAATGATATCCCTCACCTGAGAAAAATGCTTCTCTGGGATCGGGTACAATTTACTTTTAAATGGGGTTACCTGCATCGCATATTGAAAATTTAAAACTTTCCCAGGTACGGTGTCAAACGCTCCTTTATGTAATCTTAAAATTTCTTCCAATCTTCTTCTATCAGATTCCCCTACGATGGCTTCCTTAAGTCGCTCCTGAAGTAGAATTTCGAATTTGGTTCCGCCCATTTCTTCTTCCGCCAAATGCACCCAAAGTTCCTGCGAAATATCTCGGCTGTCCATTTCTAGCACTGCTGTCTGGTTAACTTGCTCTCCCCTCAAGATCTTATCTCCGGCCTCATTAGTGCATTCCTCAACAACCCAAGTATTTGCCTCTCTCTCCAGCGGATTCTCTTCCATATTTAAACCCACATGATCCAATCCTTCTACTTGTTTGAAGCTTACAGTGTTGTTATGTAAATCAATTACAGCATGAAAATCGCAGATGAAGTTGGCTCCTAAAATTATATTGTAGTTCATCTTTGGAATAACAATGAATGTTTGTGAAAAAGTATGGTTCAATATTTCCAGATCTAGAAATGCTTGCTGTTTACAATTCATAGTTTTGTCAGGAATGACATCTCTGACTTTCATTAGCGGTACCGGCATAATAGGAACAGTCTGTTTTCTTGCTATTTCTTTAATCAAAATTTCAGTGACTAAGCTCACCTGGCTACCTGTATCAATCAAACATCTCACCCTCATACCTCCAATATGCGCGTAAATAATTGGTAGCTGTCTGATAACATTTTCACGGTTCTTCACCACTTCCTCCAGGCAGTCGTCTGGGAATGCTACCCACTCTTCTATATTGGCCACTATCATCTCTTCTTGCTCCCTGGCGATCTCCGTTTCTAGCCTGTCTCCTTTCAGTTCATTTGGTTTTTTTTTTTATCCCGGGCTCCATTAGATGTGTTTCGCCGGTTATCATTCTGTCGCTCCTGTTGCCTCAGTAAACTCTCTGCCCCCTCTCCTTGATGGTTGTCTGGGCTCTGTCTGTTCGCCATGGCACGCCCCCACTTCTCCTTCTCCGCTTCTTCATTACTTAATTGATCCAAGTATTTACGGGATTCAATATATCGTTCGTCCCAGTTATTCCTATAATCCCCTCTGTTTTCTTGGCGATAGTCCCTGCCGTTACTCCATCTACCATCTCCATTTCTTTGGTAAGGTCTACCTTGTCTCTGGTTTCCCCTCCAATTCGTGTATTCCCGCTGGTACGTCCACTGATTATTTTGATTTTGGTTATTCTGATAATATCTCCCGCGGTTATTCTGATAATTCTGATTGTTGTTATGGAACTGGTTTCGGCCGTCAAAATCTTGTCTTCTTGGCGTGAACTGTGTCCCTGTGGACTGTGTCTTACTTTGGTTCCCCTGGCCGTGGTTATTTTGGAGTCCCTGAACTACCTCTGCCGTGTTGACACATTCCAAATTCCTTCTTCCTGTCTGTGGGCTTACCATACTCGTCTCATCTAAGTGTCTGAGTAATTCTTCGGCTTGGACTGCGGTCTGAATATTTCCTGCGACTAATAATTGTTGGATATGCATTGGGAGTTGTTTTCCGATGGTTAGAACCATATTCGGCTCGCTAGGCGGGTCATCAAAATCCCTGAATTTTACCAATTGCTGACTGAAGAATTCTGAAAAACGGGTTGGATGTGTACTGTGGTATTTGCGCGTGTACAGGTCCATTCTTAACCCCTGCTGTAACGAAGGACTCCAAAACTTCTTCAAAAACGCCTCGCGGAATTGAGCCATGTCTGTAAACGTGTACTTGAAACTTAAAAACCAGGTCAGGCTAGGTCCTTCTAAAAATTTCTCCACCAGTCTTAATTGTTTCTCCGGGCCGATGTGTTGGTCATTAAAGTAGTCAGTTAATTGCCGTAGAAATGCTTTGGGAGTAGTTCCTGAATGTTCTTTAAACTTATCGGGCTTAAAATCATTACCCCGAATGACTTGGATGACTTGGGCTGGTGCCAAGTTCGGTGGCGGAGTTGAAGTCTCCCCCCTGTACTGCTGGAATGCATTAGTCGTTAGTCTGGGACTTTGACCCCGACTCGTGTCCTCAGCCAACTTCGAACCTGCCGGACTTCCAATACTTGTTTGCTTTTCCGGAATATTTTCGTTTGAAAATAATGTCGCATTTTCTAACGATCTAATCTCGTTTTTTATGATTAATTCTGAGTGTTCCTGTAATTTCGACTTCATATTTTCCTCCAGTGCCTGCATTCGCTTTAAAACTGCCAGCCTGTCTTCCTTATTCGCATGAGCCTGCTGGTCCCAATCTCGCCGGATCCTACTTTTTAAGCTATTTATTTTCTCCTCGTTCCTCTCCTGATTTTTCTCTAGCTCTTCACGTATCCGTTCCTGCGTTTTTACTAGTTGTTCTTCCAAATTATCCTGAGTTTTGACGATCTGCTCCCCTACTTCTTGTCTTATGACCTCCTGTGTGTTTATTAGCTGGCCTTCCATCTCTTTTCTTATGATCTCTTGTGTTCTGCCTAATTGCTCCTCTAAATTTTCCCGCAAGTGTATCCGCTCGGTTTCAGCCTTAACTTCGACTTTATCTATTTCCTTTATTAATTCCAGCACGTTGTTATCTACCGAATTAATTTGCTGCTGTAGTTTCTCTTGGGTTTTCTTCACTCCCGCGGTGTTACTGACACATGCTGCCTCTATCTGCTTGAGTTTATCTGCCACCATCTCGTCAAATTGTACTAATTTGTTATCAAATTTCGCCTCCAATTTCTTCATTTCGCCTAACTGTCTGATGTTGTTTTCCGCAAACTCGCCTGCCAGTTTCTCTATTTTTTGAACGCTCTGATTAATATCATTCGTGATTTTTCCTAACTGTTCGGTTTGTGTTACCGCCTGTTGTGACAATTTGTGGTTTAGTTCATTGAATTGTTTGTCCGTGTCTAATTTCTGGACTTCTAACTGGACCGAAATGTTACCGCTCATATCAAGTAATTGTTTTTCACTATGCTCACGCTGAGCTTCTAATTGTTCTTTTAATTGTTCTTTTAATTGTTCTTCCGTCTTTACGGACATCTGCACTAATTGTTCTTCCGTTTTCGCGGACATTTGTTCTAATTGTTTTTCACTATGCTCACGCTGAGCTTCTAATTGTTCTTTTAATTGTTCTTCCGTCTTTACGGACATCTGCACTAATTGTTCTTCCGTTTTCGCGGACATCTGGATCGACATCTGTTCTAACAATGCCTTTATCTCATCAACACTCGCCATATCACACACACAAATATATTCAGAGAAAAACAGGGTTATGGGCTAAGGTTTCAGCCCTATACGCACATACATGTCACACATTTAAATATTACTGGCTCTAATTTAATGAAAATTTCAGTAACAAAATTTACTGAATACAATGACACTTATTCCCAAACAACAAAATAACCCCTAGTGATCTGCTTTTAAATTCCTAACCAACAGAATTTACGAAACACCAATTAACCGAAGTCAATTAAATGTCAGATATAAGGCAACATCTTCCTGCTTTGACTGAGTTCATCAATAATGCAAATTTCTAGTTTTAATGTGGGCGCCAGAACAAGTTTATAACAAATACCAAATCAAATTCTAACCTTGTTCAATATTTCTAACTTTAGGAACTCAGTGATTTTACTAATGCACATGGCGGTACAACATCGCCTCCATTTACTGAATTTACATGTCCGCTTGACCTGGCATCATTTCTCAACGAAATAAATATGAGATCAGCGAAGCAACAACAACAACAATCCCCACGTTGGGCGCCATTTTTGTTTTATGAACCCTTGCAAAGAAGCATATGAGACTCAGATTCGGGGCGTAACAGGTCATATTCGTAAGTTGCTGTCTGGGCGCTTCATTAACTTGCAGGGTAACATATAACAAAATAACATGCAGGAAAGAGTGAAGCCAGGGTTAAAACAACTGAATTTAATAACAAATCACCATATTTACACATAAACAATTAACAACAAAAAACTCCCAACTGACTCCCGCTTAATAAAAATGCCAAAAACTTAGGCGATATCTCTGGAGAGATTAATTACCTGGACCAAGTGTCCTTAAATAAAACGATACCAAAAGTGACCATATAAGTGCGTACGCCGTTCTACATGCACCACGATGTGTACTTTGAATGCGTGATTCGTTATCATCCAGAATGACCCTTCAAACAACGAATCCGCATTTCCTAGAGCTAGACCGACACAAGGGAACACAACTACAATACTTAAGTTAAATCGACACTTCCTAAATCTACTATAAACAAACACAAAATTTCCGTGTGAAATTGGACTTAAATTGCCGTAGCAACATTTACTGCCTAAAAACTTAGGACTTCTCACACAAATCAACACAAGTACATTAACACGTGACCAATAGAAAAATACTCAAATGACCGCTGTCAAAATTTACAAATACTCTACCACTACACCAAACGGGTGTGACAAACAAAATTACCTGAAATCGAGTCATCAACAAAGCAATAGGCAAACAGCCAACATTTACGTTAATCACAATATTCTTATCCATACAAGGTACAACAATCCGTTACACACATGGCGAACTCCCCAATTAATTATGGCTTAAAAATTAGCCATCACAATGAACAGGTTTGCTACATAAAAGCTTACAGGGTTCAGTCGGACAAATAGGACTGCCTATCAAAATAAGTCACAGGCAAACGGGCGGTTTGTGGAACTCTGCATGTCTGTCAACCCACGTGTCAATAACCTCGACCTCCCAGAACATGGGGTCGAACCTCGAAGAAATGTGCCCCAAAGCACAATAATACGTGTGTGTCAGAAAAACAATATGGACAAGAATCAGCAGTCTCCCAAGAGCACTCTGTCTTTCCATCTAAAAATACAACAGCAGCAAAAATATATAAGGGCGGTAGGACAACTACCCCCTCCTCACGTAGAATCAACACACACTAGACACATCAACACACACTGAATCACACGTATGGGTTGTGACAGACCCTGAAATAAAAGACACAAATAATATCCACATGCTGGCGCCATCGTTCTATGCCGTGACTAGTCACCTGAAAAGGACTCAAGAAAAATCTATCAAATTTAGAACGAAGGTGTTCTATAATTACTTTTAAGTTGGTGCACTCGGCTACCCTAACATGAATAATAACCTGTTCAGCAAAATGTTTTACAATCATTTCCTCCCATTCCTATTTCCAAATATTAACGTTAATAAAGCACCATTTATCGAATGTAACGGGTTCCGCAATTGCAAGGATAAAAATCACGCACGCACGCCGCGTACATTACACATGACTCAAGAAAAAAAATCAAAATATCAACAAACACTTTGGCCACGCGCCAACGGACATTTAAACATATAGTGTCGGTACAAGAAAAACAGCTAAAAACAAGAAAGAAAAACATGACTATTTACAAAGTTCCCCGGCCAAATCTAACTACATAATTGAAATAATCCAATTTTTAGTACATCACCGCTTCTGCATGTAGGACTAAGGACATCCTCCTCAACCCATTGCCCTATGGACAATTTAGCACTCCATAGTAGTCGTCTGCGTTGATTTCTTGAAGCTCATCCCAACTTCAAACCACGTGCTGATCATCTTGGTCTCGACTCCTTGGCAGAAAAGTTCAATGTTAAATATTTGCCTATCTATAATCGCTTGCAGGCTACTCAGTTCACCCACAATTGTCCTACTGCGATTAATAGCGAAGACTGGCCCTAATTATATCGCACATACACACTATAAAAACACATACAATACACACAATTTATACATAAAATATACATCTCGAGTCCGCGCCACTGGCTCGTTAACAAGTTCAAAATCCTGGCTGCACTCGCAGTCGCTATCTCGTCCGGTATTTCCGTCCCGTCTTATGGACTTCGGTTCTGGTAAGCGCTAATGAGGGTGATACGATACTTCCCCCTTAAAGTTGAACTCGTCGTCTTTAAAAGAATGTTACAGTTTATCACGCGCTGGCGTGAAATATTTAGATCACACAATTTAGTAGATTTTAGAACAAAATGTATTATAGCTTATAAAATTCGGTACTGCCAACGCTGCGACTTTAGCTCCCCAGAGCTCAGAAAATAAAATTAGCTTCACTGATTTTAGAGCGTAAAATCACATTTCAAACTGGCGTGGAGTATACCTCTGAAGGCTCCACACAATAAGACTTAGATAAATTCGAGCGTCAAAATCACACTTCAAACTGGCGTGGAGTATGCCTCTGAAGGCTCCACAAGAATAATACTTAGATAAATTCGAGCGTCAAAATCACACTACAAACTGGCGTGGAGTATGCCTCTGAAGGCTCCACACAATAATTACTTAGATAGGCGTCAGGCCAGACTATTTATGAGAAACTGACAAGGGCGGTGGAGTGGGGCGGAGTCGGATAAAAACTTCCAGAGTTTTTGTCTCACAAAGATGGGGCTAGTGTCATTCTTCTCCAAATGAATCCAACGTCTCAAATTACTCGAGCGGAGATTAATCCGTTCGGCGGTTCCTTAGATACACACTTCCGCGCGCTTTTTACTACTGACGCCGTCCACCTCGTGGTCACGGCTTGGTCTCTTGCGATTGGCTGATTCAATCGTATGTTCGTTGAGAGGACCTCGTGATTCTCCCTTTATGTCTCCAATTTTGGTACAGTAGTTGCACAATTTGGCCTTGAACTCGACTAATTCTGGCCGTCCCCAGGAATAGCTACCAACTCAGCTTCTGTTGCAATCATTACGAAATGCTGGCCTCCCTAATATCCAAGTCGACTTCCTTATGTGCTGCCTGGGCCGTAGTAATAATAATAATAAATATGAATACTTATTTATCGAAGATCAATAAGGGTTCAATATATAGCGCTAAATATACTTTAATTTGTATTAATCATTCTCAGGTGAATCGATCGATATAATGTTAGACAAAGTCAACATGGTTATTATCGATGACCTTCGGGTTTCTCGTCGGAAACACGAGCTCTGCCGATCTCTTTCTTGATAGCATAACTTTTGCTCGCTGTAGACCGGCTGTTATGATAGACTTCAGAGGCTAGCTAGAAAGTTACAGGGCGCTCCCAAAATACTGTATCCATGTCGGTACTTAAGACCTTTAGGAATAATGGTGCAGTACCTACTGTAAGGCCACGGCCGCCTCCTTCCCTCTTCCTAGCCTTTCCATCCCAATCTTCCATCCCTTCCCATCCCTAATGAGGCCCCTGTTCGCTTTGCAGGTGAGGCCGCCTGGGCGAAGTGCTGATCACACCTCCCCAGTTGTATCCCTCCCGACCGGATGTTCCATGCTCCAGGACACTGCCCATAGAGGCGGTAGTGGTGAGTTCCCTCGCTGAGTCCGTGGGAACCACCAACCTAGAGGGTAAATTGACTAGGCCTAAATAAAAAGAAAATAGTTTTTCCTTGTCTCTATTTTCATGCCCGATTAGTTTCTGATGCAAATCAAGTGATTATCGTCACAATAAAGTGGTTTTTATTTGCCATATAAATGCATATTTGGAACATTTTTTTACCATTAGGTCATATTTAGAGCATGTTTTGGTAAGAACGTCATATTTCGGTAGTATGACGGCAGCTGTAGGTGTGCAATCATCCTCAACTTCCCGAACGGGAACAAGTGCTTACAGAAATAGACTGTAAATAACCACTTAAACGTGAATATTCAGAAAATTAATATGAAAATAGGAATTAAAAATTTAGTTAACAATTTAATCTCGAAGGGATTGTCGCTTGGATTTATAAAAAGAACGGCCATAATTAAATCAGTCATTTTCAGGTCATATTTTGTCTTTTTTTAGTCATATTTCGTAATTTTTAAGGTGATATTTGCTTGCATATTCGGGCTATTTTTAGGTCTTAAATATCCAAGCCCTAATGATGATGATTATTAAATACGTTAATACCTGTAAATGTGTTAAACTAGTTGGGCGCTACGCTGGAGCTAGTGCCAGTGCCTGCTGCTACACTCAGAGCCCCCCTCCACCACGTGGCCCCTGCGAGCTTCTGTTCTATAGAGAACGACCTCACTGTAGTATGTAACTTACAGTATTATAGCAGAGGTCCGGGGTGCCTCGGGAGTGGCCCACGGGGCAAGATGGGCCAGCAGCGCATATTAAAAAGTTGTCAATAAATGGGAATTTTGAAAGCTACGTGCGTTGAACGAGAATGGTTCAAATGTATCCATGCCAATGATCATGGCTGTGTTCGAAATTAGATTTAGAAAATTCTATTCTATATCCAAACTTGAAATTTCCTGAAGTATACACTTTGGTAGGGCACAACCTTTTAACACAGCACCAACGGCACAAATAGTCCTATGCTTCATGTTAAAAATAAAATGTATACCCGTTGACAACCATGAGATTTTTTTCATTTTGACTAACCATAACAGAGCAGGCCACGTCCAGCGCCAACTAGGAAACTAATACAAATGACTCAGCGTGTCTCCAGCTTACGCAGTATGACAATGAATGCAGCGCTAACTTGTAAACAAATAAAGTAGTACGAGCGGGAGTTTACTTCCCTGCTGTGACGGACTGACATTTCCACAGTACTCATACATTTTGAGAAAGGGACAACCATGCCGGAGCTTTCAAGTGTCATGTTCGGTTCCCCGAACGTTGGCGATCACCATGGCAAAGCCGTTTCTATCTTCCGCAAGTCGGAACAATTCTCCTGCAGATCGAATCCCTGACCACTCCTTGATGTTCTGAAGCGAGGACATTTGTCTTCTGCCACGTCCTCGCCAGCCATCTACTGTATTTTGCCTTGGAATATTAGTTGTAGCATCTGGATTTTTTGGTTTCCAAGTATATAACCTAAATGGACAGTCTTGCGACATTTAATTGCAGACAAAAGTTGACGATCACTGTTTGCTCTTCTGAGGACATCTTTGTTCGTAACTTGATCGGTTCAGGGTATTTTTTTTTAGCATTATTTATCATTCTACCGGCCGTCACGAAGGGTTAAAGCCTCTACTCCATGAGCTTCCATGGCCTGCACGGAGTTGGCTTTAGTCTAGTACTTCTTACATCACTGCTTGCTTAATGATCAATTACCGACGCCTGAATCCCATGCACTTCGACTTCCTGGTATGTCGTGCGATATATTTGGCGAATGATTTATTCATGTAGCCTACCTTACAATGATTACTGATAGACATCTCCGTGGGGGTACGGGTAGCATACATAAATCTTACCTAGGAACTCCCTCAGGGATTTTAGAGCTGAGGGCTGGATCGGGGTGACCTCAGCCTCGTTAGGACAATTGAATAACTGTTTGATCTTAAAAGCAGCGATCCTGGTCATGTAAGTTAGATTAACGGCCGAAGAGAGACATCGCGTCACGCGTCACCCCGCAATCTGCAAGCCATATAGAGGAGCAAATGGCTCCGGTGGCGTAGTTGGTAGCATGCTGAACTGCTATGTCCAAGATCGCGGGTTCAAACCCGGCCGAAGTCATCGGATTTCTAAGAGCGTTAAAATCCTTCAGCATACCTTTAATCGGAGGGGAAGTAAAGCTGGTGGGCCCACGTCATGTAAAACAACCTACCATTACAATTGGTAGTGTGTAGCCAAATCTGTAGGTTATACTGTATTTGGCTGGTTAGAAACGCTCTATCAAGTTCCAAAGTTCACCACTAGGTGCCATTGACAGTAGCATCTGGTAACCAAAGTTGGAACTACTTGAAATTGAACTTGCTGGGAGCCCACGGGCGTTCAATTAAAAATACCCTGCCATGGCCATTGGCTGTAATTCATACATAATATAGATGAGCAGCGGTCGTTTGGTGCGCCAAGACCCTCGATGGACTGTGAAGCCACTGTTTTTTCTTTTCTTTTTTAACGATAACTGACATAATGTTTTATTCATGCTCGCTTCGCATTATTAATGAGCAGCACTGCAACATTGTATTAAATTCCTAAGCTTTGTCGGTTTCACTTTTCACTAACGAAATTGAAATAAACGTTCGACGGGCAATGCGAGGCTGTAGAGATAAATGACAACATTCGGTAGCACAGGGATGTTAAGGACTGTAATTACATCTCGCTCGTGCTGTAAAACATTAGCATGAGCCACAATCTGGAGCTCTTCATTTCCTGTCAGTGCTCTGGCCAGTGATTGGTACACTCACCGGTGGTAAACGTGGAGCAAGGTGATTGTTGTTGTAAGGGGCACAGCATCTAGGGTTAATAAGTGATAATAAGGTCTCACATAAGTCCCACCCCTCCTCCGAGTGGTGGGAGACTGGCAACGGCATGAAGTAGAGGAGTACCTGTAGAGGCGATGTCCCGTGATAACTTAATGGTCCTTGTGTACTGTACATATAACCAGTGGCGGCCGGTAATAAGGCTAGTTAGTTAGTTAGTTAGTTATTGAGGTTTAAGGGGCGGACCTACGAGAGCATCTGCCCCTAAAGGTAATAAGGTTGCAGTGTTGCACAACGACCAGGTTAATTCAAGAAAAACATTTAATACCGCAATAATATTTTTAATAATAAAAGCTGTAAGATGCCTTTTATATGTATAAGAATTAATTATTTTATTCTTTAATAACTCAGGACAGCCTCCGTGGCTTAGGCGGCAGCACGCCGGCCTCTCACCGCTGGGTCCGTGGTTCAAATCCCGGTCACTCCATGTGAGATCTGTGCTGGACAAAACGGAGGCAGGCAGGTTTTTCTCCGGGTACTCCGGTTTTCCCTGTCAAAATTTCATTCCAGCAACACTCTCCACTATCATTTCATTTCATCTGTCATTCATTTAATCATTGCCCCAGAGGAGTGCGTCAGGCCTCGGAGCAGGCACAGTTCATATCCTCGCCGCTAGATGGGGGCTTCATTCATTCCATTCCTGACCCGGTCGGAGACTGGAAGCAGGCTGTGGATTTTCAATAACTCAGGAAGTCTTATAGTAAGTTACTGTGAACTGACTGAGAAAGCGAAGCGCGCCTACTGTCTGGAGCGCTCGTCCGTTTGGTCGTTGCCAGCCCCAAGCACCGACCAGATCTCAATAGTGAAGGGTATGGCAGAGATGTCCTATCCCAACAGTTACCTCGGCTGGTCGTTGCCCGCTGATTGCAACAAGGGAGCCGATGCGTGGACGGAGACATCCGAGATGCTCCGTCAACTGCCTATGTCTTTCAATGTAATTTGCACATACTTGTGGCACTCGTCCTCGTATATAACTTACGTTGCTTTGTTCTCGTGAAGGTTTTTATGCAGACTAACTTATAATTCATTTAATCCGATGACGATGTAATGTTCTCTGAAATGCGACATTCGTGATGAATGACGTACATCCGTTTTACCGCGCAATCGAATACAGTTTTCTCTGATATCAAACAGTCTTTTACCCTACCACTTACATCCCCCTCCCCTTAGTGGAACACCCAGAACAATTACCCGTCAGCCGCCACTGCATATAACAGTACTGATATTAGCATAAAGAAATCGTAAGAAATATGAAATTTAATCCAAATTATCTATCTATTCAGTCATTCATTTGTCCGCCTCGTTGTGTAGTGGTTAGCATTCTTGGCTGTCACCGCAGAGGTCTGGGTTCGATTCCCGCCTCTGCCAAAAAATGTAATTGTGGTCTGAGGGCTTGAACGGGGTACACTCAGCCTCGTGAGGCAAAACTGAGAAAAGGTGCCTTCAATTCCTACCTCGACCATCCGGGAAGTTGTTATCCGTGATTTCCCACTTCTACTCTAGGGAAATGACGGGATGGTACTCAACTACGACCGCTTCCTACCCGAATCCGACCACAATTACAAATAAACCTACACACACTAGTGCAAATATATGAGTGACACAGGTTATCATACAAATTCTACACATGGGGCTACATGACCACGATGTCGCAAAGCTCCTAAAGAATCAACATATTTAAAAAAATTGTTTTACCTCGTAAGAAAAAAATACTTGTCTCTACAAAAATTAAATATGCACGCTATATCATAGTACTAAACTGAAAGTTGAGTAGAAGGGGAAATTGAAGTATTGATTTGCATCTGCGTAGGCCTTTAAAATAACATTTGGTAGTACTCTATGGAAAACCTCCGACATAGAATCTCTTTGAACTGCACTCTTTAAAGCTTAAACAATCCCCAAAACTGATTTGCTTCTGCTCAGCACTACACAATATGTAAATATTGAATCATGGTGCCGTAAACCCTTTGCCAACTGAATATTTGCTGTGATAAAGAGCAGGACTAGACAATTCAGTTCTAGTGGCCAGCCATACTCAACAAATGCACATGCATTTCTCAATCGATTTAGGTCGTAACTTTGCCACCCTGGATAGCCCGCTGAGGCCATGATTTAAGGTGGTGCGAATTATAGTTCGAATTTCACCGCTAGTTCTTGTATTTGCTGCTTTTCAGTCGATCAGTTCACTAGTTCAGGAAAAAGAAGTTCTAGGATGGGCGGCGTCCGTACTGGACCCTTCTGACTACAACCCTGACTATACATTAAATATAGTCTTCGTGTTATCATCGGTCCCAATGTCATTATCACGTAATGAGTTGAAACAGTCTTGTTGTTTACGAGATGTCTGTGATATATCTCCCTAATTACTTGTTTAAAGAACAGGATTCTGTCAGTTTTATCCAACCATTTACAGAGCTTGTGGAGCACTAATGATCACATTTATAGCGTTACATCAACACATAAAACAAGATCACCACCAAATGAGCTGCTGGATGAAGTTCGAGTCATTGACAGGTTTCCCTGCGCTCTTGGGTTACTCGGGAGGTCAAGGTGAGCAGAAACTCGACTCGACACGACGCTGAGTTAATTTGATATTGTGAGGGGACGCCCTCGACCGTGGAGCATACCAAGGGCGTCGAGTCATTATATACCATCCTATACCTGCCGGGTGGAATTGAGCGTCAGAACGTGCGAAATTCCTGTGATAATCTTCTGAGTTTACAGAGTCCTTTCTATCTCTTTACGTTCCGTAGTCTCGTGATTGACGGGATAGTTCCGTTCTATATTTGCCCCGCCCGTCCCGTCAGTTACTAGAGAAAGATGCATTTGCACCGTTCTAAAGGATAATAATAATGATGATGATGGTGATTATTATTATTATAACCGACAACAATAGCTATTTTCGCTAACGCACAGCGCTAGGCCATGGGGCCAAGCTCTTTCCGCATTCGGTAACGCGGGTTTGAACCTCACCATGGTCCGTCCTTGAAATGTTTTTTTCGTGGTTTCCCATTTTGAACTCCAGGCAAATGCCGGGACGGTACCTTCTAATAGACCACGGCCCTTTCCTTCTATCTCCTTGTCCAGTTTAATTTATTTTCAATCATTTCGTCTCTCATGTGGTTGGCGTCAGGAATGGTATCAGTCTGAAGAAAACACCCGCCACATAGACTTTCATCGAATATCATCGCCAACCCCGTTGAAAACGGGAATGATAGGGAGTAGACATACATTTTTTTAAAATTTTCATTTATTTAATTTTAAGTTTTATTACTTTTATTACTTTTTATTTTTAGAATACTTTTATTTTCATTTTTATTTTTACTTTTATTTTATATTTGTTTTTGCTTTTTTAATTTTATTTTTATTTTTATATTTTTTATTTTATTTTTATTTTAATTTTTATTTTTCATTTTATTTTTTAAAGTTTATTTTTATTGTTAATCATTTTTATTTTTATTTTTATATACAAACAAATATCTTTTGTACATACAATTATATGAACATTTGCATTTCCGACCAGTTTCGCCTTTCGGCATTGTCATGGGAAATGCGTAGCTAATAAACAAAGGTAAAAGAACAACTAGAGTAAGAAACAAGGTCAAAATGAATTTCGCTTGTGCTTCGTCTCAGTGATCTACAACATTCCCGCTGCTTAGATACTCGAAAATATACAAGTGTTCTCCCTCTTGTCTAAGCCTTCTAATGCCGTACTGTTTTTATTAATATACTACAAAACCAATTAATACATTCTACAAAATAACGTCGGCGATTCTAAAGTTATGATTCCGTACGGTGTGACGAGGGAATGAGAACCAATTATATCCTATGGAATGCTTAAACACTTTAAACCTATCAGGATTGTCTACACATAAACTAATATTAAAGAAATGCACTAATATCTAATATCGTGTTGATTATAAATCTCAATGCCAGTCAGGCGTAATAAGTGGGGCAAGAATGGTCGTCATGCACATCAGTGAACACACTGTTACTGCTCGTTTAATTGACTCTAATAATAATGTTATTTGTTTTACGTCCCCTTTAACTACTGCGGCCTTTAGAGACGTCCGGGTGCCAGAATGTTGTCCTGAAGATGATCTTTAACGTGGCAGTAAATCAACTGACAAGGCTCCCATGCATTTGTGCACCCTCAAATGCCAACTGACTCAAGTGGTAGTATTGTGATCCGACCCAACAATGCTTTTCCAAATGACAAGAAAACAGTTTCTACTTAAAATCACCTTTGCTATCACGATTAACAAGTCTCAAGGTCAAACACTTGAAAGAGCTGGGTTATTTTATTTGTTAATACCGTACCAACTGCTACATTTACCCATTCACTACTACATGTAGCCTAGTGTTTTCCAGGGTTACTAAGTCCAACAACATTTTAATTACATTCGAACTTCAAACATTGTGTTCAATGAGGTATGGGAAGATCGTAAATTTTGCATATATTAGAAATATGCATATTTTGTTCGAATAAGTGTAGTCAATATTATGTTCACATGCCTCCATCATTCAATAAACCTACCTACAGTATAAATAAAGTAATTTGTGTATTTAATCCTAACAAGCCTTGGCAAAACTAGCTAAAATATTTCAACATGCGATAATTTCTCACGGACCTGCTGGTATAATAATTACACACTATAGAAGCCATCAAAACTTGTTTTCATAAAAAAAAGTTGTCTTTATCTAAGGCCACCAAGCCTCCGTGGCTTAGGCGGCAGCACGCCAGCCTCTCACTACTTCGTCCGTGGTTCAAATCCCGGTCACTTCATGTGGGGTTTGTGCTAGACAAAGCAGAGGGAGACAGGTTTTCCTCCGGGTACTCCGGTTTTCCCTGTCACAAATTTCATTCACTATCATTTCATTTAATCTTTCATTAATTTAAACATTACCCCAGGGGAGTGCGACATGCTTCGGCAGCCGGCACAGTTCATATCCTCGCTGCTCGATCGGGGCTTCATTCATTCCATTCAATGACCCGGTTGGTCTACTGGAAGCAGGCTGTGGATTTTCACCTAAAGCCACCATAAAATTAGGGGGTGGAGAGCAAGAATGTTATCGGTAACTACCAGATTCTTATATAGGCTAACACTGGAAAGATTTAAAAATAAAAATAAAAATTCCAGTTATTATTAAAAGAAGGCTATAATGATTGAAATGCATTACATTTTTGCCGATTGTGAATACCATCTTCTACTTCACATTTATAGTACGCTTCCAATTAGTAAAATGTTTTCCCTTTGTTGCAGAATGTTAACTGAATAGCTTGTTAAACTGAATTACAATTTTAAGACCACCAGCACTATTTAACAAGAAATCGGATTACCCTAATTTATCGCAGAAAACTGATTGATCCACGGGCACCTTTGGAGTGAATCGTATATTCCAAAATATATGATCATTTCTAAAATTCTCGGAGATCGTGCACAAACATGGAAGTATATCCTAAATTAACGTTTTTTTTTCCTAGTCTGATGAGGGAAAATGGGCTCTTAAAAGAAATGACCATGCTGGTGTCTATGGAAACTGCTTTACAGTACAAACCATTATCAGTCTGAGAAACATTCTGCAGTTCGTCTTATCTACAGTTCCAATCGGGTGCAGCACCTATGGTGTTAACGACTACAGTAGTCGAGTGCATAGAACGAAGAACACCCGAAGAGGTTGAAAGACCTGGATACTGGAATGTTTGTATTTTAAATTTTTTACAAAATGTCAATCAAATAATTTTTTTTACGACTTATTAATGACACAAGTGTAACGAACGTTCAACATGGTGTGCTAGAGAATTCTGAATTTTACTGATTGTCTCTTCAAAACCTTTCGATGGATGGATTTGAAGCACATAAATCACATATTATTTAAAGCACAATAACCGAGCTTATTGTTGATAATTAAGATTTATGTTAGAAAAGAAACGTAAGTGTTTTAGTTCTTAGGAAGTACTGCTTCAAACAGTAATTCTGTACGGGCGTGGCTGTGAGATCATAATTTATATTCGCCCAATAGCCTACGTATTCTAATAGAGAACCTGCTTTTTCCGTTATACAAGTAAATAAACATGATGAATAGGATGGCGGTTTCATTATGAAGGTAGGGAAATGAAAATAAACAGCGTCTCTGTGTGTGGATCAGACAATGGCCCGTCATTAAGGTACTGTTCCCCCCAGGTTAAGGTGAAGCCAGACTGCACGACAGGAGAACATTAGGGGACAGCACTCATTATCTCAATATTGGGGGAGCATGGGCGCCCCACTGTCTGTTACATTGTGTGTGTGTGTGAATCCAGTCTGATCTCTAGACGTCGGATACCAGATAAAAGTCTATTTCGTTCCTCACGACACATTTGAAAATTACAGTCTGGTGTTAGCCTATACTATTGTGCATAATTATTGTCGACGGGCTGTGTGGCCAAGTATTCTGCTTGAGGTTCTCAGGGACCGGAAAGGAACTCTGGTTAGAAAAGGATTGTTGTTGTAAATTTATTTAGGAACAAAAGTTTGTTGCTTTTCAGTCGGTCAACACGATTGTACCCAAATGAAATGGGTTATTCCCTAATCCTGAAAATAATTACATGAGATTAATAAATAAATGAATACATTAATTAATGTTATTAATAATTTATGTAATTATGTATTTATTAATCTCACGTATTTTTAATATAATTAATAATTTATTTATTTATTAATCTCTTTTAATCTTTTTTAGGATTAGGGGATAACCCATTTCATTTGGGTACAATCGTGTTGACCGATTGAAAAGTATCAAACTTTTGTTTACTAAGGGAACACTGAAAAATGGCTTCAAACACCATAATGGTTATTTAAGAACTTGCGACGTCATGGTTCGTGCATGTGTAGCCTATATACAGTATATATGGATAGATAGGATGTGTCCAATAATCTGTGTTGTTGTTGTTGTGTCTGTATGTCTGTATTTGTAATTGAGACTAGAATTGGGAAGATGTCGGCTATGGCCTTCAGTTAGGAACCATCCCGTCATTTGCCTGAAGTAGAAATGGGTAACATCATAAAATCACATCTACGATGATTGAGGTGGGAATCGAACCCACCTTTTCTCAGTTCTGCCTCACGAGGCTGAGTGAATTCAGTACCAGCTCTTAAATCAGAGCCGGGAATTGAACCCGGTACCTCAGGGGAAACACCCAAGAGCTAGGAAAGGACTAAGTGTGTTAACTCACCTCGCAGTTCACAACTAACACTTTGTACTGTCTTTTTTCTATGTAGAAATGTAGTTACATTCTATTCCGTCAAGATTCGCCATTTATCCCCAGGTGACTGGCTCTTGATGCGCAGTAGGCAGTGACGTCAGTGGTGGACTGGTTGGAAAACGTCCTAACATAATGAATAGTAAAGGTCAAATTCACGACATTCTTGTTTGTTTGTGGTTAAAGAACCTTACTTGGTAGAAGTACTGCTCCATAGTATCAAATCTTCCTCCACTGACGTCATGAAATATTAGCGTGAGCACTATCTAACTCAGTTATTCAAAATTAACTTCATTATTCTACTATGTGTTAACCATCCTTGAAATAGTTTTCCATAATTTCTCTTTTCGTCCCTAGAAAGATTCTGAGTGGTGAAATTTTAACGACAAAGTCACTTGTTTTCTATTTCTCGTCAAACATAATGTAGGCTAACTTATAAATATGGCCTACATACACATCAAAAATGTTTTGCATAACGACGAATATAACGAAAAACAAGATATTCAGTAAAGAACATATAGCCTACTTTCTCCTAAATCCATGGGTATTGTTATAACTCTTTGTCCTTTTCAAGGAGTATAATTGAATGTTGGTTGTAGTAGCTTGTTGAAATACAACGTGTTGTACGGATATTAAACATGAATATGAGGTGTCCTTTGCTAGTGCTACCTCTGTACAAAATTTCATTCAATTCGGTTTCACCGTGTTTGAATTGATATGGTGAATCGATTTGAACACATACATGGCCACTATCTGCAAACTATTGGGCTGATGACCTTGTAGTTAAGTCAAAAGATGCTTCCAACAAAATGGTATGTTGTTGCAAAATTTGGTACAGATCAAATAATTAGATTGGTCGTAATTTGATTTAAGCTTTTAACATTTGGGTGGCCGCCATTCCTTTTCCGTCAAGATGGCGGCGATATAAAACATGATACTGAGGTGCCCTTTGCTAGTGCTACCTCTGTACCAAATTTCGTTCAATTTGGATTTACCGTATTTGAATTGATAGGGGGAATCGATTTGCACACATACATGGCTGCTATTAGCAAACTATTGGGCTGATGACCTTGTTGTTTGGTTAAAATATGCTTGCCACATTTAGGTATGTTGTTAAAAATTTAGTAGGGATCAAATGATTAGATTGGTCGTAATTTGATTTAAGCTCTTAACATTTGGGTGGCCGCCATTACGTTTCCGTTTAGATAGCGGCGAAATAAAACATGACACTAAGGTGCCCTTTGATAGTGTTACCAACGTACCAAATTTCGTTCATTTCGGTTTCACCATGCTTGAATAGATAAGGGGAATCGATTTACACACATTCATGGCCATCCGCATATTATTTGCCTGATGATCTTGTAGTTCGGTCGAAATATTTTTCGTGCATAAAGATATAATGTTGCAAACTTTGGTAGAGATCAGATGATTAGGTTGGTCGTAATTTGATTTAAGCTTTTACCATTTGGGTGGCCGCCATTACATTTTCGTCAAGATGGCGGCAATATAAAACATGCCACTGAGGTGCCCTTTGCTAGTGCTACCTCTGTACCAAATTTCGTTCAATTCGGTTTCACCGTGTTTGAATAGATAGGGGGAATCGATTTGCACACATACATGGCCGCCAACCGCAAATTATTGGGCTGATGAGTCTGTTCAACAAGGAGCCTCGAAAATGATGTGTGTATATTAGCCTACTTTCAATTTTTGCAAAAATTTTTTGCAAAAAATTAAGGTAGACATGAGATCTACACAGGGCGAAAAATTGTGTGTCTGTCTGTGTGTGAGTCTGTGTGTGTGTGTGTGTGAGTTCGTGTACTCTGGATGTGTGTCCCCCCAATCAATTCGAACACCGTGAAACCGAATTGAACGAAATTTGGTACAGAGGTAGAACAAGCAAAGAGCACCTTAGTGTCATGTTTTATATCGCCGCCATTTTGACGGAAACGTATTTGCGGCCACCCAAATGTAAAAAGCTTAAATCAAATTACGACTAATCTAATCATCCGATATCTACCAAATTTTGCAACAACATATAGTCGTATGGCGGGCGTCTTTTGACCAAACTAATAGATCATCAGCCGAATAGTTTATAGATGGCGGCCATGTATGTGTGCAAATCGATTCCCCTTATCAATTCAAACATGGTGACACCGAATTGAACGAAATTTGGTACAGAGGTAGCACTAGAAAAGGGCACCTCAGTGTCATGTCTTATATCGCCGCCATCTTGACTAAAACGTAATGGCGGCCACCCAAATATTAAGAGCTTAAATCAAATTACGACCAACTTATCATCTGATCTTTACCAAATTTTGCATCATTGTACCTTTATGTATGAAAAATCGTTTGACTAAATTGCAAGGTCATCAGCTCTATACATTGCGGATGGCGGTCATGCATGTGTGCAAATCGATTCCCCCTATATATTCAAACACGGTGAAATCGAATTGAACAAAATATGGTACAGAGGTAGCACTAGCAAAGGGCACCTCAGTGTCTTCTTTTATATTGCCGCCATCTTGACGGAAACGTAATGGCGGCCACCCAAATATTAAAAGCATAAATCAAATTACGACCAACCTAATAATCTGAGATCTCCCAAATTTTGCAACAACATACCTTTGTGTTGGTAGAATATTTTGACCAAACTACAAGATCATCAGCTCAATAGTTTGCAGATGGCGGCCATGTATGTGGGCAAATTGATTCCCCCTATTAATTCAAACACGGTGAAAAGGAATTGAACGAAGATTGGTACAGATGTAGCATGAGCAATGAGCACCACAGTGGCATGTTTTATATCGCCGCCATCTTGACAAATACGTAATGGCAGCCCCCGAAATGTAAAAGTCTTGAATCAAATTGCGACCAACCTAATCATCTGGTCTCTACCAAATTTTGCAACATTATACCTTTTTGTATATAAATCTTTTGACCAAACTACAAGATCATCAACCCAATAATGTGCGGATGGCGGCCATGTATGTGTGCAAATCGATTCCCCCTATCTTTTCAAGCACGGTGAAACTGAATAGGTAGCACATGCAAAGGGCACCTCAGTGTCATGTTTTATATCGCCGCCACCTTGACGGAAACGTAATGGTGGCCACCCAAATGTAAAAAGCTAATATCAAATTACGACCAACCTAATCGTCTGATCTCTACCACATTTTGCAACAAAATACCTTTATGTTGAAACGTTTTGCTAGCCACTAACTGTTGGGTGATAAATGTAACTGTTTACCTTTGCCTAAGCTATGTTGTTTTAATGGGCGCCAAGACCTCAATGCAATGTTGAAATCTAAATTTGTATTTAACAACGTCTAGCTCTGGCAGAACACCTTCAAGACACTATTCACTCAGATCGTGGTATGATTTGATCATTAACCCAACAAACAATTGTATCAGGAGAAGGAATTGGTCTATATCTAATGCTACCTACTGAAAGCAAAGATTGCATTGTAAAAGAAATGAATTTATTATATAAAACAAGTATAGCAAAATTAATAATAATAATAAGTACAAAATTTAAATTGGAGCGTTGTGATTTGAATATTACCGATAGAAAATTACGTGAAAACGGAGTCTGATAAATTGATTTTACTCTTATTTCCAAGCTATGAAGTTACTGAAATATGAAATGTAAAACAAAGAAAAATGAGAGATTGCGTATTTCTGCGTCATTTGCGGTTACCATTGGAAATTGCCAAGGCATTTCCCTCGTACTTGCTGATGCCGTGAGCTTCCCACAGTCTCCTGGACGTCGTCATCTCCGTCGGAATTTGATGATATTCTGGTAGATTAGATAATTCTATGGTCCGTACCTCGGACCCAAACACTCGTACAACCGCACTGGTTAAGTTTTGCAAAAGTTAGTCTTCAACTCCACTGAACATCGGAGCGACACGCACTTCCAACCGTACTCCGCAAGTTCTACACAGATAGTCCCCGTTTCACGGCGCGTCGAACGATATATGCACCTGTTGGCTCCCCCACCATGGTACCGACATCTAGCTTACGTCGTCCTCACTGATTGGCTGAGCACGCCGCCAGTTCCCCTCCTCTGCCTCATTACACTCGGCGCGCGAGAGGGAGAAGTCGATTTCCGTTCCAACAATTCGTCTTTTCTAGACCTTGCGACCCAGCCTTGCGTAATACTTCTCGACAGGAATCAGCTTGTATTCGAATTCCCAGTGAGTCATGTCTCTCAAATACCCTAACTGACAAAACTCCGTAAAATTCCGTAATCACATAATTTTCTATAATATTGTCGTTCGTAATAATTTGCTTGATAGCGTTTTCTAAGACATAGAAAACCTATCTGAATGTTAATAATTTTTATAAAATGCTCCGAAAATACCTTAATAATAATTATAATTTATTATAATTATTATAATTTATTATAATTACTATTAAGGTATTTTCGGAGCATTTTATAAAAATTATTAACATTCAGATAGGTTTTCTATGTCTTAGAAAACGCTATCAAGCAAATTATTACGAACGACAATATTATAGAAAATTATGTGATTACGGAATTTTACGGAGTTTTGTCAGTTAGGGTATTTGAGAGACATGACTCACTGGGAATTCGAATACAAGCTGATTCCTGTCGAGAAGTATTACGCAAGGCTGGGTCGCAAGGTCTAGAAAAGACGAATTGTTGGAACGGAAATCGACTTCTCCCTCTCGCGCGCCGAGTGTAAAGAGGCAGAGGAGGGGAACTGGCGGCGTGCTCAGCCAATCTGTGAGGACGACGTAAGCTAGATGTCGGTACCATGGTGGGGGAGCCAACAGGTGCATATATCGTTCGACGCGCCGTGAAACGGGGACTATCTGTGTAGAACTTGCGGAGTACGGTTGGAAGTGCGTGTCGCTCCGATGTTCAGTGGAGTTGAAGACTAACTTTTGCAAAACTTAACCAGTGCGGTTGTACGAGTGTTTGGGTCCGAGGTACGGACCATAGAATTATCTAATCTACCAGAATATCATCAAATTCCGACGGAGATGACGACGTCCAGGAGACTGTGGGAAGCTCACGGCATCAGCAAGTACGAGGGAAATGCCTTGGCAATTTCCAATGGTAACCGCAAATGACGCAGAAATACGCAATCTCTCATTTTTCTTTGTTTTACATTTCATATTTCAGTAACTTCATAGCTTGGAAATAAGAGTAAAATCAATTTATCAGACTCCGTTTTCACGTAATTTTCTATCGGTAATATTCAAATCACAACGCTCCAATTTAAATTTTGTACTTATTATTATTATTAATTTTGCTATACTTGTTTTATATAATAAATTCATTTCTTTTACAATGCAATCTTTGCTTTCAGTAGGTAGCATTAGATATAGACCAATTCCTTCTCCTGATACAATTGTTTGTTGGGTTAATGATCAAATCATACCACGATCTGAGTGAATAGTGTCTTGAAGGTGTTCTGCCAGAGCTAGACGTTGTTAAATACAAATTTAGATTTCAACATTGCATTGAGGTCTTGGCGCCCATTAAAACAACATAGCTTAGGCAAAGGTAAACAGTTACATTTATCACCCAACAGTTAGGGGCTAGCAAAACGTTTCAATGTGAGAAGTGTTCTTTGACCCAGCTAAAAGGTCATCAGTTCAATAATTTGCATATGGCGGCCATGTATGTGTGCAAATCGATTTTCCCTATCAATTCAAACACGGTAAAACCGAATTGAAGGAAATTTGGTACAGAGGTAGCAGTAGCAAAGGGCACCTCAATGTCATGTTTTATATCGCCACCATCTTGACGGAAACAGAATGGCGGCCACCCAAATTTTAAAAGCTTAAATCAAATTACGACCAACCTAATCATTTTATCTCTACAAACTTTTGCAACAACATACCTTTTTATGGGAAGCATCCTTTGACTGAACTACAGGGTCATCAGCCAAATAGTTTGCAGATAGTGGCCATGTATGTGTTCAAATCGATTCCCCATATCAATGCAAACACGGTGAAACCGAATTGAATGAAATTTTGTACAGAGGTAGCACTAACAAAGGGCACCTCATATTCATGTTTAATATCCGTATAGCACGTAGTATTTAAGAGTTATAACAATACCCATGCATTTATGAGAAAGTAGGCTATATGTTCTTTACTGAACAACTTGTTGTAGATCGTATTATTATCTGAATTATATGACGACTTTGTAAATATCGTGAAGTATTGTTCCCGTGTTTCAATTCCCCGAGGCTGCAGAGCACAATATATAAAAGGTCTGACTTTGGAAACTGAGGAACTTTTGAAAAACTATCTTGACCTCTTTGATAATGACCCATTTGGTAACGATACCCTTCAAGCTGGGGAAGATCTTTTAACAGCGATTTCCAAGAACAGGAACGATGCATGGTGCCAATTGATGGAGGAGACGGATCTAAGTAAGAGTAGTCAGAAAGCCTGGAGACTCCTTAAGTACCTGAGTTGTGATCCAACAACAAAAGAGGGACACAAAAATATAACAGCTAATCAGATTGCTCGTCAGCTCGTGGAAAATGGTAAATCTGACCATCCATTACGCAGGTCAGATCATAAAATTGCTCGGTCAGAAGAACTCGAGACTAGTCAACTTATGCAACCTTTTTGCATGGCAGAACTGACGGCAGCCATTGATAGTTGTAAGATCGGCAAGGCAGCAGGAGTAGATGATATCAGATTAGAGCAGATCAAACACTTTGGGGAACGAGCAAGAGAATGGGTCCTAGCTTTCTTCAACAACTGTTTGAAATCCTGCAATTTCCCAAAAACCTGGAGGAAATCACGAGTCATACCGATTCTGAAACCTGGAAAAATGTCAACTGAACCTCAAAACTACAGGCCAATATCCTTGTTGTGTCACCTGCTTAAAATCTTTGAACGAATGTTACTGAACCGCCTAGTTCATGTCGTAGAGCCTGCTCTCATACAACAACAAGCAGGCTTCAGACCAGGGAAAAGTTGTACATCCCAGATCCTTAACCTCACTCAATTCATTGAGGATGGCTTTGAAACACGGAATATCACGGGAGTAGCTTTTATCGATTTGACCGCTGCCTATGACACTGTCAATCATCGTGCTTTGTTACAGAAGATTTATGGAATCACGAAGGATTACAGTTTCACAAAACTTATTGAAAGTTTCCTTCAAAACAGGAGATTTTATGTGGAATTCCAAGGACAGCGCAGTCGATGGAGACGTCAAAGAAATGGCTTACCTCAAGGTAGTGTTCTATCACCAATGTTGTTTAACGTCTACACTAACGACCAACCACTTCCAAGGAACACTAGAAGTTTTCTTTATGCCGACGATCTAGCATTAGCTTGTCAGGGGAAATCCTTTGAAGATGTTGAAGCTCATTTAACACAAGCATTGACTGAGTTGGATGTCTATTACTATGATAATCAACTTCGTCCAAATCCATCAAAAACTCAGTTGTGTGCATTTCATCTGAAGCACAAGCAGGCTCGTCGTGAACTTAACGTCTCTTGGCAAGGAACACGCTTAGTTAACACTCCTCATCCAAAATATCTGGGAGTTACCCTCGATCGTACTCTGACCTACAAACAGCATTGCCGGAATACCAGACTAAAGGTGGAAGCTAGAAATAACATCCTACGTAAGATCACTGGTAGCACCTGGGGCTCTCAACCATCAACCTAGAGAACGACAGCGCTTGCAACATGTTACAGTGTTGCAGAATATGCATGTCCAGTGTGGTACAAATCCACCCATGCAAATAATGTTAACAAGGCGCTTAATGAAACATGTAGGCTTATTACAGGTTGTTTGAAGCCTACACCTCTTGCAAAACTTTACCAGCTTGCAGGGATAGCACCACCGGATATACGTCGTGAGGTAGCAGCCAATGAAGAGAGAGCTAAACAGGTTAATCAGTTTTCCCATCCGTTGTACGGTTATGTACCAGCCACCCGTAGGTTGAAGTCCAGGAGAAGTTTCCTCAACACCACTGCAGTCTTGCTAACTACACCAGCTACAGCTAGAAAACAATTGTGGACTTCTCGGCTTGGGAATAACTCTCTATGGGATCACCCTTCGGAAAGCCTCCCACCTGGACATGATCAGAAATGGATCGTGTGGAGGGCACTTAATCGTCTCCGTTCTGCTGTTGGAAGATCTAAGGATAACTTGCAGAAATGGCACTTCCCCGTCGACTCCACCAACTGCGACTGCGGTATGCCCCATACCATGGAGCATCTACTGAATTGTCCGCTGTGCCCTGCCACTTGTACAGCAGAAGATCTTTTACTAGCAACTTCCAATGCTATACAGGTTGCACATTTTTGGTTGACCGTGGTTTGAAAAGACATTGTGTGTTGTATGGTTTACTTTGTAAATATGTATGTAATTTTAGTGTAATCCAGTATTTTGTTTGCTTCTGACACGAATAAAAAAAATCTCCACACTTAAAAACGTGCTGTAGGTCTATTATATTGGGAAGATTGTGATTTTCGGAACATTGAAGTGGACAGAGCATTTAGGATGAGAATATTATTGAGTAACGTGGTGCTTGGCCTCGAAGGGGCGGGGGAGGGTAGTGTTTAAAAGCTCTGCTCATAGATGGCGCTACTGGTCTTCATGCTACAGGTAGTGCTTGCCAGACGCCAGGCAGCGCTGAAGTCTTAGGTGCCAAGAATTAGCATGACTGTCGGCCATCTGTAGTAGGGTAATCTGTGGGTGAAGGTGAACTCGGAAGATAAATGGTAATTGTGGTGTGTGTATTAGAGAGGCTACGATGGGTGATACAGCCCTAGGATATGTAGGTATAATCTCAGTGTTTGACTGGATTGAGTGCGAATGAAACCGGTAGTATACCATACACCAAAGATAACCGCCGAAAGGAGCTGCGGTCATAATCTTTGCACGTCGGAAAGGATATTTTCTATAACTTAACGGCAATGCTATACCTGTTTAAAATGGTTGTTGTTGTTGTCGTCGTTGTTGTTAATTCATTTTAAGGGCTTAGAAAATCTAGGTCATGAGCCCCGTGTATTTGGGCGTTTATTGAATATGTCTGACAACCTGTATTTATGTGATGACTGAAGTAGTGTTGGTTGGTTCTTAAGTTTAGGGGCTGCAACAACGCGGTCATGTAGCCCCGTGTATTTTGGGTGTGTGTAGAATCTGTCTGATAACCGGTGTTAATTGTGATGACTGTATTAGTGTGTGTTATCTGTTTTTTTTTAATTTAAGTACTGCAACTTAGAATTTTTTCAAATAGTTCCTACTTTTGCCGCCAAGCACCACCGTCAACGACTACTAGGCCAAGTTCAGAACTTAGCTACTAGACGCCACCGCAGTCGGCTCTTGGCAACGAACGTAGAAACCTAAGAGCGTTGTTTACATTCTTAACCTATCCAATTTAGCTTCACACAGGATCAATTAGTGGAAGGTTCTTTAACTTGCCATAAATCTATGACATGGGACCGCCGGCTTTACTTCCCCTCCGAAGGAAGGCATACTGAGGGATTTTTAACGCTCTGTATTAGGGACAGAGATGGGGTAGCTGCACCGGGACTTGAAATGAGGTACTATCCTGGCATTTTCCTGCAGGGAGTGTGGAAAAAGAACGGGGGGAAATCATACTCGGGAAAGACGCTGTCAGCGCCGGGATTCGAACCTACAATCTCCGAACATGCTGCAGCAGCCCGCACGATCGCGGTGTATTGTTGCTTAAAATGGAAACTTGTACATAACGGAAGAAGAATAATGGACCATTGGCTTTCATCTTACTTGACAGATAGCTAGGTGTGACCAGAACATAGACATTAGACCTCTCAAAAGCAGTACTGCACAAAAAAACCAACTAATGACTGGTGATTACAGATGAAGCTAATGAGACAAAACACACTCGCACGAGGTCATCCGACTCCAGCAGTGGACTGTCTCTTTTTCCCGGGGATGAAGAACTTGTTTCAAACGCGACTAGTCTCCAAGGAAGTTAATTCGTCAACAATCAATGTAGTGTACTTGTATTTCTACCCAAATTATTTCTGTTGTCGAGCTCTGTGGCTAATTGTACCCAATGATATGGCGAACATATGAATAAGTAATAGTAATAATAATACTACTACTACTGCTAATAATAATAATGCTACAAGCATGAGCCTCTCTTTCCTTTTCCTATTTCTCTCTCCCTCAGAAGTTCTGAAATGGTTAGGGATTCACTGCTGATCAGGCATGTTGGAACTGCTTGCATGACAAATGCGAATAACATACCGAAATTTGATGTTCTTCAGTCGTAAAACATGATTGTACCCAATTGTGATGGGTTATTCCCTAATCCTGAAAAGAATTTACATGAGCTTAATAAATACACTTGGATGAACAGTTTCGATCGTCAAGTGATCATCATAGGCTATAACATCTATGTCTAAACGTATTGGTGAGAGCAGACAGTGACGAAGTTAACTGCTCTCATCCCGACCGCACACGACTCAACCAGCTAAGTAGCCTAGACCAGTGTTTCCCAAACTTTTTTGTGTGTGTACCACTTTAAGAGATGAGAATCTCTAGCGTATCACCTAATGAAAAATAAAATGTGTATCAATTCAAACATTGAGAAATGACACTGTACAAATAATATTAATTTAAAAAAACTCTTAATAATTAAAGGAGGAAATTCACTCCAAAATTACCACCCCGTCGATATGATGTCCATCTTATACAAAATAGTATGGAATTCACGTAAGAGACACAAAAGTTAACCCCACAGAATTGGCAGCAACTTCAAGCTGAACTTCTAAACACGGCTGAAAAAATTACACCTCTAACCAGGGTACGGAAACATGCATGGTGGACTGATGAGTGTGACCACCTCATAATCCTAAGACAACAAGCTTCGCAAAACTGGATGTGCAACAAGAATGAAAAGACGCTACAATATCTTCAAGACGTTAGAAAATAGTAACAAAATCGCTAAGAGTGATTCGTAAAAAACATGAAAACACTAAATTAAAAGATATAGAAGAGAACTTCAAGAAACATCATTCTAGAAATTACTATTGAACATTCAAGCAGAAATTAACTAAATATTCACCACCTTCTCTCCAGTTTCAAAACGACCGTGGGAACATCGCCCACTCCAACTCTGAAAATTGTGCACTTCTTGCAGATTGTTTTGGTAAACTACTCAATTGTGAGAAACCTCAGGAAACATTTCAATTTTGTCATACTCTACGGAATCCTGACTCGGAATCACCGGACCTACAGGAAATTCGTGAAATTATCCAATCCATGGAAAACAACAAAGCGTCGGGAAAGGACCAGATCGTTGCAGAACTATGTAAAAATGTAGGTGAAAACCTCATCATCAAACTCAAAGAAATTATTGATTAAATCTGGCAAATTAAAAAAATTCCTCCAGATTGGAAGATGGCGATCATCCATCCAGTATACAAGAAAGATAGCAAAACGATCCCAAGCAATTACCGAGGGTTCTCATTACTCATTACTCTCGGTAACTTACAAAATTTTGTCCAAAGCCCTTTTGAACCGTGCCTATCTTCAACTGGATCCGCAGATTGGTGAATACCAAGGTGGGTTCCGGAAAGGCCGATCGTGTACAGAGCAAATTATCAATTTGAACAACTCAATGTCTTACTTCCGTAAAATGTCAAACAAAAATTATGTCATTACTTTTGTTGACTTTGCGTACAGGACAACACTGCACCGACTACGCGTGACCTTCAGGCTTGCAATGCTTTGTCCTGCACTATAGTTGCATTATTTTAACAATACTGCAACTAAATAAGTGTACATATTGTAAATACATTCACCCATAGGCCTACTTATAGACATAGGTTTAATAGCCTAACTGTAATGGATCTGATGATGATCGCTTGACGATCGAAACTGGTCATTCAAGTGTATTTATTAATTTCATGTTGTTGTTTTTTCAGGATTAGGGAATAACCCATCACAATTGGGTACAATCGTCTCAACCGACTGAATAATATCAAATTTCGATTACTAAGTCCACACTGAAAATGGCTTCAAACACCATAACACATAAGATACATTTACGTGTGAACAGTCGAGTCGAATCGGCATCTGTCGTGTTACTCAAAAAACAGGGATGTTCAATTATTTTACTGTAGATTAAAAATACTATTTCACAAAATGATATCATTGGTTCTCATTCCCTCGTCACATCGTACGGAATCATAACTTTAGAATCGCCGACGTTATTTTGTACAATGTATTCATTGGTTTTGTAGTATAATAATAAAAACTGTACGGCATTAGAGGGCTTAGACAAGAGGGAGAACACTTGTATACTTTCGAGTATCTAAGCAGCGGGAATGTAGTAGATCACTGAGACGAAGCACAAGCGAAATTCATTTTGACCTTGTTTCTTACTCTAGTTTCTTTTACCTTTGTTTATTAGCTACGCATTTCCCATGACAATGCCGAAAGACCAAACTGGTCGGAAATGCAAATGTTCATATAATTGTATGTAAAAATAAAAATAAATAAAAATAAATTTAAAAAAAAAAAATTAAAAAATAATGTAAAAAAATAAAAAAAATAAAAATAAAATAGGAATAAAAATAAAATAAAAAATTATACAAATTAAAATTAAAATCCAAAACAAAAACAAAAGCAAATCCAAAAATAAAAATGCTTGCGAGCACTGTTTGGCTCGTATGACGAGAACACCAAAGTTCATTTAAAGAGCACCGGACCTACAGGAAATTCGTGAAATTATCCAATCCATGGAAAACAACAAAGCGTCGGGAAAGGACCAGATCGTTGCAGAACTATGTAAAAATGTAGGTGAAAACCTCATCATCAAACTCAAAGAAATTATTGATTAAATCTGGCAAATTGAAAAAATTCCTCCAGATTGGAAGATGGCGATCATCCATCCAGTATACAAGAAAGGTAGCAAAACGATCCCAAGCAATTACCGAGGGATCTCATTACTCTCGGTAACTTACAAAATTTTATCCAAAGCCCTTTTGGACCGTGCCTATCTTCAACTGGATCCGCAGATTGGTGAATACCAAGGTGGGTTCCGGAAAGGCCGATCGTGTACAGAGCAAATTATCAATTCGAACAACTCAATGTCTTACTTCCGTAAAATGTCAAACAAAAATTATGTCATTACTTTTGTTGAATTTGCAAAGGCTTATGACAGCATTGACCGTGAATCCCTTGTTGCTGTACTCTCAGAATTTGAATTAGATCGCAAGACAACATCAATCATCAAAGATACCCTCTTCAATACAAGTTCAAAGGTTAAATTTGTGGGAGGACTGAGCGCAGAATTTTCAATTGATACAGGAGTGCGTCAAGGAGATGGATTATCTCCATTGCTGTTTAACTGTGCGCTCGAAAAAGTCGTCCGAGAATGGAGACGAGCTGGTGTACCATCCCATAGACTAGGACCAAAACTCAAAGGGATAACATTAGACTGGTATTTGCGGATGACATGGCGTTAATTGCTCCAAGCATTTCTGATGCCCAGAGACAACTTGAATTACTCCAAGAACAAGCAGCAAAAATCGGCTTACGGATTTCTTTTGACAAAACAAAATTTATGACGGATATTAAAACTGCTCCGAATACACTCCGCATCGGTAATTGTCAGGTCTCCCGAGTGAAAGACCTCAAATATTTAGGCGAATGGATCAATGAAACTGGCAACGAAAGAAAAGCTATAGAAGCAAGAGTACAGAAAATGGAAACTGCTTTCCATTTGACAAAACAAGTTTATAACAAAAAATGCCTCTCTTGGAATTGTAAAATTCAACATTTAAAACAGTAGTCTTGCCTGCAGCCCTTTATGCAGCCGAGATACTTAATCTACAACATAAAACACTGAGAAATCAATTGGAGATTAAGGAACGCAAAATCATGCGAACAATTTTGGGACCAAGAATTAAAGTTGGAATTCACCTTCCGGAACCTAATGCTGACATCTATTTAAAAATTACTAAAATCAAAGACTCAATCCGTATGAGAAGGTTCCAATTCATGGGACATTTGGACAGAATGGACCCAACTAAGTTAACAAATAAAATCTATACGTTTTTGCATAAAAAGGCAACAAGGTCCAATTGGTACAAACAGGCGGAAAAGGACTTGGCTGAATTAGGTTTTCCCAATCTCAAGGATCGGGAGGAAATTAGGAAAATTACTCATACACTGGATTTTGAGGCAGAAGAGAGAATACCTACCAGACACGTCTGGTCGCAGCAAGGAAGACTCGCTCAATCGTTGCGCTTGAAGAGTTATTGGGCAAACATCAAGGCCAAGAAGTGTTGATTCCGCGTGGTCCTAGGAGACCCATTTGCGCAGAAGAATAATTAAACACAAAAATCAAAGTTCAACTAACAACTTCAATGTGAAGGGGGTGAGCTTGAAGATTGCTGAGTCTCAAACGAAGATTGTTTTCCACTCTAAGGAGCCTATGCCGGTATTTATTCTTGAGATAAACAAGTGAAGAAAATGCAGTCTCACACAAGTATGAAGTAGTGAAAGGCAGTAAAAATTTAACTGCTTTGTCAGCTATGTCTGCTTAGTCTGCAAGCCACTCAACCCAAAAGTTCACAAGAGCCATTTTCGAAAACTGCTCCTTATCTTTGGTCTTAAAGTCCTCCGGCAACATATGAATTTTTTTATATTTTAAAATTTTAGATTGTAGATTTTTATATTTTTCGTAACGTACCTAATTTTTTTAAATATAGTTTTCATAACATTACCGCGTACCACTGCAGCAGCACGAGCGTACCACCAGTGGTTCGCGTACCACAGTTTGGGAAACGCTGGCCTAGACAATACAATCTTTGGTTGGTTCCTTAGTTTAGGGGCTGCGACAACGCGGTCATGTAGCCCCGTGTACTTTAGGTGTGTGTAGAATCTGTCTGATAACCGGTGTTAATTTTGATGACTGTATTAGTGTGTGTATCTTGTTTTAATTCAAGAAAGGACTGCAGATATTCAATTTTTTCAAGTTGTTCCTACTTTTGCCGCCACCGTCAACGATCAACTAGTTCAGAACTTAGTTACCAGATGCCACCGTAGTCGGCTCTTGACAGCGAACGTAGGAACCTAAGAACGTTAGTCAAATGTTTAACATATATATAATTTAGCTTCACATACCGTAGGAGTAATTAGTGGAAGGTTCTTTAACATGCCATAAATCTATGATATGGGCACACCGGCTTAATTCCCCTCCGAAGGAAGACATACTGAGGGATTTTTAACGTTCTTAAAAAATCCGACGACAATACAATCTGAACTGACCATTTAACAACAATCATTTATTCACACTAAGCAAGCAAATTTGGAGGTCAATCCCCACTTTCAGTATCTTAACAAAACATCACATAAGTTACACTATAACTACTAACAAATATAGACGAAAGTGCGGGACACAGCATTGCAGGCCTGAAAGTCAACAGGCCCTCCGCTCCGCTCTCCGCTCTCCTCCCCGCGCCCGGCGGTGTTGCCATCCTATTGCACCGTACCTTCAGTTGCGTGCTGAATGCGTAAACGTACAGGACAACACCGCACCGACTACGCGTGACCTTCAGGCTTGCAATGCTTTGTCCTGCACTATAGTTGCATTATTTTAACAATACTGCCACTAAATAAGTGTACATATTGTAAATACATTCACCCATAGGCCTACTTATAGACATAGGTTTAAAAGCCTAACTGTAATGGATCTGATGATGATCGCTTGACGATCGAAACTGGTCATTCAAGTGTATTTATTAATTTCATGTTGTTGTTTTTTCAGGATTAGGGAATAACCCATCACAATTGGGTACAATCGTCTCAACCGACTGAATAATATCAAATTTCGATTACTAAGTCCACACTGAAAATGGCTTCAAACACCATAACACATAAGATACATTTACGTGTGAACAGTCGAGTCGAATCGGCATCTGTCGTGTTACTCAAAAAACAGGGATGTTCAATTATTTTACTGTAGATTAAAAATACTATTTCACAAAATGATATCATTGGTTCTCATTCCCTCGTCACACCGTACTGAATCATAACTTTAGAATCGCCGACGTTATTTTGTACAATGTATTCATTGGTTTTGTAGTATAATAATAAAAACAGTACGGCATTAGAAGGCTTAGACAAGAGGGAGAACACTTGTATACTTTCGAGTATCTAAGCAGCGGGAATGTAGTAGATCACTGAGACGAAGCACAAGCGAAATTCATTTTGACCTTGTTTCTTACTCTAGTTGTTCTTTTACCTTTGTTTATTAGCTACGCATTTCCCATGACAATGCCGAAAGGCGAAACTGGTCGGAAATGCAAATGTTCATATAATTGTATGTACACAAGATATTTGTTTGTATATAAAAATAAAAATAAATAAAAATAAATTTTAAAAAATAATATAAAAAATAAAAATACAAATAAATTAGGAATAAAATAAAATAAAAAATAATAATAAAAATAAAAATAAAAATAAAATCCAAAACAAAAACAAAAGCAAAAACAAAAGCAAAACCAAAAATAAAAATGCTCGCGAGCACTGTTTGGCTCGTATGACGAGAACACCAAAGTTCATTTAAAGAGCACCGTGGTGCCCACGAGCACCAGGTTGAGAATGCCTGGTGTACAGTAACACTGGAAGCTCATGCTCAGTCACTGGGTAGCTTTCCAGCAGACAGTGCAGCTTTCATAAGCAGAACAGTACGAGATAAATTAACATATCACAACATTTCAACACATTTGTAGACAAATAGGCTGCTACTTGTGTCTATATTCGGGGGCTTATCGGTAAAGCATATGAGTATTTTAGTAGCTGCACAGTGGTCCAGTAGTGCCGGATTAGTGCCTTTGTAGTGCTTGGTACTGTAGTGCTAGTTAGTTGATGTCAATATCCGGGATCTGATGATGTTCGCTTGACGAACGAAACATACTATTATCCTTATCCTTATAACCTTTTGGATTCTGTGCACAATAATAAATCAATCACATGTTATTTTTCAGTGAGAGCCTTATATTCTTCTCCTAATATAATTAGACATAAGCACGTGTTTACCGACTGAAGAGTTATATAATAAATCAATTTAAGAGGAAAACTCCGTCAATCAATACTTAATGTATTAAAACATAATTACATTGGGTACATGTTTCGAACCTTATTGGTCCTTCTTCAGCCCTAAACTTTTATAAAGTTTGCAAATAATCATAATATAACTACCATCAACATAATGCTTGCAAAGCATATTAAACATAAAAACATACATTAATCCTGAAAATGACACAAATTTAAAACAATGTAAAACACTGTTAAAATTGACTAATATTAGTTGCGGCTCACAACTCAATGTCAAGTCTGTCAAGAAAATCTACATGTGGTCAATCATCCAAATTCAAACGGACTAAAGCGTAATACTAAGACGCAACTAACATTAGTCAATTTTAACAGTGTTTTAATGTGTTTTTCATTGTTTTAAATTTGTGTCATTTTCAGGATTTATGTAATTATGTTTTAATACATTAAGTATTGATTGACGGAGTTTTCCTCTTAAATTGATTTATTAGTTATTTGTCAATACGGACCTAACAAAATCCATTGTGGATTTGAATGAAACAAAGACTGAAGAGTTATCAATTAATTTGTCATTAAGTAACACTGAAAATGGTATCAAAGCTTTCTATAATAAATGCCATCATTAAATTTTAGCGCAAGAATTTATTTATTTATTTATTTATTTTTGAATTGCTTATCCTCCCAGCTCGGCTTCGCCCACGGAATCTGCGAGGGATCATTCCTCTACCGTGGAAAATACGGTGTCTGATAGCTGAACACATTTTGTCCTTAGATACAACTGGGGATGGTGGCAGGCTGATCGCCCAGGCAACCATAACTTGGATCTAATTAAAGAAGGGTCTGGGAAGGGATTTTGGAAGGAAGTCGACCGTGAACCGGTTGAAATAAACCATCCCGGCATTTGCCTGGTGGTAAAATGGGAGACCATTGTCAGGATGGCCGAAGTGAGATTCAAACCCACGCTCTCCACATGCCAGCGATTGGTGAATTCTCTCGGCCACAGTGGCCGGTTGGCAATAGTAACAATAATAATAATAATCCGACAAGGTAATGGATTGTTCCCGTTACTCTTCAATTGTGCACTTGAAAAAGTTGTACGAGAATGGCGAAAAGCAGGTGCACCGACTCACAGAATCGGACCAAAATTTAAAGGGACATATTTGGATTGCTTGGCATTTCCAGACGACATGCTGTTAGTTACCAAAAACATCCCCGATGTACAATATCAACTTGAACTTCTACAGGATAGTAGGGGAGTGAGGGGGGGGTTCTACCCCCCCCCCTACTCCCAATGCGAGCCGATAACTCCCGAACCCGTGGTCGGAGATTCACGAATGTGGTGTCGTTGGACTCAGGCTGACGGGGGCTTTGCTATGGACCACTCATTTCAACCCCTAAATAAAACCTACCCCTACTAAGGGGGTGAAATTGTAATTTTTAGTGAAAGTCTCTTTTCAAACAGACATGATGGGCGATACCACTATGAACTTAAACGTTGTTGCTCATATAGCGCATGCGTTTTGCTGGATGCCGCTATGGATCAACATTTTTGTTTTTGTTTTGTACGCATGCGCACTTGGGATTTTTGTAAGAGGGTGAGCTCTTTGGAAAAAAAAATGATTGATAAGAAGGGGTTTTGGTGGTGAGGAGAGAACCAGATAGTCGCCTACTTTCCTACGAAGTTTGCCGATATCTCTGGAACGCAAGGTCGGATTTGGACGTGTGACGTGTCAAATCGCTTGTCTCGAAGCCCTATATATGTTATTATTAGGTTAAAGTTTTGAGAATGCTGGAAACATGTTTTTTGGGAGTAAAAACGTGATTTTAAACGTTTTCCGATATCTCACGAATGCATGATCGGATTTGGTCCTATGACGTGTCAAATGGCTTGTCTCGAAACCCTCTTTATTTTTGTAATAGGTTAAAGTTTTTGAGAATGGGGGAAACAGAATTTTTTGGGGTAAAACCGTGATTTTAAACATTTTGCTCAATCTCGCGAACCAATCATGCTAGAGGCGTGTACGACGGGTCCAAGGAATCGGGGTGACGTCCTCTCTGCTATGGACCACTCGTTATAATTTTAAAAAAACTTGGAAACTCAATTTTGGGGTAAACACGTGTTTTTTGTAATTTTTGCCGATATCTCACGAACCAATAACGCTAGAGACGTGTACGAGGTGTCCTAGGACTCGGGCTAACGCCCCCTTTCGAGTGTGGTAGATATGTTTTCCAAAAAAAAAAAAATCACAAAGGGCCTAACGCCATACATGTTGAAAAAACTTTTTTTTTATTTACCTGTTTATAATGTTCATGAAGCGTGGTGGTTGAGAGAGACGATACTGCTGGGTGTGTGTGTTTCAACGAACCTGTCGCTAACCACAAGGACCATGCTTAATAGAACAATCGATATTTTGGCGGGTCGGTGTATGACAGAGCGAGGGTTCGTTTTTTTTCACACATTTTACCCCTGAAGAGAGCCTTTAATGTGTAAACGGTGATAAGAACTTGGTTCTATGTTGGTCGAAGCGAGTACAGAAAACAAACTTGCCAAGGAGCAGACGAGCAGGAGGTGAATGTCATTTGAGCTTATTGGAAGGCGCTGATCTGACTTGACAACAGGTGCAATGGAAAATGACCAAGACGCTTGAAGGTGAAATAATCTGACCATCGTGGTGGCAGGGAAGAGCGAAAGGCATGCGAACACATGTGAGATGACATGTACGCTAAACCAGTTACAGCCTGTCTTGCTTCGTACGTGACAAAATGCAAGTTCAGGTGAAATTTGATCTGGCACAGGTGTTCACCTTGGGCGTTGGCTGTCCACGTGCACGGTAAGAGAATTTTCAAAGCGTGAGAAAAAATGATTATACATGCAACGTAACATATATATAAAGCCATGTCGTTATCATTTCCACTCTCACTTTGAACACACTGCATTGCGTGAAACACTTGGTCTTGTTTAACAGTTTTGGTGTTGGTGGAAAATACTTAACCTTGTTGTGAGGTAGGTGTATATTAATTCATTTATATATTTATTGATTTATATATATATATTTACATGCAATTATTTATTGATTGTTAAAGTTATAATTAAATGTTTATTTATTTGTTTGCAGATAACGTGTATAGCCTATTTGTTGTGCATCTGTGGGAAAGAGATTGAAAAAGAGAGAAAGACAGACAGCTAGAAAAGGAAACCATTTCCACACTAGCCCACGAGACGGGAATAAAGCAAAGCATTACACGTCAAGGTGAGATTTGTTCTTTTATATATATATCCTGTTTGATTTTGTTTTGTTTATGAAATGCATAAACTATATGGAATGGATATACTTATGGTGGTTTATTTTATTTCTTTTTAGAGTGTTGGAAAACGCTTGACCTCTGTTGATAACCAGGAACGCGTGTGTTTGAGGCCATTGTCAAGCAGTTTACAGCTGAAAACTCAGGTGAGAGTGTTTTTCAAAATAATGTATTTTGCCACTGCTACCGATAGCCTAACTAGGGAACCCCTAAACAGTTGTTTCAAATCGCGTGTGTGCTCTGGTCATGTGGTCAATGTTAGAAATAGTTTGATTCCCAAAGAATTTTTAGAATCTTGTTTTGAAATTTTTAAAATTGAAATTTGTACAGCGCAAAGGTTGCATACGGCTTTAAAGGTGAATACAGAACTGGTGTGCGATTTCATATATAAAAAGAAGCATAAAGAGACATTTTATATTTGCAGTAAAATGCAAGAGCTTTTGATAGCCCATAATTTGGAACAGTGGTATCAAAGCCATGTGGTGAATGCCTTGCTATCAAAATTTGATAAACTGCAACAAGGACCGAGTGGTTTAGCGTTAGACAAAATCCATCATCTACAAATCAACATGTGTCAATTCAACCCGTTGAATGCTGGGTCTAGCTATATTAAAACACCACCAACAATAGCTTCGAAAAAGGCTGTGGTCAATATTGAAAATTTTGATGATGATTGCTTCCTGTGGACTGTGGCTTCGTTTTTGCTACCAGCACAACGTCACTGTGAGAGACCAGGAATGTACAAGGCCAAGTTTGATGAATTGAAACAAACTTTAAATTTAACTCGAGTGTGGTTCCCTATGGACTTAACCGAGATCCATAGGTTTGAACAAGATAACCAGGACTTTTCATTCATGGTGTATGGCCTTGATGGTGATGAGATTGTGGGTCCTCTTTATGCTACGAAAGAACCGAAACGACACCACATTCATCTTTTATATCTGTCTTACGGAGAAGTGAATCACTATTGCCTGATTAAAAGCTTGAGTAGATTGCTAAGCAGTCAAATGTCTAAGAAAAGGTGTGCAAAACATATTTGTGATCGTTGTCTGCAATATTTTACCACTCTTAAGCTTTTGGAACGTCATAGGGTAGATTGTGTTACTCAGTAAGCGGTGAGATTCATATTGCCACAAGGGGACAAGGCTGTGTTAAAGCTTAAGGACATTCACAAGCGTGACACTGTCCCCTATGTGGTGTATGCTGATTTTGAAGCTCTCACTACACCCATGGCGGGATGTGAACCAGATCCCTCCATGAGCTCAACCACACCCATTCAAAAACATGAACCCTTTGCCATTGGATTTAATGTGGTGTGTGCCTATGACCCCACACAATCAGTTTACAAATACCGTGAGGGGCCAGATTGTGCCAAATGGTTCTTGGATGACCTTGTCAAGTTGGCTCATGATGTACAGGAATTACTGGAGCACCCAATACCCATGTGTCTATCTCCAGAACAGCAACAGCAGTATGAGCATGCCACGACATGCCATATTTGCGAAAAGCCTATTTTAAGTGGAGAGGAAAAAGTCAGAGACCACTCGCACTTTACGGGGGAGTTTCGTGGAGCTGCGCATAGTAAATGCAACTTGAACTTTCCAGCTCCTCGTTTCATTAGTGTCTTTTTCCACAATCTGGCAAATTATGACATTCAGTTTTTGATTCGTGAATTGGGTCATGTCAACAAGGGCTCGTTTACCATTATCCCCCAAAACCATGAGCGTTTTACAGCCCTGACATGGAGGTTGAGCGACTTTAGCATTCGATTTTTGGATTCCTTTAAGTTTATGGCATCCTCACTAGACAGCCTTGTGAATGGCTTGAATGAGGAGGAATTAAAAAATACTAGAATGCATTTTAATGATCCTGAGCAATTTCAATTGTGCATTCGGAAAGGTATATTCCCGTATGATTTTTGCAACAGCTGGGATGTGTTAATGCAAAGAAAACTCCCACCACAAGAGATATTTTACTCGAAACTAACACGCAGTACCGTTTCCGATGAAGACTATGCACATGCATGTCAAGTTTGGCGAGTGTTTGGCATGAACACGCTAAGTGAATATGCTATGCATTACCTAAAACTGGATGTATTGCTGCTCACAGATGTGTTTGAAAAATTTCTTGAGTTGTGTCAGCATATTTATGGTCTTGACCCGGCTCACTATTATACGAGTCCTGGGCTCTCGTTTGATGCCGCTTGAAAATACACTCAAGTGGAATTGGATTTACTCACTGACGTAGACATGGTTCTATTTTTTGAAAAGGGCATTCGTGGCGGTTTTGTGTCACTTAACCAGCGCCATGCCGAAGCGAACAATGTCAATATGCCTGATTATTCACCAGACAAACCAGAATCGTACTTAATGTACTACGGCGTGAATAATTTGTACGGTTACGCCATGAGTCAGCCTTTGCCCTATGGGAAGTTTGCTTGGCTGACAGACAAACAAGTGTCAGAATTTGATGTGATCAAGGCTAGCCAAGAAACAGGCCGTGGATATGTGCTAGAAGTGGATATTGAATATCCCTCATCCTTGTATGATGAACATGCCAATTTCCCATTCTGCCTTGAGCAAATGGTTCCCCCTGACAGTAAAGTGAAAATTGAAAAACTCATGGGCACACTTTACAACAAAAATCGGTATGTGCTACATATCCAAATGTTGGTGCAATGCCTCGCCCAAGGCTTGGTGTTGAAGAAAATCCATAGAGGTACTTATTTTGCTCAAAAAGCATGGCTCAAGCCATACATGCAACTCAACACAGAGCACCGACAAATGGCAACACAGCAGTTTGAAATTAATTTTTTTAAATTAATGAACAATTGCATCTATGGCAAGTCTATGGAGAATGTCCGCAAATACCGTGACATTAAATTGGTGAATGTCTGGGAGGGGCAGAGGGGTGCCCGGCGGTACATTGCCAAGCCAAATTTCAAATCGATCAAAATTATCGATGAGGATTTGGCTACTATTGAAATGAGTAGGACCAGCGTGACCATGGATAAACCCATTTACTTGGGTCAAGTAATTTTAGACTTTTCTAAATCGGTCATGTATCGATTTCACTATGAGTTTGCCAAACGCCATTTTGAGAACGTCTCTCTTTTGTATATGGATACGGACTCATTCATTTACCACATTCGTCACTGCAACCCCTATGACGTCATGAGGCAGCATAGAGACTGGTTCGACACCTCTTGCTATAGCACTGACAACGTGTTTCAGCTGCCCATAAAAACAAGAAGGAAATGGGTGTTTTAAAATATGAATGTGGTGATTCCGTTATGACGGAATTCGTAGGTTTGGCTTCGAAAAGGTATGCTTATCGCACACTTGACTGTAGGGAAGCCAAAAGAGCAAAAGGTGTAGGTAGGTCAGTGGTAACATCGCTACGTGTTGATGACTATCTAGCAGTTTTACGCACGGGCAAAGTTATGTCTCATACACAGTGCAGGATATAATCCAGCAACCATCAATTGTATCTTGTGGAACAGAGAAAACGCACCCTCGCCTCCATGGATAACAAGCGTGTGTGGGCTGATGACCTGCTCACCAGCCTGCCCTGGGGTTATGATCGCAAGGAGGAGGAGGTGTGATTTCACTGTTTAATCGTTTATGGGCCATAGCTTTATGTAACTTGTAGATTTAGTATTTTGTAAATATTGGTTTTTTGGCATTGTAAATAGTAGATTATGTAAATAGTGGCAACCCACTTGGACCTTTTGCTCTTTGAAAAGTTCTATGCAACCTTTTTTAATTTTTATTTTTGATTGGTGAATAGTTTGATTCTTTTAAGCTGTACAAAGTTGTAGTTTTTTTGTAAATATTTAATGAGTAATAGTATTTTTAGTAACTTTAATAACTAGTATTTAATTGTTTTTCGTATTGTAAATGATCAACTAAAAAGTTCTTTTGGGATGAGTGTGCATGTCGAGAATGTGCTTTTGGGAATAAATAAAGTGGTTGTGTTTGTCCCCAAACACAGGTGTGAATGTATGAGTAGAGAGAGAGAAAGGTGTGTGTATGGTTGACCAGAGCAAACACGGTGAGGTAGGGTGGGTGGGAGGAGGTAAATGGTCACTTACATACTCATTTTGTTTTCAATAGTTTTGTTTTCTTTGAAATATGGCAGACAATAGATATTATTTTTGTAAAAACAGTCTTACCTGCAATAGTCGTAGACCTCGACGTTTCCACAGTCCCATAAACTCACTGCAGCATCGCCATGGTCATGCACTTGCATCAACATCATTGTCAAATCTCAACTTTCGAAATACACCAAATGGAAAAATGTGAAAACAGCAAAATGGAAAATCCATGTTTCCATATCACCAAAAAACGCAAAACTTAAAACGGACATTTTTAAAAACTGGAAATGGCCATATGTGAAATTTGAAAATTCAAAAACTTCAAACGGGCATTGTTTAAAATGTGTCATCAGTAAAATGGAAAAATCCATATTATCAAAAAACGCAAAACTTGAAACGAACATTTTTTAAAACTTTAAATTGCAAAATGACAAATGGCAGTGTGTGAATTCATCATGTGTGAAATGTGAAAATGAAAAATCAGCCATCAACATCATGATTTCAAATAATTTAAAAAAACAAAACATCGTGCTCTGGTAAACCTTTGTTTTTATTTCATAGTCATAGTGAATCAGTGGCGTGGCGTGGAATTGTTTCGAGGGTAAGCTGTGAAGAAGACTGAAAGTATTGGCTTACACCATAGAGCAACTTCAGCACTTGGTTCTAGCGACGCCCTTTTCAATGTAGAGGTTGATATCTGAAGTAGCAACAACTACTCAACCGTACACACATAATTATGAGACCTTCACATTAAAAAAATGAAGAAATTGTAATGCAACACAGGTCATTATTCCCTTTTCAATTTCAGGCATGCCAATCCATGTAGCTGTATTAAGGGCGGAGTAAATTATTCAGCAGAGTTGGCGAGCTTTTCTGATCGTGTGTCATTTGAACAGTGTGGCAGTTTGTGCTTTGTTGTTCGCATTTCTTGGTCTAAGGAGCTAAATGTTCAGGTTATTACCCGTAAATTTTCTATTATGACTGGCTGCGTGGCTCAGCGGCAACGTTCTCGCCTGCTGAGCTCAAGATAGCGGGATGGAATCCCGGCGCAGCCAGTCGCAATTTGAGGGTGCGTAAATGCGAAGGAGGCGTGTAAGTAGATTTACTGGCACGTTAAAGATTCCCTTCGGGGCAAAATTCCGGCACCCCAGCGTCTCTAAAAGCTTCAGTAGTTAACAGGGACGTAAAAACAATAACATTATCATTTTATCATTTTAATGATCTTGTCGACTTCGTCGTCACGCTGGGATCTGGCGTTACGTTACGGTGACGGGACGAAATGTTCCCAGATGCACTGAGGTGTGTGACGTCATGGTTCGGATTCCACGTAAACAGGAGGTCCCGTGGCTCATAATCACAAGATTCACGGTCACGTAAAACTACAATCTTTCTTTTTTGTGTGACGTCATAGTACCGCTAGGTGCATGTGTTCCCCGACTATCTCTACTTCGTTAGTATAAGACAAAAATCCCCGATTCTTGGATGTCACGGGTAATCTCGAGAACCACTGGGTGGAATTTAATGCGGTTTTCACCATTCTGTAAAGGATATCTCGAGGGAGGATTCTGTAGAAAATAATTTATGTATGATCAAAGGAAGCCAAGCAGTAACGATTTCAGTAAAAAAGTCGAAAACAAACTTGGCATCCGTGCGCTTCTTAAGCTAACGCTGGGCAAACCGTTAAAATATCAATACACTATGAGCGTAAGAATTGGTCAGCATGACAATTTCTACAAAAAAGTTCGGGAGAGCATATATCTATCTTCAATACATCGCCTACTCGAAGTGTTTTAGACTGGATGGAAGGGGCACGTCCCCGCGCGCTCTGGTGAGCGTGCGGCATCCCGCGCGCTTGACCTTGCTTTGCCCTTGGTTTGCACTTGCCGTTCGCGAGTAATTTGAAACAAGATAAGCAAGATAAGTACTATGCAGATAATTTTCTAACATGTCAAGTGTCTTTGGCTTCGAGCGAAGCGAGAAGCCTCCAGCCTTTCTAGCATTTTTCAGCATTTGTAGAATTTAGAATGATACAAAGTCTAGTCTGTCAGACTCATTGTCACTTTTTCTATTATGGGACCTAAGTGAACATTAAAATAATAAACATGCTACTAGTAATAGATAACCTTATGCCATTGCATTGCATGTTCGGATAATATTTCTTTGCAGATATTCCCCAAATTACACTGACGTAGGCTTTCACGGCCAGCGTAGGTATCTTCAGAGTAGCCCAACAACCCGACAAGTTGCTCTGAATATCATTCAAATTAGGCCTATTTTCAAAGAGTAGGTTTAAAGGATAGATCATTTTAAATGCACATCCGTATAATTTGAATAATATTTTAAAGACATATCACATTATTTAAAAAATAGTTGTTGCTTATTGCATTAGAAAAGAAGTTGCCATTGATGCAAAAAAAAAAATATTACGTAAAGCACTATTCAAATATAAAAATTTGAAAAATATGCATTTCAAAGGAAAGCATTCACTAAATTATCGAGATAATTTCTTAGAAGCATGCGATTTCTCCGACGAGAAATAGAAATATTGGAAGTGAAGTAAATATGTATTTGCCACCCCTGTTGTGCAGTCTCAATTTTGAAATATCCATGCACCAAAGAGTACAAACTAAAAGGATATTAACGCAGGCCACTACTCGCTAAACATGATAATTTATGACGTACCGTATGGTAATTTGTTCTACTATACACTAAAACACAATAATATCCAGTTACGGTACCATATACTAAATTTTGCTAATTGCACTCAAAAACATACAGTTGTGAGTATACCGGACGAAGCAGAATTGCAACAAACTCACCCATCAAAGGTGGGGTCTGATGGTCAGAAACTTTCTCCGCGCGATGGAGGGTGGAGACTAGGGAAGCGCGCAGTGCTGGTGTTCCATGCTCGGTAAGCTGTCCTTACCGAAGCAGACCCTGTGACTTGTTTTGACGTCAGCCCTGTGGCTTTGGAACGCCACACCCCCTGTCTTAGCCAATCAAGGACGACCTGACGTTCTTAGTGTACCACTCCATCGGCCATAGTGGTGTTCCGGGCCAGAAGGCTCCTAGATGTACACGAGCCGTTGTCATAGCAACCAGCCGCGCTCTTTCTCTGCAGATTAGTGGTGGGCGATCGTGAAGAACTAGGGTAGAGAACGAGGAACTTCATTCAAAGCGGCGATTTTGCTGTTCGTCGCGCTTTAGAAAGTCATAATATAAACTTCATTTTTATGAGAATATGCTAGGTAAGCGGTGCTTACCCCGTGGTATTGGAGAAAACGCCACTGTAGTGAATTGACAAAAGAAATATACAAACAAATCCCAATTCCTCACTCCTCCATTCCTCAATGTTTATGTCCATTCATCATCAACTTTCCTTTCATAGCACTCATGACAATCAGGGCTGGCATCCTTTCACCCACTGAGACATCACTGGATGTGAAAGGTTGTTTAGCTTTTTTCAATAACAATTTATCTGCCACATGTCTTAAACCAGGATGACTATGGCGATAAGAAAGGTCATGTTCCTTGCATGCTTGATCCAAAAGATTGATGGGTACATCACCACGCTGTAAACGTTTTTCGAGACGAGTTCCAGGGCCGCAAAAACGAGAACCAGGAAGATGGATTTCGAAAGGTAAGTATTGAATCACTTTGTCAATGACGCCATTGCGAATACAGGTCTGGCATATCCTTTTCCATCGATGGTAAAAAGGTTTATTCTTCCTCCTCTGTGGACGATGTTTGTGTTTGTTGTTGTTGCTTTTTCTCGCCACGACACCCGTGGAATGATTCAACAAAGTCTTTACACGGACTTTTATGACCGTGATAGAGTTTCACTAGCTGGCAAGTCGCACACTGACGCATAGATGGTATTTTTGCCATGGGCACTTGCTTATGGTGATCGTAATCCGTACAGGGTTGCAATTCACTCAACACAGGGTCTTGAGTCCATGATTTTGGTACATGTTGCCAGATTTCTTTCACCACGTTGGCGGCCATATAATAAATGAACGACTTGGGGAGCGCCAAGGGTTCTTCTTTGGTAAAACTGTCTAGTTTCTTTTTGCACACAAAGAACTTGCCGATGGCTTTGTCCGTAGCATTGCCGTTCTCCATGGTATCACGTGCTGTAGATGTTTACACGTCGCTTGTAGAAATCTCACTGGCGTCATTCACAGGTAAATCTTGAGTTATAATTTTGTTCAACAACTCCCAGCAGGCATGGGTGGTTAACCAATGAAAGAGATGCCACGCATGCGATAGAGCTGTATGGGTAATGTTGCCACAGGAACAAGTATCCATGAGCGTTTGCAGGGAGGGGCAGCCCAACTCCATGAGGTCGATACATTGACAGTAGGACGCCAAAAATGGTTGCAACCATTGACGTTTTTCATTACCTTTCACAAATACCACATTGGCCGAGGACAAGTGAGCTTTCATGACCACGTCCAAATATTTATAGGAAATGGTTCCCTGATTCCAGTCTAGTTGCCTATGATTTTCAATCCACTGGGTTTGCTTACGATCTTTTTCACACAACAAATCAAAAGTCTCTTGTGTTTGTAACGTCCATAACACCGATGATGTCCCAATGTCTCTAAACTAGGCGATTTTGATGGTGAGCTGCTCACCGAAGCACCATGGACACCATACGGTCCACACGTATCGTAACTTGTTTTTTTTTTCATTACCTAGAGACACAAGTGAGGGATAGCTCGAATAACAGGGTATATTTCCCACTTCCATTCTACACAGGTAGGGACAGGTGGGTGACCTGCGCTGATGTTCCTGCATGGGTTCATCACCCTCCTGCCATTGGTCTATGATGATGGGACAAAATACACATTTCACTTCATCTCTTGTTTTTAAATAGTAGAAGCCAGCGCCCGCCAAGGCTTGAGGGTTTATGAAAGGCACTGGCCATGTGGCAAAAGTCTTGAAACGTTGTTCCTCAGACTTTAAATTCATGGATGTGACGTCTCTTGAGGCTTTAAAGCAAGACATGACTGAGCGGCTTGACGTGGGTTGACCTGTTATTTATACACTCGTCACTTGGTTGGATAGTGGATAATAGCTGACTTGTTTGTGATGAATAATCAAACAGTAGGCCGTCGTATTGGCTGGTACATTGTCATGCGTTTCAAAATCTAGTCGAATGTCAATATTGGATGGCTTGACAGACTCTTCTAGGTAAGAACAGTCAAAAACAATCAGTGGTGCTCTTGCCTTAAACGCTTGGGGTAGCAGTATGGGGCCATTCTCTTTTTGATAATACGACCATCGAAATTTAGAAAACAAGTCGTACAGGGGGCCAAACTTATTTTTTGAAAAATCCAAATCCAGTCCTTCATAGGGAAACACAGCTCCGTTGAGGAAAAGACGCGCATTTCTCAATTGCATGTGATCAAATTGCGTGGCATCTTTGGTTTGTTGATACTTGCGATTCGTTTGAAAACCCACGATCAGATAGAGAGGTCTCTCTGTATTGCGAGCTGTTTTTACAGACCAACTGTGTGTGTTGGTGGTGGGCAATAGCGGATACTCATGGAGTGCCCAGCTTCTAAATTCCATGGGTAGAGGCATATCTCCCTTTACCATTTTTAGTATGTCCAGTTTTTTGCTATCGTCAAGGGTCACATGGGGCACTTTCCATAGCAAGCGTTGTAGTTGAATTTTTGAATCTATGGGGGCATTGTCGGCTCCCTTGAGTGCATTATTATCACTCCTGTCTCTCACCAGATAAAGCACTTGCCTTGCGTTGACCACAATGCGTTGGTGATCTTCGGCAAAGCCTAAAATCAGTTTAAGAGGCAAATATCCAGTAAATGTCCCATCGGTGTGTACCATCCAGTCATTGGTCGAGTCAGGACACCAACCTGCCATGCAAAGTGTTTTACCTTCTTCCTCGCTATAAGAGGGGTATAGTTTCAAGACACTGGAAATGCCCACATTTCGAGTGCTATCCACCACGATATCGTTAATCACGTAACGTACTTCAGAAAACAGAAAGGCCAAACCATGGTTGGCCAACTTGGATGTGGTGGGTGTAGAGCCATCGGCTTTGGTGAGTCGACCTTCAATCTGAATGACACTTTCATGCGGTAGGGTGTAAATATCTTGGTTGTTGATAACAAATTGAATTTCATCATTGTTATTGAAACCAGGTGTTTGAGCTTGATAGGAAAGGAGATCAATTCTTACCACTCCTGGTTGCTCCTCGATGCGGTTCGCTATCTCTAGGATAGAATTCATTATGAGGGTTGACGTGGTAACCCAAATGCTGTAAAATCTGCTTGCCTTGAGATGTTAACGTGTATTCACGTGGCAAACAAGTAACACCATTCCTAGACGGCGTTGTTGCTTTATACACAAACTTCATTGTGGCTTTAGCACCAACTTGTAAGTCACTGGTGTGGTAGAATCTAGATCAATGAGTTGTTGATCTCTATTGATCAGTCTTAATGTTATATTATTAATACTATCGACAGCCACAGAATGAAAAAGCACCACTGGAGGGTTTTCACGAATAATATACCCATTGGGCGATGTCACAATAAAGTCATAAAGCGAATGCGATGGTTCTTGATTGGTGTACACTTGGCTAATAATATTACATGTCACCGACACATGATGGTCCTCAATGAATTTCACTTCATGGTCCGAATCATGTTTTTTGTTGGGCTCCAACACACGTGGTTTAAATCCTAGTAATGGGCCAATGGAATCGGGTCTTTTTTTAAAGTCAATGTTGAATGTGGAGAAAATACTGCAGCGATAAGTGTTGGTATTTCCTACAAGTTCAAACTTGCGCGTTCCATCGAGAAATGACTTTAAACCATATTGATTGATCAACACCACATAAATGTGTTCATAAATATCATCGATCGTGTATCAACCAGAGTTCAGGGTGAGCACAGAATCATCATAGTAAAACTTGTTGTTCACATTTTCTCGTATGTTGTATATTCGATTGTACGTTTCAAGAGAAACAAGTCCTAAACCATAGGGTTTTTCACTCAATTCGATAGGCGGGTAAAAGTCTAGGCTGACTTCAGGTCCACGTCCATGCAGTGTAAACGTTTTACTTTCTGCCGACATACTGATGGCGTTTTTGCTTATGCTGCGTCTTATATAAAAAAATAAACACAAACGTCCACACTGTTGGCTGCTAAACGTTTGCTCACGTTTCACATTATAATATATCTTTATCCTGTTTCCAAAATAGGTCACTAGTTCCATGGGCAGGGGCAAATTCCCAAAACTGTCAAAGTACCATACGATGGATCCCTCTTTGACATAAGCTACATAATGCGTTCCTGGTCCTCGGTGATCATCCAAATTGACAACAGCACATTCCTGTTTCCAGGGTCGTGGGGGTAATTGGTTTCGCATAAACACACCTCGAAAATGAGAAAGCTTTAGTTGTTTAGCATAGCTTTCCACTTGTTGATGCGTCAGGGCATGTCTCGCTATGGCTGAGTTTTTTTTAATATTTCGAAATGGTGAAATCCCAAATCCTTGTTGATAAAAGGCTGGCTTTAAATTGGCATTTCTAGCCCCCATAGCAATCGCTTCCATCGTTTCATTGTGTCGCTGACTTTCTTTGAGTTGTTTCTTGCCCTGCTGCACTGCTTTAATGGTTTTTGCCACTGCATTGGCACCGCCCAAAAGTGAACCAAGAGCAGCCAAACCAGCAAATAATGCAGGTAAAAATCCCGCTCGTTTGGGGACGGGAATCACTCGCCCTTGTTTTGAACCCTGTCGCCGACGTTTTGGAATAACATGTCTCTGTGCTGCTTAAAGGGCTTTCCTTATGGTCAATACATTATTTTTAGCCTACTTTCGATTTTTGCAAAAAATGAAAGTAGACTTATGAGATCAACACAGGGCGAAAAAAGTGTGTCTGTCTGTGTGTGTGTATGTGTGTGTGTGAGTCTGTGTGTGTGTGTGTATGTGTGTGTGTGAGTCTGTGTGTGTGTGTGTGTGTGTGTCTGTGTGTGTGTGAGTGTGTGTACTCTGAATGTCTGTCCCCCCCTATCAATTCGAACACGGTGAATGCGAATTGAACGAAATTTGGTACAAAGGTAGCACTAGCAAAGGACACCTCAGTGTCATGTTTATATCGCCGCCATCTTTACTAAAACTGAATGGCGGCCACTCAAACGTTCAAAACGTAAAATCAAATAACGACTAACCAAATCATCCGATCTCTACCAAATTTGGTAACAACATACCTTCGTATAGGATGCGTCTTGTGACCAAACTACAAGGTCGTCCGCCATACCATTTCAGGATGGCGGCCGTGCGAATTATGCAAACTTTATAATCCATATCATGGGACCCACCAGTTCCGATTATCGAGCCGAGAATCGTTTTAACTGTTCTAAAGGAAGAGGCACGTTCGAAATTAAAAGTTTATTTTGTAATACTATAGTGCAGACGTGATTTTAAAAAGCTGAACTGATTCAGTAATAAGACAAGATGGCAGCGGATATCTTGTGCCTGACTTATATTTCACTAATTTGAGTATTGAATGCAATATAGCGTACTGATAAAAAATAAATAAACTTTGTATGAAATGCTTTATATATAAATAATATACTCCAGTGATGATATCGTTTAGTATAAATCATTATTTGCTAACAAGTTCTATGTAAGTCATTTTAAATAGAACGATATTCGTTGACACAATTAGCTCAGTGGTAGAGCGATAGCCTGTCGCTCAGATGCCTATGGTTCAAACCCGATCAGAGCTAGGTTTTTTGCTTGAAATGTTATATGTTTATTGTTTTGTAATGACTCAGATGTTTTAAAATTAAGCGTTATATTGTGCAAATTATGGTGTAAAATATATATTTAATTAAAACATAATTCGCCAGCAGATTTACTCGAGACATCTAGCTGCCAAAAAGGTAACTTCCAGATTTTATTGAAAAGTTTCTTCTTCTGGCCGCTAGAATGCACTCGCTCTGTTAGGATTATATTGTTCGATATTTCACCACTAGATGTCCCGACTAGTCTACGTGGGGATCCATTGATTACTATACCATTATCATTCTATGCGCATCGAATTTGAAGAATGACAAGTTGATACTACGATACATTTTAACTTTTTATTTTAAAGGGTTTGTAACAGCCTATTTTGCGTTACTTGAAAATGTTATTAAGCGTTATATTGTCCACATTATGGTGTAAAATATATATTTAATTAAAACATAATTCGCCAGCAGATTTACTCGAGACTTCTAGCTGCCAAAAAGGTAACTTCCAGATTTTATTGAAAAGTTTCTTATTCTGGCCGCTAGAATGCACTCGCTCTGTTAGGATTATATTATCGAAAATATCCACATAGTTTGTATACACACGTCTCTGTAGAGTCATGGAAAGATTTGTTAATTCAATTAGGGTTGTGAAAGCCATGCACAACCAGACGTGTAAAGACATGCCTCAACTCAAAGTTGGATGTTGCCCACGGCAGGTCGTAATAATAATAATAATAATGTTATTGGTTTTACATCCCTTTTAACTACTGCTGCTTTTAGAGACACCGGGGTGCCGGAATTTTGGCCCGAAGGGGATCTTTAACGTGCCAGTAAATGTACTGACACGGCTCCCTCGCATTTGTGCACCCTCAAATGCCAGCTGACTGCGCCAGGATACGAACCTGCAACCTAGGGCCCAGCAAGCGAGAACGTTACCGCTGAGCCACGCCGCCAGTCCGGTCGATTATGTCTCCAGATCCATAACATTCTTGATATACTTCTTATCTTTCTTTCTTTCTTTCTTTCTTTCTTCAATGATGGTAGCAGTTTTTATCTAGGTCGTGGCGTTTGGTAGAGGTAAATCGTTTCTAAGGTCTTCAACAAAGAATAGTTCTATTATACTCTTTGATAATAACAACGAGTTATAACTATACTCATACATTTAGGAGAAAGTAGGCTATATGTTCTTTACTGAACATCTTGTTTCTTTTTTTCTTTCGCAAGGACTTGTCCACGAATGTCTTAAGCCCAGGCTTTGCCAAGGACAGGGTCTTTTGTTTTAGTCTTTCTCACCACATGCCTTTGTTTCACCATGATGATAATGACCAACAACCTTTCACAAGAAAGTTTAAATCACAACTAACGTCAGATTGTTATTTCATGGCTGTATATTCCAATTCCACATAAAGTGGGAAATCGTTTATGGTTTTTCCCGCTTGCTTTTCATCCCATGTCAACATGAGATGAAAGGATAATTCGTCACCTGCATTGACCATTTCATGGTTATGGACCAACATCCTATGACCATTTATCTGTATTTGTAAATGGTTCTCATCAGGTATGGCATATTTGATGTGAATGGTTCCATCATAGTGTAATCGATAGTGGCTTAATCCTGAAGCAAGCACATAGGTCAAGTGTTGCTCGAGGACTAGCGGTATATGGTTTCTCTCATTCACAGTTTTTTCATTTGTCAGATACACTAAAAATACAGATGGGATAAATTTATAAAGCCCTTTCATTTCATAGGTCACGTAACGCTTGGTACAGACATCGTCTTCGTCTTGCGGGTCTTTCACGTGAATAATCCGATGCTGATTAGCGCTATAGCCATTCACCATAAGCTGGGGCACTTTGTCATAAAACTCATACACTTTGTTATCCACATACTTTTTCGTAGTAACGTCTGTAGACACTTGAGGATGTTTTACATGGGTTAACCGCTTTCCCTTAAAGTCATAATCTCCCTGTTTTGTGCGTGGCACTACTGACCTATCCACATAGTGTTTATCAGCAGGATCTGTTTCTTGTTTAGGATCATGTATGGGGACAGACCTAGCTTTGGCCATCAACGCACGTCCAAAGACATCCATCGTCAACCGGCAGTACCAGTCTACTGTTTCTATGACAAGGCTCGGTGTCCTGTATATAGACAGCCTGATAGCCTGGCTAAGCCTTAGTTGAAATGAAGATTATTAAGCAGCTAGAGTCATTCCCCGTGGGGACATGGTTTCCCATCTCTGTCCCACATCACGTGAACAACGCCATGGTTCACTGTTTCCATCTTCCATTCGCTGCATCATTGTGGGGCCTTCCAGCTGTGGAAAGACTAATCTATTGCTAACGCTCATTACGGCGCCCAATGGCTTGCGTTTTCAAAATATTTATATTTTTGCAAAATCTCTCTACCAACCCCTCTACGTGTTTCTGGATCGTCATGTCTGGATTGCAAAAAGAGAATATGGGTTAGTTCACTTTTCCATGCAAGAAAATGTGATTTCACCGAATGAGGTAAAGCCAGATTCAATCATGATGTTCGATGATGTATCCACTGAACGACAAGGCATCATTCAAAGCTATTTCAGCATGGGTCGTCACAAACATATCGATTGCTTCTATCTTGGACAAACGTATTCTAAAATGTCCAAACAGTTGATTCGTGACAATGCCAATGTCATTGTTTTATTTCGCCAGGACGAGAGGAACAGTCGTCACATTTATAATGAACATGTGAATCCGGATATGACCTTTCAAATGTTTACTGAATTGTGTGCCAAGTGCTGGAACACTCAACGTCATGCCTGTTTAGAGATTGACAAACAAAGTGAACTCAACCAAGGACGGTAGCGCTTAGGGTTTGATCATTTTATTGCTATTTAAGGCCCTGTCTCATTCCCCGTCAAGTCATTTGTCGAGACACCATGGCGTTAGCTGAGAGTCAATTGAAAAAGCATATTATTAGAGCAAAAAATATTATCGCCAAAAGTTTCGTCAATTGAAACGATCGCGTGCCGATCATGCTTTGTTTATTCAACGACATTCAGCACCTCCGCTAAAAGCCATGTTGAAACCCTCTTTCAAGCCATCTGAAACGCTACCCACCGTTTCACAAGCCACGCAGACGCTGCACGAGGACCCTGAGGAAGAGGAAGAGGAACAGGAACAGGAACAGGAAGATTTAACTAGTGTTAGCGAGGTTGAGGATGAGGAGGAACAAGTGTTTACGCCTCAAAAAAAGTCCTCACCCCTTGCAGAGTTTTTGAGAAAAAAGAAATCCTTGGCCATGGTCGAAACACCTTGCCCTTCTAGAGCGTCTCCGTTTTCACAACACTTGGCCACCCCTCAACATAAAGCTCAACTGAAAACCATTTTAATAAAATATTATGGATCAACATTGGAACCCTATTTCACTGATCTATTTATTGGAAACACAGATACCACGTATGGTGTTCGCTATGAGAATGATAGTTTTAAAATTGGTGATTCATCCATTAAATTTGCTCGTACTACAGCTGTCATTAAAAACAACAACTATAAATTAACCCCAGGACTGTTAAAGCTGCTCTTTTCTCGGACCCCCTCTTCCCATGATTATACGTCAGAGGATCTTGACAAATATAAATCCATTTTATTGGATACCCATGCCCACAAAAGACAGTATGATCCCGCACAACAAGTGAATGCCAATATATCTAAAAAATATAAAACCATCATTGCAAAAATGTTTCCCACAAGTCAAAGTGGTCGTCGTAAAGCATCCGCTTCGGGAGTGACATTTAAACCATTAAAACCCCTTGTGGATGTTACCTACTGGCACAATCCCAATAAGCTCGTCCAGCGGCTACAGTTGTTGCATGCTTCACGTCAAGCTGGCCATACCGGTCACGATTGGGAAATTCAAGAAATTGAACAAGAACTTCGAAATGCCAAAATTATTGTTTAAGCCCTCACCCATTAAAATGGGTATTGCTCACGAGTTGCATCGCCCAGCTAGGCGTCACTATCCACGGCTCAAGGTGATTTCACGAGGTGTGGATGAACTTTGGCAGGCTGACTTGGTTGAAATGATACCATATGCTGGCGTTAACGATGGTGTACGATATATGTTGACCGTCATTGATGTCTATTCCAAAATGGCCTTTGTTGAACCTGTGCGTCGCAAGTCTGGTCCACTAGTTACTAAGGCCTTTCAACATATTATTCAACACTCCAAACGTCAACCTCAGCTGCTACAAACCGACCAGGGGAAAGAATTTTTCAACAAGGATTTCTCCAGTTTTCTCAAATCTAAGGATATTCACCATTACACCACATACAGCAATCTCAAAGCCAGTGTGGTCGAGCGGTTCAACCGAACATTGAAAACCCATATGTGGAAAGCGTTTACTGCTCTGGGCACGTATCGCTGGTTGGACATGTTACCAGAGCTAGTATCACGTTACAATGACACCAAACATAGAACGATTGGGACCAAGCCACGCCTCGTGACCAAAAATATTCAGCGATTGGATAAACTGTTTAACCCCATAAAAACAGCCGATCCTAAACGTCACCGACTGAAAATTGGGGATTTTGTTCGTGTGAGCAAATTTAAGTCTGCCTTTAATAAGGGCTACACGCCTCAGTGGGGGACTGAACTATTTCGAATTCGTCAAGTCAACTTGGACACTCCAGTCACCTATTTACTGCAAGACCTCAACCATCAACCCATAAAAGGTAGATTTTATCTCCATGAACTTCAGAAAACAGCATTTCCTCAACATTATCTTGTGGAAAAAGTGTTGAAACAAAAAGGAAATAAACTATATGTCAAATGGTTAGGATTTAACTCTATGTTTAATTCTTGGATCAATAAATTACATGTTGTGTGAACCTGTGCACTTTTTATTTATTCACACATGTTGTACACCACCTATAGCTCTGTGTGAACAGTCCTCAGCTCCACATATTTCTTTCTCTTTCCACCTGTGTTCTCTCTTACATTACCCCCCCCCCCCTCCCCCTTCACCTCCCACCACTGCTGTTCGCAGCTCTTGCCTATCTATTGGTTATGACATTATTCCCACAAGTTGCATCATACGTTTTACTGATTCAGCGATTCCCACGCTTTGAACATTCTGTTATCAGGCACGTGGACAGCTAACGTCCAAGGTGAACACGTGTGTTGGATCATATTACACGTCAACTTGCATTTTGTCACGTATGAAGCAAAACAGGATGTAACTTGTTAACAGTTATCGCGCACGTGGACAGCTAACGTCCCAGGCGAACACCTGTGCCAGGTCAAATTTCACATGAACTTGCATTTTGTCACGTACGAAGCAAGACAGGATGTAACTTGTTTAGCGTGCATGTGGTTTCACATGTGCTCACGTGCATTTCACACTTCCCTGCCACCACGATGGTTTGATTATTTCACCTTCAAGCGTCTTGGTCATTTTCCATTGCACCTGTTGTCAAGTCAGATCAGCGCCTTCCAATAAGCTCAAATGACATTCACCTCCTCCTCGTCTGCAAGTTTGTTTTCTGTACTCGCTTCGACCAACATAGAACCAAGTTCTCATCACCGTTTACACGTCAAAGATCCCCTTCGAGGGTAAAATGTGTGAAAAAAGCGAACCCTCGCACTGTCATACACCGACCCGCCGAAATAGCGATTGTTCTATTAAGCATGGTCATTGTGGTTAGCGACAGGTTCGTTGAAACACACACCCAGCAGTATCGTCTCTCTCAACCGCCACGCTTCATGAACATTATAAACAGGTAAAGAAAAAAAAGTTTCTTCAACATGTATGGCGTTAGGCCCTTTGTCAAAATTTCAAACATAGATTCAAAAAGGGGGCGTTAGCCCGAGTCCTAGGACACCTCGTACACGTCTCTAGCGTTATTGGTTCGTGAGACATCGGCAAAAATCACAAAAAACACTTGTTTACCCCAAAAACGCGTTTCCAAATTTTAAAAAAAATATAACGAGTAGTCCATAGCAAAGAGGACGTCACCCTGAGTCTTTGGACCCGTCATACACGCCTCTGGCGTCATTGGTTCGCGAGATATAGCAAAAAGTCTAAAATCACGTTTTTCCCCCCCCAAAAACCGTGTTCCCGGAATTTTACCTTTTCGACATCGACATTCCCGTAAAGAGCGCAACGAGACGAAAAAAACGAATCCAAGCACGCTCTCCTAGCATCACTCCTTCCATTCCAAGGTCGCAGGGGCTCACAACTTGCTAAGTGGAGCAGCTTTCCCACTACCACACTACTACGTCAGGTTTTTATCCTAGAGACTTGAAATTTATTTTGGGAGTAGAGGGGGTAAGGACCATTGATTTACGTCAAATAAACTTTATCGTAAAATTTCTAGTTTCCAAAATATAGGATTTTCAAAATTCGAGGGTTTTCAAAAAACATGAAAAGTAAAAAATGTTTTATTACAAAAATAAAAATCATAAAGACCATTCGTTTGAGCCATGGCACAACATTCTATCGTGTTTGGTTTTCAAACTATCACCTACTTTCGAAAACAAAAATTTTCAATTTTTTTAAAAAAATATAATACGTGGTCCATAGGAAAGAGCACATTAGTCCGAGTCCAACGACACCTCATTCGTGAATCTCCGACCACGAGGTCGAGAGTTATCGGCAATGTTCGCAAGAAAGTAGGCTGTGGGTTTAAACCGGCCTTACTCAGGATAATAATAGTGTTATTGGTTTTACGCCCCTTATAACTACTGTGGCTTTTAGAGACGTCGTCGGGGGTGGGGAGGGTTGAATTTTGCCTCGAAGGGGATCTTTAACGTGCCTGACACGGCTCTCTCACATTTGCACAATCTCAAGTGCCAACAGACTGTGCCAAAATTCTATCTTGCAACCTTAGGCATAGCTGGCGAGAACGTTACCGCTGTGCCACACAGCCAATCACTCCTACAAGAACAAGGAAGGAAAATTAGATTACAAATCTCATTTGAAAAACACGAAATTTATGACAGATATCAAAACTGCCTCGTCTGAACTTGAAATCGGCACCGACCGCATATCCCGTGTGAAGTAATTTAGATATTTAATTGAATGGATTACTGAAGATTGTAATGAAGAGGAATTCAGAAAATTGAGACTGTTCTTCAAGTAACTAAAAATACAATAAAAATAGTCTCTTCTGGAAATCCAAGATTCGACACACTACAACAGTAATCACACCCAAAGCCAGTGTTATTTTTCTTCAGGGGCAACGCGGGGGTACGCGTACCCCCAAAACATTTGAAAACTGTTTAAGAAAAAACATTGGTACATTTGAACACAGTCCGGCAAATATGACTTCCGACTTAAAAGTTCATCGATCAGCTGGCGTCAACGCGCTGTTCACAACAACTGGAGATTTCGAGTAATCCTCGATTTAAATCGATCTATCGAATCAGTTTCTTTCGTTCGACAACTAGGCACTCCGTTCTTATAAACACTTAGGCTAGTGTTTGGAGGCGGGGTAGGTTGTTATTTTGTGCGTGTGGTTAGTTTTGAAGGATCAAGAAAATAACCAACTATTTAACATCCACCCAGGCATCGAAAAAGCTGAAAGTTAATGATTTGAACACAAACGATGACCGGACTTTGCAAATTGCCGAAAATTGCAAGATTTTGACGACTACAACTGAGGACCCCATAAATCTTTTTTTTTTTTTTTTTTTTTTTTTTTTTTTTTTTTTTTTTAGAAAAATAGCACTGCCCAAAGCTATCTATGCTTCAGAAACTCTGACTCTTCAACACAAATCACTTTAGGGCAATGATGGACAGTAATCACACCCAAAGCTATCTATGCTTCAGAAACTCTGGCTCTTCAACACAAATCACTTTGTGGCATAATTGCACCCGTCCTCATTTAGAGTAATTAGTATTATTATTATTACCGGTCTAAGTAGTGAAATGACTCTTCAGTGCCAGTTATTGCTAGTATGAAGCAAGGCTGATAGTCATATCGCTCGAGGCAAACATATGTACTTAGGACAGGAAGCTTGGCTAATAATGTGCCGCCTCATAAACAGAAACTTTCCAAAGTGGTAGTCATCTCCGGTCCATGTTTAACTAACCTAATGACCAGAGAGATAATTGTCACTGGTTAATATTAATAAGTAATTTCCAAGTAATCGAGGTCAGGGAGTGCCCTGTAGACTTACTGTAATCAATAAGAGTGGTATATAAGATACTAGAATATTATACTCATGGTCTTTTGTGAACTAACATCGCTACTACACGCAACTGTACCATCTTTGAAGGCTTAACTTGAAATATCTACTTGTGGAAATAAAACCTATCATCTTTAATCTTCGACTTCTAATTCTTTCAACGTCTCTTGGTGGTAGGCTCTTGCCAAGGCAGAGCCCTTACTCAACTACTCTTTCGAAAACTCATAACATCCAAAATTAAATCAAGTGTCACGGCTGTCTACGCGACATAAGATTTTGGTGGCAGCGGATGGATATACTTCAAGAGATATCTTCTGGCTAAAAGAAACTATTCTTAATAGCCAAAACATCTATTTCTTTCAAACTTCAAAATTCTTTCAGCGATCTACATCGAGGTGCCTGGTCGCTAGTACTTCACTGGTCTCTCCACCAGGGACTGGGAACGTCTTTTTCTTCCTCTAACCGAAGGCCGACGCAGCCCGTCCGTCTTCTGGCGTCGAGAAGGTGTCAACTTCCGAGCGATCATCAGTTGGGTTTCTCGAGGGAACGTGCGCAACCCAGCAAGCCTGCAGCTATCCTTCTTCGCGGTGGTGTTCGACTACGGGGGCAGCTCCGAGGAGTGATCTTCTCCCTTATCTTCTTCCCAAGTAAGTCTTCTGCATTGTTGTATCTGGCATTGTATTTAAATTTGTAGTAGCAACAAATATGTCTCTAAACGAAGCGAGAGCACTTGGAGATCCTGAAATAGAGGAACCAGCTCAATACAGAGTTGTTAAAGTAGACACGGCAGTTAAATTATTAAAGTCAACTTTCAGTGGTAATCCTAACGATTTGCAAGAATTCGTAGATAATGTAGAAAATGCTTTTAGTATTTTAAATCCGATTGACTATCCAACAATTTTGAAATTTGTACTAGCACACATAACGGGTGATGCAAAAACAGTTTTATCCTTTCGCACTATACCTGAAGAATTTCAGACGTGGGAAACGATTAAAGACAAATTAGAGATTAATTATGCAGTTCAAAGAACTCTTGATTTTTATGCAAATAAATTGTTCACGAGTAAACAGTATAATAATGAAAGTGTAACTCAGTGGGGTAACAGAGTAGAAAAAGCGACAACTGAACTAAATAAAGCTTTGGATAGACAAATGTTAAATTGGACTTTAGAAATGCAAGAGGGAGGTAACAGAACCATTTCTCTTCTAAGTAAAAGTTGTTTTATACAGGGATTATATGACGAATCAATTAAAACACTGACTAAAGTTAAAGGTGAAGAGAAGCCGTTTAAACAATTAATTGAAATAGCAGTTGAGGAGGAGAGTGCTAGGAGACCTAGAGAAAGAACATATAACAGTCCACACCAAAACAGAAGTAGTTCCTATGGGGCAGGTAGAGCAAGCCGCCCACAGCAAAATGTACGAAGTGGAGGTGGCATTAGTACCTCTTTTGCACAGGTGAAAAGAGAACCAGGGGTTAATGCAACTACAGCGGTTATTTGCTTCCGTTGTCAGAAACCTGGACATGTGATAAGGGAATGCAGGGGCAAACCTTTTTGTAGTACGTGTAAAAAGAGTGGACATGTAACCAAAGATTGTAGGAACAATCAGAGAAACCGGCAGTAGGGCTGCCTGAGCGACCTAGGTTCAGTCCAACTCAAGAGGCAAATATTAATGGTTGCAATATGATAAAGCTAGCTAGCGAGCAAAGTGAAGTGAATGTTGAGAATAATGAGATTTATGAAGTGAATAATGAGAATAATAATAGTAAGAAGTTCGAAAACAGCGGGAGAGCTGTAGATGAAAATCCGTACCTAGTATATATATTAAATGATCACTTACCAGGAGGGTATGGTGAAGCGTTGATTGACACTGGATCACAAATATCCTTGGTTCGAGAGAGCAGTCTAAGAAACATTAAAGTAAGACATGTAGATGTATCTTTTAGAAGTGTAACTTATGAAATATTTCCAGTAAGAGGACTGGTACATCTTTCAGTAAATAACGTTCAGAATGCACAAGAATTACCATTCTATGTGATTGATAAATTGCCTTATAATGTTGACATGCTGCTTGGACAAGACTGGCTAGAGGACCATGAATGTGAAATTAGAATTCCTTGGAGGAAGAAATTCTTAAAATTACCGCCATTTAGTGAGACCGTAGTTCAATTCCCGACAGAGGAACAAGGAACACGACATTGTGCGAAACAAACATTAGGAGATAAAGTAATATGTGCAGAGAGCATAGTTCAATGCGAAAACGGTAAATATTGTTGTTTGATAATTAATTGCAATGAAGATGAAACTCTTATAGAACAAACACCTGAGTTAACTACTATAAGCTTAAAAGAGAATAAAACAGTAATCAATGTAGAAAATCGAAATGAATTACTACTCAGTAAAATGCGCCTGTCACACATAAAGGAAGGTGCAGACGAAATAAAAGATATTTGTCTAGAATACAATGACATTTTTCGTTTACCAGGAGATAGATTAACAGAAACAAAATCCGTAAAGCATGTGATTCCAACACCTTCAGTAATTCCAGGTAGGGATATAACACTTAAAAATTATAGAATCCCGGAACAACATCAAAATGAAGTAAATCAGCAAGTAGATGAAATGTTAAAACAAGAAATAATTAAACCTAGTAAATCCGCGTGGAACTTTCCAATTTTGGTAGTCCCAAAGAAACTAGACGCGTCAGGAATTAAGAAATGGAGAATCTGTATAGATTTTAGAAAACTAAACGATCTCACAGTAGGAGACAGTTATCCACTACCAAATATTCAGGATATACTTGACAAATTAGGAAGATCAAGATATTTTTCTGCTTTAGATTGTGCGAGTGGATATTGGCAAATTCCAATAGCACAAGAAGATCAATGTAAGACAGCTTTTAGCACTCAGAAAGGACATTTCGAATTCAAAAGAATGGCATTTGGTTTGAAATCAGCACCAGCTACTTTTCAAAGATTGATGAATACAATACTGAGCGAATTAGTAGGATTACGCTGTTTGGTATATCTCGATGATATAATTATCTTTGCAGAAACACTTAATGAACACCATACGAGGCTTAGACAAGTTTTGCAAAAACTTAGAGAACATGATATTCAATTAGAACCAGATAAATGTGAATTCTTAAAGACAGAGTTACAATATCTTGGTCACATTGTAACTTCTGATGGAGTCTCTCCAGACCCTATGAAAATTGAAGCTATTATAGCATTTCCGACTCCTAAGACACCAAAGGATATCAAATCATTCATTGGACTTATAGGATATTATAGGAAATTTATACCACAATTTAGTAAAATTTCAAAACCACTAAACGATTTGCTAAAGAAAAATGAAATTTGGAAATGGGAGATTGAACAGAGAGAGAGCTTTAATAAATTAAAGGAACAGATCACAACCCCTCCAGTTTTAAAATTTCCAGATTTTACACAGCCGTTCGTGTTAACTACAGACGCTAGTAATTATGCGATTGGAAGCATATTAAGTCAAGGCGAGATAGGCAGTGATAGACCAATAGCATTTGCAAGTAGAACCTTAAATAAAGCTGAAATTAACTATGCAACGATAGAAAAAGAACTTTTGGCCATTATGTGGGCATGCAAACATTTTCGTCCATATTTGCTTGGAAGAACGTTCACTATAGTCACAGATCATAAACCTTTGACATGGGTATTTAATGTAAAAGACCCGAGTTCACGTTTAATGAGATGGAGACTTTTGTTAGAAGAATATCAATATAAAATTGTATATAAAGCAGGAGTAAAGAATGTTAATGCAGACACATTGAGTAGGTACCCAGTGGTAAATAATATTCAAGACACTAGACAGGAAATCCCGGAGGACAGAAAATTAAAATTGCTAAAGGAGATGCATGAATGTCCAATAGGAGGTCATCAAGGCGTACAGAAAACGTATGAGCGCTTGAAATTATATGTCTCTTGGAAGAATATGTTTCGAGACATAGAAGCTTATATTAAAAGATGCCCAGTTTGTCAGTTGAATAAGCAAACGCTTCCTAAAGTGAAAGCAGAATTGCAAGTAACAGACACACAAGATCAGTCATGGGACAAGATTTATTTAGATATAGTAGGCCCATTCTCTATGACAGAAAGAGAGAATAAATACCTTTTAACATGTCAAGATAATTTGAGTAAGTACATTATTGCTATTCCAATTGAGAATATGACAGCAGAAACAGTAGCCCGAAATTTCATATACGAGGTAGTATTAAAATACGGAATTCCAGGTCAAATCTTGACAGACCAAGGAACACAATTCATGAGTGAAATGTTTGTGCAATGTTGTAAACTATTAAAGATTAAGAAACTTAATACTAGTGTTTATCACCCGGAAACAAATGGTAGTTTGGAAAGATCACACAAAGTACTAGTAGAGTACTTGCGTTGCTTTGGAAACAAATTACAGAATGATTGGGATCAATGGATTCCATTTGCTTGTTTTGCGTACAACACATCACCACACAGTGTTACAAAATTCACACCCTATGAATTATTATTTGGTAGAAAAGCCAACATACCAGGACAATTGCAAAAGATTCCTCAACCCTTGTATAATCACGAGAATTTAATTCATGATATAAAGCAAAAGTTCCAGACAGCATGGCAGCAGGCAAAGGAAAGATTACAAATAGCTAAAGTTAAACAGTGTGATAAAGTAAATGAAAATAGGAAAGAAAACTATTACAAACTTGGAGATTTAGTGTTGGTAACTAAAGAGCAGAGACGAAAGTTAGATCCTCTATGGGTAGGACCATATGAAGTAAAAGAGATAAAGGGAACAAATGTTACCCTAATTAAAGTAGGTACGGTAGGAAAAAAGCAAATTAAGACACATATTAATAGAACGAAACCATATGTTACAGACTTGATCTAAACATGATGGTGTGCAGGAACGTGCTTAGACTTCTGATAATGACTTGGTGGTGGACGGCAGGACTGATAATTACTTGGTGGTGTACAGCAGGAACTCTCAAGATGGGAGCCTACGCTATGAAAATAAGTCAACGTACAGGACTAGATCCAGAAAGCATGGATCTCAGTAAGGGATCATACATAACTGAAATTAAAAGTCAAACAGGAGTGTATTTTGATAACATAGGCAGTATATATTTTTATCCGACGGAATGGAGTTTTGTAAATTATGTAGATTTAAAACCTGTAAGAAATTTATGGAAAAGAACTAAAGATCAAATAACATCACTTAATGAGATATGTACTAGACTGAGCAATGAGACTTGGTTTGCTTATACTGATTGCAAACCCAGTACTCCTTATTTCCAATCTAAAAGACGTGTAATTGACAAACTTAAAGATATTCTAATAGATTTGATGGGAAAAGATTCTAACTCGAGAAAGAAACGAGATTTATTCGGTTTCGGTGGCAAAATATTAAAATTCTTATTTGGAACAGCCACAGAAGATGAAGTTATTGCAAATTACGAACACATAGAAACAATGGAAAAGGATCATTTAGAATTTTTGAGAATTGCATCAGAGCAATTACTAGTATTAAAATCGACTATTGTTACAATGAACACAACCTTAAGAGACGTGTCATTTAATGAAAGGAAGTTAAAAGAAGCTTTGAAAATTTTAAACAGTAACATGACAACACAGAATAGAGAATTAAAAAAGGAACTTGATACTAGTCTCGTATTAAACGAATTAATTAAACAAATTGAACGCGGATCAGAGGAATGTCAACACACATTTGACTTATTAATAGATGTATACTTACATGCTCAGGATGGTGTTCTCCAACCACAGATAATTACAATTCAAAAGATAAGAGAAGTTCTGAATCAACAAGCGATGCCAGAGTCGACAATGTTCCCTCCCTTCACTTCTTCCGAACTCCTATCATTAATTCAACCAACTATTTACACCCAAGGGCAATATCTAGTGTATGCAGTGAAAATACCTTTGGTATTAGAAACAAAATTTGTGTTACATAAGGTAATACCTTTCCCTGTATTAATGAAATCAAACTCAACAACTAAAGTGTTAAATGTTAAAAAAGAATATATCTTTGTGGATATGTTGAATGAAAAATATGGACATATTACTCAATATGAACTTGATAAATGTCTTCAGCCTAACAATTTAAACTATGTGTGTGCAGAAATTACGCCAATAGTCACATATATCCCTAATACGGATTGTGTATCTACATTACTTCACCCTAATACCTTACAAATTCCAGATACTTGTGTATTTAATTACTTACCTTTAAAGGAAATTATATGGTTACCTCTTTATAGAAGTAATTCATGGCTATATGTAGCACCAAAAATGGAATTATTCACAACTGTCTGTCAAAACGGTGGAAAACATTCAGATAGATTACATGGAAGAGGCATACTTACCTTAAGAAAGGATTGCAAAGGATTAGGTAGTAAAACTACTTTATTTCCATTTTCACATCATGAAATGAATTTAACCATGGATGACATATTCCCATTCATTGACGTAAACATTGATTGTTGTCTATCCCTTCCAGACCAAGAAATAATAAAGGATGTCCCATTAGACCTACCTTTATCCAATATAATGTCATCAGTAGATGATTTAAGAACAGCAAGCTTTAAAATAGATGAGGTAAATAAATTTATTGAGGAACAAAAACTTAGAGAGGAACAGAGATCCTATCCATGGAAAAGAATTGGTACTGCATGGTATACATATGTATTATCACTTCTTTTATTTTTAGGTATATGGTTATGTGGATGCTGCTGTTGTTCCAGCTGTAGAAAATGTAGTTTTTGGTTAATTAATCAATGTTCCCCTAAGAAATGGTGGAACGATTCTCATCAATTTTGCACTAAAATCACTGTTCATAATGTAAACAAATTTAATATTTCAAAAGATGATATTTCGAAAGTCCCAGAGAGGCAAAGTTTAATGGCTATACCAAAACTAACTGATGTAATTGTAAATCGACCAACACGATCTGACTCAATACGTTCTTTGCCTTCAGCTCCAGAGTTATCAGAGTTGCAAGAAACTAATGTAGATGAACCTACGGATCATCCTTTAAGGAGATCCAACAGACTTAAGAAGAGAGAATTTTGGTCGATATACAAAAATTAAGATATTCATAATCTGTAATTTTTGTCTTGAAGAGGGGAGGTGTGGCATAATTGCACCCGTCCTCATTTAGAGTAATTAGTATTATTATTATTACCGGTCTAAGTAGTGAAATGACTCTTCAGTGCCAGTTATTGCTAGTATGAAGCAAGGCTGATAGTCATATCGCTCGAGGCAAACATATGTACTTAGGACAGGAAGCTTGGCTAATAATGTGCCGCCTCATAAACAGAAACTTTCCAAAGTGGTAGTCATCTCCGGTCCATGTTTAACTAACCTAATGACCAGAGAGATAATTGTCACTGGTTAATATTAATAAGTAATTTCCAAGTAATCGAGGTCAGGGAGTGCCCTGTAGACTTACTGTAATCAATAAGAGTGGTATATAAGATACTAGAATATTATACTCATGGTCTTTTGTGAACTAACATCGCTACTACACGCAACTGTACCATCTTTGAAGGCTTAACTTGAAATATCTACTTGTGGAAATAAAACCTATCATCTTTAATCTTCGACTTCTAATTCTTTCAACGTCTCTTGGTGGTAGGCTCTTGCCAAGGCAGAGCCCTTACTCAACTACTCTTTCGAAAACTCATAACATCCAAAATTAAATCAAGTGTCACGGCTGTCTACGCGACAACTTTAAGGGCAATAGAAAGTTAAAGAACGTGAAATAATGAGAAAAATCTTAGGGTCTTATAGGGCCGAGAATCAAAGATGGAGAATATATTCCAAAATGAAATGTAGAAAATATAAGACTGCGAGTATCTCCAAATTCACAGACGCGATATGTCTGAGACAAAGTGTCAATCACAAATGTTTTAAATACACCTATACAGTAAATAACTACGGTACTTAATAAGATAATTAATGCAAGTCCATTAATTATTACTCTGGTTCCCACTCGACCATTATTCCACCCCAGTCTCAAGATCTCCAAATGTTCTATGTTCGTCCAGCGAGAGATAACTTTAGCCTAAATGTTCGAGTAGACAGAATGAATGATCCGCCCGGAAAGTGAGCACTTGGAGAAACGAGCACAAACAAGACGTCTCCAGCCCTTAGCGGCGCCGGGAAGACCTTAAAGGAGATAAGTCAGCTCGAGTGGAAGAGGATTAACGGCTTAACAGCGGCATCAAGTCTAATGCGTGTGTTTGGTGACAAGTGCTTTCACTCTGGCAAGCGGGCTTAGAGAAAGCCAGTCGAGAGGCTAAACAGCCCAATAGAATAGATTCTAGCAACATAAAATGAAAGTAAAGCTTATACAGTCTACACAATTCTCAATTTACCATTTAAATAATTCTCAATTTATCATTAATATCAACAACAATTTGATATTTATAGACTTATCAAGTTAGTATTCATAGCATTAACAATTTAATCTTTATACACTTATCAAGTTAGCATTTAGAGCATTAAAAATCGATATTTATAGACTTATCAAGTTAGTTTTTATAGCATTAACAATTTGATATTTATAGAATAATCAAGTTAGCTTTTATAGCATTAACAATTTGATATATATATATATAGCATTTATAGCATTAACAATTTGATATTTATAGACTTATCAAGTTAGCTTTTATAGCATTAACAATTTGATGTTTATGGACTTATCAAGTTAGCTTTTATAGCATTAACAATTTGATGTTTATAGACTTATCAAGTTAGCTTTTATAGCATTAACAATTTGATATTTATAGACTAATCAAGTTAGCTTTTATTGCATTAACAATTTGATATTTATAGACTAATCAAGTTAGCTTTTACAGCATTAACAAATTGATATTTATAGACTTATCAAGTTAGTTTTTATAGCATTAACAATTTGATATTTATAGACTAATCAAGTTAGCTTTTATAGCATTAACAATTTGATATATATATATAGACTAATCAAGTTAGCATTTATAGCATTAACAATTTGATATTTATAGACTTATCAAGTTAGCTTTTATAGCATTAACAATTTGATATTTATAGACTAATCAAGTTAGCTTTTATAGCATTAACAAGTTGATATTTATAGACTTAACAAGTTAGTTTTTATAGCATTAACAATTTGATATTTATAGACTTATCAAGTTAGCATTTATAGCATTAGCAATTTGATATTTATAGCTTTTATAGCATTAACAAATTGATATTTATAGACATATCAAGTTAGTTTTTATAGCATTAACAATTTGATATTTATAGACTAATCAAGTTAGCTTTTATAGCATTAACAATTTGATATTTATAGACTAATCAAGTTAGCTTTTATTGCATTAACAATTTGATATTTATAGACTAATCAAGTTGGCTTTTACAGCATTAACAAATTGATATTTATAGACTTATCAAGTTAGTTTTTATAGCATTAACAATTTGATATTTATAGACTAATCAAGTTAGCTTTTATAGCATTAACAATTTGATATATATAGACTAATCAAGTTAGCATTTATAGCATTAACAATTTGATATTTATAGACTTATCAAGTTAGCTTTTATAGCATTAACAATTTGATATTTATAGACTAATCAAGTTAGCTTTTATAGCATTAACAAGTTGATATTTATAGACTTATCAAGTTAGTTTTTATAGCATTAACAATTTGAAATTTATAGACTTATCAAGTTAGCATTTATAGCATTAACAATTTGATATTTATAGACTTATCAACATAGCTTTTATAGCATTAACAATTTGATATTTATAGACTTATCAGTTTAGCATTTATAGCATTAACAATTTGATATTTATAGACTTATCAACTTAGCTTTTATTGCATTAACAATTTGATATTTATAGACTTATCAACTTAGCTTTTATAGCATTAACAATTTGATATTTATAGGATTTATCATCTTTAACATTAATCTATACTAATATACAACAAGTAGTTCCGTGAAGAACTCTACAGCCTATTTTCATATATCCTACTTATGTTAATTGCCACTATCAACATACACAATTTCAGTTTGATTGCTGTAATAGATTCGTAGATATTGAGAACCGACTAAATATTTCGGATGGTCGCCATGTTGGATTTTATATATGTAGGTCCTAGAGTTATGTACTGTTACATGCAGATTATTGTGAACGTGTAGTATTCAAACTTCAATCGCATAATTAGGACACAAGAAAAAACTAGGAGATTTAAAAATTTTTCACAGCTGCCATCTTGAGGTTATGGAAACAATTGAAATAAATTAGATGCCAGAGGATTAACATTCGGATAAAGATTTACTGTACCAAGTTTCACTGCACGCGGATGGTTAAATTACGAGAAACGTCCATGTGAATATTTATAATTCGCGTCACCGCCATGTTGGATTTGTGTTCACCAGGTTATTTAAAGTCCTATAGGTGAACTTAAGTTCATAGCCCCTATGAACATTAAAAAATGCAGTTTGATTGCTAAAATAGATTCGTAGATATTCAGTATCGTCTAAATATTTCGGATGGTCGCCATGTTGGATTGTTAAATGTATAGGCCATAGAGTCATGTGCCATTAAAGGAAAAGTATTGCGTAGGTTCATTATACAAACTTTCACTTCGATCGCATGACTACATCACAAGAAATAAAAACTTAATTTTAAAATTCGCACTGCCGCCATCTTGAGGTTATGTAAACAATTGAACTAAATTAGATACCAGTGGATTACAATGTGTATAAATATTTCCTGTACCAGGTTTCAGTGCGCTTGGAACATTAAATCGCGAGAAAGGTCTATTTAAAATGTTCAAATTCGTTTGGCCGCCATGTTCGTTTTGTAGTAAACCGGTTTTTGAAAATCGTATAGATGGAATTCCAGTAGTGCCCTTTATCTCCGTACAAAATTTTAGGGAGATACCGCTAATAGTTTCAGAGATATAGAATGCCGGTGAAATATTTCGCACATCCGCCATCTTGTGATTATGTAAACAATTGAACGAAGTTAGATGTCGGTGCATTACAATGTATATAAACATATACTGTACCAAGTTTCATTGCGTTTGGTTGGTCAAATCGCGAGAAACGACTATTTTAAAGTCGCAAATTCGCTTGGCCGCCATGTTGGTTTTGTAGTTACCAGGTTTTCAAAAGTCACATTAGTGAACTTATAGTAATTCCCTTTATCACCATAGAAAATGTCAGGGTAATATCGGTAATAGTTTCGGAGATATTGAATGCTGGTGAAATATTTCGCACAGCCGCCATGTTGGATTGGTGAGTCGTAACAAAATTTGAAGGGCACGGTCGAGGTCACCGGGAATAGTGCTATGAACTTTCCGAGTTTCATTGAAATCGCTCCTGCCGTTTAGATTTTATTAGGGGGGGGACACACACACGAATCACACACACACACACACACACACGCACACACACACGGACAAAAGGTGATCTCATAAGCCTATTTTTTCAAAATTGAAAATAGGCTAAAAATCTGGCGGTGTTTGTCTGTCTGATACTCAGACGTTCTTGAAAATGGTGCTCTGTTTTCTTTTTATTTTTAACTCCGGGAAATTACTGGAACGGTACCTCATAATGAACTACGGCCACTTCGTTACAGGTCGTATCAGAAATTCGCTCATCTTCATTCATTTCATCTTTCATAGATTGCTCTAATAAGGTTAACGTTAAGAAGAGTATCCAGCCGATAAATTATTTGCCACATAGGTGCTCATCTTACGTCATCCCCGACAATATAACAATAACAAGAGGGTAGAAAGAGACCTATTAAACCTAACTCTGACGATAATTTTGAGAAGTCTTATTCAACTTCTTAGGGAGATTTACGGCACTTTCTCTACTGTATTTGCTAAGCATGAAATTAATCCGTTTCATCCTCGCTGTTGCATTAAGTTCACGTGTTTCCTTAAAGAGATTTTCAGCCGCCGTGAAAGTAAAAGTGAAAACTTATCACTCCAAGTCAGATTGTTTGTTGTAAATTCGTATTAGGCGCTTGGGGCACCTTTGGTACTTTGCTGTCTCATAACCTGTGTTTCTGTGGTTACTGTACTAGTGTGTGTAACTATAATTATTAGTGACGAGAATGAGGCAGGTGCCCCGGGACTAAAAATAAAGTACTATCCTGACATTTGTCTGGATGGAATGTGGAAAACCCCACAGAAAAAGCATACTTAGGATGGTCGCTGTCAACACTGGGATTCAAACCTCCGATCACTGGACTGGCTGCAGCTCCCCATCGCTGTCGTGGTGAGTGATTTAATGTGCACGGCTACGCCGCGGGGTTTAAGCCGAATGATGAATCATGTCTTATCCTGGAGATTGCAGACGCCAAATATTGTTTCCCCATGTTATATCTTTGGAACATCGTAGACATCAGCCCCGTGTACTTGGGTGTGAATGGAAATTCTCGTTTGCGCTGTTTCATTCTGGTGTATGTTTTAGCGTGTATAACTAGTAGGCTAACTGGCACTAGAACTGGGTAGGAGGCAGTCGTGGTCTAGCCCTATGTGTCACAAAAGGAAGCAACAATAACATTAATAATCTCTCGATTTGCTGGATTGGATCGAGTTCTTCATACTTGCCAGGAAAATGCTGGGATGGTACCAGTGGCAAATTCTCCTCTTCATCGCACATAGTGAATAAATGAAAAAGCTTTTCTTGCTTGTATGTCGCAATGCAGACACGAAGATCGTGCTTGTAATCATCCATGTTCCTATAGGTTGTCACAGATCAGCTTTCATAGCACCGTATGATGCTAATTTTCTTTTGGAGTGCACACTTTTAGTTAAGCGGCTTCGGAGGCGTAGTTGGTAGCATGCTGAGCTTCTATGCCCAAGATCGCGGGTTCAAACCTCTCCGAAGTCGTCGGATTCTTAAGAGCGTTAAAAATCCCTCAGTATGCCTTCCTTCGGAGGGGGAGTAAAGCCGGTTGTCCCATGTCATAGATTTATGGCATGAAAAGGAACCTTCCATTAACTACACTTGTGGAAGCTAAAATTTGTAGATTAGTTTGATATCGCTATATTAGTTCCAACGTTTTCCGCCAGGTGCTGGCTGCGATGGCATCTAGTAGCCAAGTCCACAGCTATGTGTCGTCGACGGTAGCATTTGGTAGCAAATGTAGGAACTACTTGAAAAATTGATCGTCTGCAGTCCTTCTACCTGAATCACAGATAACACACACTAATACAGCCATCACACTTAGCACAGGTTATCAGACAAATTCTACACACACCCAAAGTACACGGGGCTATATGACCTCGTTGTTGCGCCCCTAAACTATGGACCCAACCAACCAACACTTTTAGTTATGAGTGACTGTACTTGAGTATCCCTGACACTGAATGATTTGTTAGAGGGCAAAGGCGAGGAATAGTTGCTCCGCATTGTTTGGTAAAGGATCTGGTGCTAAAACAAACGGTGAAGGTAATACTAATTGACTTTTACCCGGGAGGCTTACAATTAGCTAACTTTTCGTGCACGTTGTCGCTGGGTTTGTGCTATGGGCAGTGCTTTTTTCAGGGGGAACGCGGGGGTACGCGTGCCTCTTAAACATTTGAAAATTGTTTAAGAAACAAGATGTTCAGTAAAGAACATATGGCCTACTTTCTCCTAAATGTATGAGTATAGCTACAAATCGTTGTTTTTATCAAAGAGTATAATAGAATCATTTCTTGGTTGAAGACCTTAGAACTATTTACCTCTACCAAACACCACAACCTCGAAAAGAACTGCTACCATCATTGAAGAAAAAAGATGAGAAGTATCTCAAGAATGTTATGGATCTGGAGACGTAATCGACCGGACTGGCTGCGTGGCTCAGCGGTAACGTTCTCGCTTGCTGGGCCCTAGGTTGCAGGTTCGTATCCTGCGCAGTCAGCTGGCATTTGAGGGTGTACAAATGCGAGGGAGCCGTGACAGAAGATTTACTGGCACGTTAAAGGTCCCCTTCGGGGCAAAATTCCGGCACCCCGGCGTCTCTAAAAGCAACAGTAGTTAAAAGGGACGTAAAACCAATAACATTACTATTATTATTATTATTATTATTATTACATAATCGACCTGACGTGGGCAACATCCAACTTTGAGTTGAGGCATGTCTTTACACGTCTGGCTGTGCATGGCTTTCACAACCCTAATTGAATTAACAAATCTTTCCATGACCCTACAGAGACGTGTGTATACCAACTATGGGGATATTTTCGATTGCTATTTGGCTGCAATACAAGTATTAATTAATATCCTGAACTAGCACCAACGGCTAGAGTTCAGGAACTATGCGAAATCGTTTTGTTCTTTACTTCAAATAACATTTTCAAATAACGCACAATAGGCTGTTACAAACCCTTTAAAATAAAAAGTAAAAATGTATCGTAACATCATCATGTCATTCTTCAAATTCGATGCGCATAGAATGCCAATGGTATACTAATCAATGGAGTCCCACGTAGACCAGTCGTGATATCTAGTGGAGAAGTATCGAACAAGATAATCCTAACAGCGCGAGTGCATTCTAGCGGCCATAAAAATAAGCTTTTCAATAAAATCTGTAAGTTAATCTGTAGGCCGGCGTGCAGTTCGCCGCCAGTTGGCCATGATAATTCACTGTTTTGCTACTACAGTGAGTTCCTCTCATAACTCGTCCGGCCAGCGCATCGAGCTTATCTGCCTCACGTTGACTGATCACTTCCTGTTACACAGCGCGGACTTCCCAGTTCTGGTCCGAGCTTATAACGTGTATTAAGGTAGTGTTGATCTGTCGCTCCAACTGTTCTCGAGTTGTGAAGTGTTACTTGGGGTATAATTCTCATAATGCCTCCACGTATGTACACGTTAGAGGAAAGGGTATTTATGTACGATAATTATGTGAAAACAGAGTCTTGCAGGGAAGTCTTTAGACGTTTCATAACATATTTTCCAGTTGTACGCTCTCCACATAGAGATACCGTGCTGAATCTCGTAAACGAATTGAGAGGAACTGGTTCTTTACTCGATAAGAAGCGAAGTGTTAAAAAATGTGTAGGCTACTTAATGAAGAAAAAGTAAATGATTTCTCAGAAATATTAGAACATACGCCTACAAAATCCCTAAGACGACTTGGACAAGAAGCCGGGGTTTTGAAGACCTCAGCATGGCGGGCTAAGAAAATGTTGAAACTGAAGCCATACAAGATTACTGTAGTACACGAACTGCATCCACGTGATCATGATAAGCGGGTACGATTTTTTAATTGGATGTTACGAAACGTTCATGTTGAAACAATTGATCCACGCTTAATATTTTTCTCGGACGAAGCTTGGTTCCATTTAGACGGTTATGTTTCGACGCAGAATAACAGATATTGGAGTACAGAAAACCCCCATCGCATATACGAAATTCCTCTTCATGACGAACGGGTCCGAGTATGGTGCGCAGTGAATGGATACAGAATTATAGGACCTATATTTTTTTCAGGGCAAAATTAATGCACAAAGACACAGGGATAATATACTAAAGCCATTTTTTGACGAACTGACTGACACTGACTGTCAAAGTGGATATTTTCAGCAAGACTCTGCCACCGCGCATACAGCTCATGACACATTAAACCTAATTGAGGAAATTTTTGAAGACCGTGTTATTAGTACGGACTTATGGCCGTCACGGTCCCCAGATTTAACAGTTTGTGACTTTTACTTATGGTGGAACTTAAAGAATAAAGTGTATGCAAGAAACCCTCACACGTTGGACGAACTGAAAGAACATATCCGGAGAGAAATGGCCTCAATTACCGAAGACGAACTTATGCGTGTGAATCGGAGTTTCCTAAAGACGATGCCGGAAATATGTGGATGTAGGAGGAGAACATTTCCAACATCTCCTGTCATAAGGTACGACCTTAGTTTATTAATTCTTCCTTTCTTCATTTTAATTGTTTTCTCATGTCATGCTCGGATAAAGTGAGCCAAGTGCTGTTCTGTTCTTATTTCTATGCATGCCGAGCGGGGAGTGCTGAGTCAACGGGAGATAAGCTCGGTGCGCTGGCCGGACGAGTCATGAGAGGAACTCACTGTAGATGTCTCGTGCAAATCAGCTGGCGGATTTTGTTTTAATTAAATATATTTTTTCCATCGTAATATGCAAAATATAACGCTTAATTTTAAAACTTCTGAGTCATTACAAAACAATAAATATTAAAAATTCAAGCAAAAGAACTAACTCTGATGGGGTTTGAACCATTGTCATAAGAGTGTTAGGCTAACACTTTACCACGGAGCCAAACGTGCCGACGAACATCGTCCGATATCAAATGACTTACATAGAACGTGTTAGCAAATAATGATTTAGACTAAACGATTTCATCAGTGGAGTATATTATTTATGTATAAGCATTTCATACAAAGTTTATTTATTTTGTATCAGTACGCTATATTGCATGCAATACTCAAATTAGTGAAATATAAGTCAGGCACAAGATATCCGCTGCCATCTTGCCTTGTAACTGAGACGGCTCAGCTTTTTAAAATCACTTCTGCACTATAGTATTACAAAATAAACTTTTAATTTCGAACGTGCCTCTTCCTTTAGAACAGTTAAAACGATTCTCGGCTCGATAATCGGAACTGGTGGGTCCCATGATATGGATTATAAAGTTTGCAAAATTCGCACGGCCGCCATCGTGCAATGGTACAGCGGATGACCTTGTAGTTTGCTCACAAGACGCGTCCTGTATGAAGGTATGTTGTTACAAAATTTGGTAGAGATCGGATGATTTGGTTAGTCGTTATTTGATTTTACGTTTTGAACGTTTGAGTGGCCACCATTCAGTTTTGGTAAAGATGGCAGCGATATAAGACATGACACTGAGGTGCCCTTTGCAAGTTCTAGCTCTGTACCTAATTTCGTTCAAATCGGTTTCACCGTGTTTGAATTGATAGGGAGGGACAGACATTCAGAGTACACACACTCACACACACACACACAGACTCACACACACACACAGACAGACACACAATTTTTGGCCCTGTGTAGATCTCATAAGTCTACTTTCATTTTTTGCAAAAATGGAAAGTAGGCTAAACATATTGGTTTGTATCTAGTCCGGCAAATATAACTTCCGACTTGAAAGTTCATAGCTCAGCTGGCGTCAACGCGCTGTTTACAACAGCTGGAGGAGATTTCGAATAATCCTCGATTTAAAATCGATCTATCGAATCTGTTTCTTTTGGTCGGGAACTCGGCACTCCGTTCTCACAAGCACGCAGGCTAGTGTTTGGAGGCGGGGTAGGTTGTTATTTTGTGCGTGGGGCTAGTTTTGAAGGATGAAGAAAATAACGAACTATTTAGTCCAAAAAGCTGAAAGTTAATGATTGGAACACAAACGATGACCGGTCTCTGCAAATTGCCGAAAATTGCAAGATCGTGATGTTTTGTCGACTACAACCGAGAGTACCCCTTAAATTATTTTTAGAAAAAAAAAAGCACTGGCAATGGGACAAAAAAGAATTACACTCGTGAGACTAGTGACAGAAGTTGGCTGAGCTGTGGCAATGCTGTAGAACCCGTCTTATTTCATCATTATTACCCTGTACATGGTTCTACTTAGAATTTGGTACTGATAAGGAATTCTATGGAGCAGATACTTCCAGGATGGCTGAGGTGCCAATCGAACCCACCTCTTCTCAGTTTTACCTCACGAAGCTGAGTGTACCCCAGTCCAGCCTTCATACCAGAATTACATTTCTTGACATAGCCGGGAATTGACCCCAGACCTCCGCGGTGACAAGCAAGAATGCTAGTCGCTGCACGAGGCGCAGTGACAAGTGCAACTTGTCTTTACATAGTAATAATCTTCAGTTTAGAAAAAGAAGATTATTTTTATTTTAAAAATATATTTTGTAGCCTAGTGAACAGAAAACACGAACTTGTACTACGGACATTTAATATTGAATATCTACATTGACTAAAACAGTCTTCGATACATGGATGTAACGGGTAATCTGGAGAACTACTGAATAGATTTTGATGCGATTCTCATCATTCTGTAAAGGATTTCTCGAAGAAGGTTTCTGTAGGAAAACTTTCATTTATGACAAAAGGACGCCGAGCAGTAACGATTTCAGTGAATCGAGACGAAGAAAAACCTGCCGTCCATGCGCCTTTTAAGTTTACGCTGGATAAAGCGTAAAGTATCTACAGTATACACTATGAGTATAAGAATTGCTCAGCATGAAAAGTTCTACAAGGAAGACCCGGGCAACATATCTCTATCTTTAATACAACGCCCACTATAAGGGTTTTTACGTTTTCATTTTTTCCAACAATCTCCATTCAGTGGAAATTTAAATTATTTGCTTCGGAGTGAGTTTACGAGCTAGCGAGCGATGCCGACAGCATCGATGTCGTGTCGAGTTAAGACTTCAGAGAAGAGTATATGTGTTTAGAGTTTCGCTGTTCACCTTGGCTCTTCTGAATTGCGTCTGGGACCTGCCGTCCGCTGGGTACACCGTTAAAAATACCGGGTGAAGCCTGGGTGGGTTGCTGGTTATGGTATAAACTAGATATGCATTCCCCTATTATGTTTACATGGCAGAGAAACGGATATACAACGCCATCATTTGGTAGACATTATATATTTGATTATTACAAATGATTTTACGTAATTATGGTGAACATTCAAGTATATGGTCATTTTCTGACATGTAATCAGGAGCTAAATGCAGTCATTCTGGTGAAATATCCCTGTGAGAGTCTTCGTTCCCAGCAACAACGTGACGTATCGTACCATGTAATTACAGTTTACTTCACACTTTCTTTCAACCTCACTATCTACAGTATTTATGGTGAACCTAACTGACAGTGTCTCCTGCAAGTAGAAAGGAACTGAAGAATACATTAACGCATGGGTTTGATGCGTTGTAATCATTAATTGCGTCCTATGTTCTTATTTAATTTTATTTGCTTATACGTGAGGCCTGATATGGAGCAACGATGTGCCACAGAAATGTAAAGGGATCATGTACAAGACTTACTTTGTGCCGATCCCAACGTATGGATCAGAAACTTGGGGGATGAGGGAGAGAGATAAAAGCAGAATACAAGCAGTGGAAATGAAGTTTCAGATGAGTCGTATAGGTGGAACCAGAATGGACAGAGTCAGAAATGATAGAGTCAGAGAAATATTAAAGGAAGAACCCCTACAGGATAGGATTGAAGAATCAAGGCTACAGTGGTATTAAGACCATTATCACATAAGAAAACTACGATCTGAATTGGCAAGCGATGATATCAATCTACAAGGACCTCGGCTCAACGCCCGGGTCATTAACAACTTTAAACACTCACGGTGTATTTAACACATCTTACAAGACGGTTTTTACCCACCCTCGCTCTATGAGGGTCAGGCCATTATACTCGGGCGTGATTTATGACAAGGAAAGCGACTCTCTGCCTAACCTACGGTGGCAGCTCTCTTCAATGCTTTAAAACAAACCTTCACATTATTCTCAGTTCTGTGGAGAGACCTGGCTTTTACTTCACTTATTTCCATTCAACAATATTCTTTGGCTCATAAACCACTTTCGTAACCTTGGCATTTATTAGCCTACTTTTCACATTTTGCAAAAATGAGAAAAAAGTAGACTTATGAGATCGGGCAAATGTGTGTCTGTCTGTCTGTCTGTCGGTCTGACCTTCTGTCTGTCTGTCTGTCTGTCTGGCTGTGTGTGTGTCCCCCCCCCTATCAACTCCTAAACGGCTGCAGCAATCGAAACAAAACTTGGTAGGAGTAAAGATCTACACCTGAATATCTCACGGCCATATATGAAAATGATGTCAGTGCTACCAACTGCTAAAAAATCGCAATTGAAATTTGAGCTCCATGTTGGATATCTTGGAAAGTATGAATGGGAGCTATTTCAAAATTGGCCCACGTACAGACCATAATATTTCAGTTTAATTTCCAGGAGGCCAAACATGGCAGTGTTGCCAAAATGATTATAAGCCTCCTGATAGGTCCAATTTTTAAATGCATATAACTTCTACACTATCAATTGGAATTCAACCAAATTTCGTATGTTGTATGTGTACATAACCAGATATGACTGAGCGTATTCTTAAGACCTACCAGGGCTGCCAACTGTTAATAAATGCTCCTAATTTATTTTATCCAAATACCAATATATCAGAAAGTATGCAAGCCGACAGCTTTAAACTATGCACACGTATAGTACCTGACATTCTATATTAATTTGGAGTAACTTATATACGTCAGTGCTACCAACATGATTCTAAGCCTGCTGACAGGTCCAACTTGAAATACATGCAACTTCCATACTATCATTTGGATTTCAACCAAATTTCGTATGTGATATGTGTACCATAACAGATATGACTATACGTATTCTAAGGAGCAACCAGGGCTGCCAACTGTTAATATGTGCTGTCCCTATTTCTGTTACCCTAATATCAATATATCAGAAAGTATGCAAGCCAATAGCTCTAAAATTTGCACACGTATAGTACCTGGCGTTCTAGATTAAATTGGAGTAACTAATATACGTCAGTGCTGCCAACATGATTCTAAGCCTGCTGATAGGTCCAATTTTAAAATGCATGTAACTTCTATACTAACTAATGGATTTCATTCAAAATTGGCACAACAATAGATCATATTATTTCAGATTATTTCTGACCAATACATGCATGACATTGTTGCCAACATGATTTTACGCCCGCTGTTAGATCCAATGTTTAACTGCATGTAACGTCCATGCGATTCATTGGACTTCAACCAAATTTTGTATTTTGTGCCTTAAGAGATGGAACTAAGAATATATTCAGTCATCAGGGCTGCCAACTGTAGTGCTCTATTAGGATACATTATGCCAGGTATACAGTATTTCGAACTAATTGGAAATTTTGATATTAGCAACTTAATTTCGTCATTATTCTAGATAGGTTCATATTCTGTAGAATAATCATTGGCATGAAAAGTAGGCTGTATATTTCTTAACGGAACTTCTTGTTAATTATGAGAGGGTCTTCATTGATTGGGAAGATTAATACACATTCTACGACGAATAATTAGGGGCTTTAACAACAAGAGGATTCTAGGTTCGAATCTCTTAACATGCCTCGGGAACATTTCCACATCAGAGGACTTATACAAAACGCGATTTAGGGTCAAGCCGTATCTTACAGGACCTACGCTCAATAATACCGTACATTAGCTCCCTTTTAAATAATACACACATGGCCTCGTGATCCACGTCACAATTTAGAGGACTTACAACATATCTCAATTCACTGCAATCAACTACCCTCCATAAGTAATTTACCAAGTACTTTAACTTTTACGCGTTCCTAGCGTGACCTTTTATTTAATTGCGTTCCATTACGTTACACATTACTTTACGGCCGAATGTCTTCCAAAGAACTGATAAATTTCATAGTAACAATTGATACATATCTTAATTCTTATATTAATCTTTTCCGTTGACAATAAATCGCTCCCTTTTTAAGAACATGCAGTCACATCATGTCTTATACATTTGTTAAGGCTTCACGGTCTATATTTTTATATCATTCAATTTAATCTTTATTTAGATTTCTTTACCTTGTTATTCACATCATGTTTTCATTCCTTACAAAAGCTCAAAAGCTATTTCTTTCATATAATTCAAATTTACCTTTATGTAAATATCTTTGTTATAATTATTATTATCACGCTTGCTTTTATAACATTCATTAAATATTGACATTTTTATTCCATGCATTTCCTCTACAGGATTTATTATTTCACATACTTATTTATTATTTCTTAAAACTTTATTTTCGTTCAGATCGCGTTCTTATTTAGTTATTATTCATTTAAAAACATCCCTTCTACTCAAAACTCCGGTGGAATTGTACACAAAATTTTTCCCGACACCAAAACATAATGAAAATCTTTACTTACATGTTTAAGGTCGCTTTCTGACCTTTATTCTCGTTTGATGTGACATTTTGGCCCACCTTCTTGACCTACTCCATATTGTACAATCTCATCTTATGTACAGAAATTTCTTGAAACATATTCACAATATTTAACACTGACAACATTTTTTTTTAATACACTGGTGTATCCGTTTTGAACACACATTAAAACACTAAAAAATATTACTCTGGTACATATTATAACACATATCACTGTGCATAAAACGCTTTCACTTTACCTAAAACACTTAAAATGACACTCTTATTTCTTTTCTCACAATATTTATACTTCACTCCTATCACACGGGCGTATCTCAACGATTTTTACGATTTCTGTCGGCTGTTGATGATCCCTGATGTGAATCCTATCGACCTGCATTGGACGTGTGATTTTACTCGTTCAAAGTTTCTCTCTCCTACAATGGAAACTACTGGTTTCAGTCTCTCAAAACCGCTTCTATTGTCTATTACTCGGCTTTACTTTATCTGCTTTAACTAGGCGATAAATGTCTTTTCTTTGCCGTCACCTTTATTTATATATGGTGGTCTATCGCACCCTATAGTTTCTATATCTTGGCCTCCCTTCGAGGACCGTATACTGTCTATCGTATATTTTTGACGTTTTCTCACTAGAGTACGTTTCCCTCTGGTTTCGAACCTAAGTTCCTAAGTTCCTTTCGCTTGAACTTCTATCTTTCGCGATCGTAATTACTGTTTATTCTTGTCCTTTACAGGACTTAATGTCTTTAACAATGTCTTTACTAGACGTAACGCCGTTTATTTGTTGGAGTTCTTATAACTTCGTAACTGTATTGAACTAGTGTTCTTCTGGAACTCGAAGTTCCCTACTGATCGCTGTGTCTTACTTTGGCGATATTGCTTTAAAGTCCGTATATTTAATGTTCTTTATAATTTAGGACTCTTCAAAGTCTCGAACTGCTAACCCTCAGCGTAGCGTACTTATATCGTAACTGGTCTACACTCGGTGAACTTGTAGCATAGCCTCCCACAGGCTCTGGATCGATGTCTGATACAGCTTAACGTCCCCCTCACGGGCTCTTGAATACTGCGTATACGATGTGGTGCAGCACTTCCGCTCACGGAATGCTCGTAGACTGAATTGATACAGCGTAACGCCTCCCTGGGCTATCGAAAACTGCATGTACTGATACAGCGTGACGTTCCCCTCACGGGCTCTCGTAGACTGCATGCACTGATGCAGAGTAACACCCCCTCACGGGCTGTCAGAATAACTGCATGTTTGGTCTGGCTCTGCCAGGAGCTTTATACCTTTCAGCCACAAAAAGATAAAACTCTAGTCCTTTTCGTGACCAACTTTTGAACTAATTGTCGCACAATTATAAAAATTATATATCCAGAAAGCTCGTCTTCCAAACGTAAAATAATCTTCCTGTGCATGGAAATCGATCGTGCATTTCCGAGATATTAATTAATTTCTCGTCCTCAACTGTGTGGGTGGTGCTGTTCTTTTTTTATTCTCCCACTCCTTGGGTCTCGGTGAACCCCCAATGACGTCTACTTGCGTTTGCAGTTTTCTCCTGTGCAATTTTTACAAGGTTTTTCTTTACACAAAAATCTCTAATCCAAATTGATTCACCGTACTGTATCTGTTTACTTATTTTTATACTCGTAAACGGGTTAAATTTAATTATTCCTGTTCTGACTCAGCAGCGAGGTTGCCATATTCCTGCAACGTAAGAGCAATTTCCGAGTCCAGCTTCTTCGTCTTACAGTCAAAACTTTCCACTCGTTCTAATAATATCCATGACTGGCTCCTTATAAATGTCAAGAGGCATGAGCTCATCTAAGGAACACCTGGCCCTAGCGCTTGCACAATGTTAGGCTATAATCCTGGCTGGAAATCTCTCTCCGTTCCCTTAGAGACTGTATGATTCTTTCATTCCTTTCTCAAAGTACATGGATTCGACTCTCTCTGAGGCCATGGTACATGGGTTCATCTCACCCCTCCTTAGGTTAATAAATTTTCGAAAAATTTTGAGGAAATTTATTTCAATTATTTATAAAAATCTTATTTTTCCTTTAATAGTCGAAGCCATTCTAACGTTCTCCGTCCTTTTTGTTTCTTTATTCCTAAAAAATCCCACGATAATTTGATTTCTTTCATCTTTTTAAGTCATATCCGGTAATTGTGTCGGTTGGGTACGCTCTGTCCCTACCCTTTCTTTCTCCTTTTTATTTGTCTGGATATCAGGTTTCCAGAACCTCATTCTTCTTTACGGGTGTGGTCTATTCCTACCCGTTCCCTTATTTCATCATTCTCCTTCCTTAAATTGAAATTTTCTTCTTCAATAAAATCAATTATTTCTTTAAAGTTCCCTTCCTCTCTGGTTTATATTTGTATGGGTCTTTCTTAAAGGTCCCATTCATTCATTCATTCCCCTAGTGGACGTCTACACTTCAGGGTCATAAATTTCTTGTCACGTTCGGGTGTTTTGTTAGTCTTCCTCTAGTCTGGTGTATTCTCCAAACTTGACCCAAACAGTTTGTTTCTTTTCTTCTTTTATTAGACGGACTTCTTGTCGGTCTGTTTCTCTTTCCTCATTACATATTGTCAACTTAATGACCTTCTTTTAACGCATTACGGGTGCAACTGGCTTTACCCGTAACATCATCATTATTATTGTCAGAGTCCTCAAGTCTGTAAAATTTCATTTTAATTCTTAAGAGCTCGGTCTAACCTCACCTGACTCTTTTCGGTTTTCTACCACCTTCCTCATCTCTTTTTGAGATGGTATTTCAGACAAAATTAATTTTATTCCTTTTATTCTTCAACGGTTGCATCTGGCTTAACCCGTTGGTTCCAATGGAATAATTCTTTTCTTCATCTCGCATCGAGATGGCATTTCGAAAGAGTATTTCTTTTTTCGACTTTTCCAATTCTTTAGATCCTTCAGATTTCCCGTCTTTCTCTTCTTTTTATCCTTCCCTTTCTTTTTACGAAGTTTCCTACTGAAATATGCCTGAGCGTCCTCTTCCTCCAAGGCATTGTACATTGTCTCTCCTCCTTTCCTAGTTTCCATGGGGTATCTGTTTTCCTGTAAACCGACTACCAATTGCGGTTTTCCTCTTTCCTGATTTTCTTCAAAGGCATCTCCTTCCTTCTTTTCATTATCTCCAGCAATCTCATCTTTTCCTTTGAGGTTTTCTTGGCTCGTGTCTGGACCTCTTTCCATTTCTCTTTCCTTTTGTTGATATTTTTGATATTTCCTCATTAACTCAAGAATCTGTGCTTTCAACTGTTCCTTTTCTTTGTTGATTTGTATCTTATTTTCCTTATCCTCAGGAATTTCTTCTAGTTGTATCTCATCTTTCTTCACCTCCTGAATTTCTTCGGAGTTTTCTTCTTCAATTTCCATGACATCTTCAACCTCTGTTTCTATCGGTGCTTCGACAATAGTTTCTATCATGGTTTCATTTCCTTTCTCCATTTCTTCAGGAATTATTATTTCCATCTCTTCAACTTCCGCTTCTTTCATTATTTCCTGTTCGGAGATTATTTCTGGCTCTTCCAGCTCAACCTTTTTATCAAAATGATTCTCTTCACTTCGCAGCTCGTTTCCACTTTGGCTATCCTCCTGGTCTGGATTTACTACTTCCTCTTGAGTATCCATATCTTCTTCAGGAAGGATCTCAAGGTTGTTCTCAGTCTCCACTGGAGTTATTACGATTTCTTCTTCTTGTTTTTCTTCTCTAATATCAATTTTGGGCTCCTCTGGCACCGTGACTTCTTTTTCTTCTTCAATTTCAGCTTGTTTTTCCTCTTGGGCAACTATTTCATTTGCCTGACGGTTCTGCTCCCACATGTATTCCTCATATTTCTTTAAGTTATCATCTACCTGCCCGGTAAACAGCTCAAATTGACTTTTCATATCCCGCGCATCCTTTTGATTTTGATTTTTCATCTCAGTTACTTCGGTCTGAACTACACCAATTTTGTTCTCGAGGGTTCCTACTTTCTCCTTAACCTTTCCAAATCGGGTTCCTAGCTCATTCACACTTTGTTTTATTTCATCCCGGGATGTTTTACAGATATCGCTGTTAGATTTTATCTGAGCTTCTAATTTTTTCTGCACACCTTGGATCTGGGTTACAAGTTTCTTTTCACATTCCTCTACATTTTCTTTACATGCTTTTTCCATGCTATTTAATTTAGTTTCTATAGTACCAAAATTATCCTCTAAAATTTTAAAATTTTCTCGGCATTCATTTTGTGATTCTCCCATATTTTTGTTCATAGTATTTATTTGGCCTTGCAATTCTGACTGAAATACTTTATTTTCCCTTTGAATTTCACTTGCGATTTTCCCTTTTAAATCATTTAATTTGTCCCCAAACTTAGTGTCAAAATCTTGAAATTTGGTATTCATTGTTTCTTCTAAAACCTTGGACCCCTCTTTCATTTCCTTAATTTCAACCTTCAGTTCCTTATCCATTTTTATACAATTAGCTTCGATAGCTTCTAATTTGGTTCCCATGTTATCATTTTTAGCTTCGATATCTACTAATTTAGTTCCCATGTTATCACTTTTAGCTTCGATATCTACTAATTTAGTTCCCATATTAGCACTATCAGTTTTTAGTGACTCTAAACTTTGATTCATGGATCCTAACTTTTGGTTATTTTCCTCCGGTTGGCTGTCCAACTTATTCAAACTCTCATTTATGGATTCGAACACTTTGTTATTTTCATCCTTTTGGAGGCCCAATGTATTGTTTATAGCCTCCAACTTCTCATTGTTATCGGCTTTTATAGCCTCCAAAAGCCGTTGCATCTCTTCACTCAATGCCATCTTATTAGAATATAGTGGGCTACTAATGCCACATCGCTAGAACATGCTTGAGAGATAGTAATCTGAACCATTGTGTCCCAATTTCTTTAAAAATTTACTTTGGTACGGGTGTTTACTACACCGTACCCTTTTGATACTCTTCTTCAAACTCAAAGACCTTTATGTAAGTATTTAAAATTCAAAATTTCGAAAAACCATTTTTTTTAATGAAAATGTTGATTTTTCGAGAAAACTCGGGTTTTCCCTAGGAAAACTCATCCCTGCGTACTGGGCGCCAAAAAAAGTATAATGGGGGGTTGTTTAAATCCAGGGCTGCTCGGTGTGAGTTTCTAGGGACCCAATGCGGTCAGTTAACATTATACGTTGTAGCTACTACTATCATTACTTTACTTTTACATGAATCGATCGTCTTTAGTGTTCCTCTAATTATTAATCCAAGCACAGTATTTCTATTCACCCCCCTGTGCCCTTGCAGCAAGAAATATGCAAATCACAGTATGCCAGCATTGCTCAATTCGGGATTTTTCGGGGCTGCGGTAAGTTCTCCCACTCTGTGACTTACATATTTTGGATTAAATAGAGGATACACTTGCAAAAATAACAACAACATCAACTCCTATTTTAACACATTTAATTAATCAAAAATTATGGCGCTACAAACAAATAAACACATGAACTACTGACCAATATCATTCTACTTGTCCAAAGTGAACAAGGAATAGCATAAAAATAAAACAAATATTAGATTAAAACACATGGTTTTCTTTAAAACCAACAATTCATGATTATTTTCACTTCCATAAAGTACTTATCTTAAAGTTCCAAATAACTACGAGCTTCTTTGGCTCGAAACTTTCCCATAATAATGGTGTCATATTTTCTACACCTCAAGAATTATTTTTATCTTTTCTTATCATCAAAACAAATATATAATTACATTTAAAATTACATGTTAATTATTCACTTCAATATTTGGGCATATCACATGTTCTCCGTATTTACTATCTCTCTCAAAGTTTTGCAAATTCACTACGGTGATCGGGAAAACTATTTGTGTACTCCGGAGTTATAAAGATTACTTGACAAAGTCAAAAACTATGATCACTCCCGAAACCTAGTTATCTTCACAAAACTCGTGGATTCCTTTTTTTTCATACAATATTACAATAGGGATTTTATTTAATTAATTTGTCTTATAAGACCATTATCACATAAGAAAACTACGATCTGAATTGGCAAGCGATGATATCAATCTACAAGGACCTCGGTTCAACGCCCGGGTCATTAACAACTTTAAACACTCACGGTGTATTTAACACATCTTACAAGACGGTTTTTACCCACCCTCGCTCTATGAGGGTCAGGCCATTATACTCGGGCGTGATTTATGACAAGGAAAGCGACTCTCTGCCTAACCTACGGTGGCAGCTCTCTTCAATGCTTTAAAACAAACCTTCACATTATTCTCAGTTCTGTGGAGAGACCTGGCTTTTACTTCACTTATTTCCATTCAACAATATTCTTTGGCTCATAAACCACTTTCGTAACCTTGGCATTTATTAATTATGAGAGGGTCCTCATTGATTGGGAAGATTAATACACATTCTACGACGAATAATTAGGGGCTTTAACAACAAGAGGATTCTAGGTTCGAATCTCTTAACATACCTCGGGAACATTTCCACATCAGAGGACTTATACAAAACGCGATTTAGGGTCAAGCCGTATCTTACAGGACCTACGCTCAATAATACCGTACATTAGCTCCCTTTTAAATAATACACACATGGCCACGTGATCCACGTCACAATTTAGAGGACTTACAACATATCTCAATTCACTGCAATCAACTACCCTCCATAAGTAATTTACCAAGTACTTTAACTTTTACGCGTTCCTAGCGTGACCTTTTATTTAATTGCGTTCCATTACGTTACACATTACTTTACGGCCGAATGTCTTCCAAAGAACTGATAAATTTCATAGTAACAATTGATACATATCTTAATTCTTATGTTAATCTTTTCCGTTGACAATAAATCGCTCCCTTTTTAAGAACATGCAGTCACATCATGTCTTATACATTTGTTAAGGCTTCAACGCTGTATATTTTTATATCATTCAATTTAATCTTTATTTAGATTTCTTTACCTTGTTATTCACATCATGTTTTCATTCCTTACAAAAGCTCAAAAGCTATTTCTTTCATATAATTCAAATTTACCTTTATGTAAATATCTTTGTTATAATTATTATTATCACGCTTGCTTTTATAACATTCATTAAATATTGACATTTTTATTCCATGCATTTCCTCTACAGGATTTATTATTTCACATACTTATTTATTATTTCTTAAAACTTTATTTTCGTTCAGATCGCGTTCTTATTTAGTTATTATTCATTTAAAAACATCCCTTCTACTCAAAACTCCAGTGGAATTGTACACAAAAATTTTCCCGACACCAAAACATAATGAAAATCTTTACTTACATGTTTAAGGTCGCTTTCTGACCTTTATTCTCGTTTGATGTGATATTTTGGCCCACATTCTTGACCTACTCCATATTGTACAATCTCATCTTATGTACAGAAATTTCTTGACACATATTCACTATATTTAACACTGACAACATTTTTTTTTAATACACTGGTGTATCCGTTTTGAACACACATTAAAACACTAAAAAATATTACTCTGGTACATATTATAACACATATCACTGTGCATAAAACGCTTTAACTTTACCTAAAACACTTAAAATGACACTCTTATTTCTTTTCTTACAATATTTACACTTCACTCCTATCACACGGGCGTACCTCAACGATTTTTACGATTTCTGTCGGCTGTTGATGATCCCTGATGTGAATCCTATCGACCTGCATTGGACGTGTGATTTTACTCGTTCAAAGTTTCTCTCTCCTACAATGGAAACTACTGGTTTCAGTCTCTCAAAACCGCTTCTATTGTCTATTACTCGGCTTTACTTTATCTGCTTTAACTAGGCGATAAATGTCTTTTCTTTGCCGTCACCTTTATTTATATATGGTGGTCTATCGCACCCTATAGTTTCTATATCTTGGCCTCCCTTCGAGGACCGTATACTGTCTATCGTATATTTTTGACGTTTTCTCACTAGAGTACGTTTCCCTCTGGTTTCGAACCTAAGTTCCTAAGTTCCTTTCGCTTGAACTTCTATCTTTCGCGATCGTAATTACTGTTTATTCTTGTCCTTTACAGGACTTAATGTCTTTAACAATGTCTTTACTAGACGTAACGCCGTTTATTTGTTGGAGTTCTTATAACTTCGTAACTGTATTGAACTAGTGTTCTTCTGGAACTCGAAGTTCCCTACTGATCGCTGTGTCTTACTTTGGCGATATTGCTTTAAAGTCCGTATATTTAATGTTCTTTATAATTTAGGACTCTTCAAAGTCTCGAACTGCTAACCCTCAGCGTAGCGTACTTATATCGTAACTGGTCTACACTCGGTGAACTTGTAGCATAGCCTCCCACAGGCTCTGGATCGATGTCTGATACAGCTTAACGTCCCCCTCACGGGCTCTTGAATACTGCGTATACGATGTGGTGCAGCACTTCCGCTCACGGAATGCTCGTAGACTGAATTGATACAGCGTAACGCCTCCCTGGGCTATCGAAAACTGCATGTACTGATACAGCGTGACGTTCCCCTCACGGGCTCTCGTAGACTGCATGCACTGATGCAGAGTAACACCCCCTCACGGGCTGTCAGAATAACTGCATGTTTGGTCTGGCTCTGCCAGGAGCTTTATACCTTTCAGCCACAAAAAGATAAAACTCTAGTCCTTTTCGTGACCAACTTTTGAACTAATTGTCGCACAATTATAAAAATTATATATCCAGAAAGCTCGTCTTCCAAACGTAAAATAATCTTCCTGTGCATGGAAATCGATCGTGCATTTCCGAGATATTAATTAATTTCTCGTCCTCAACTGTGTGGGTGGTGCTGTTCTTTTTTTATTCTCCCACTCCTTGGGTCTCGGTGAACCCCCAATGACGTCTACTTGCGTTTGCAGTTTTCTCCTGTGCAATTTTTACAAGGTTTTTCTTTACACAAAAATCTCTAATCCAAATTGATTCACCGTACTGTATCTGTTTACTTATTTTTATACTCGTAAACGGGTTAAATTTAATTATTCCTGTTCTGACTCAGCAGCGAGGTTGCCATATTCCTGCAACGTAAGAGCAATTTCCGAGTCCAGCTTCTTCGTCTTACAGTCAAAACTTTCCACTCGTTCTAATAATATCCATGACTGGCTCCTTATAAATGTCAAGAGGCATGAGCTCATCTAAGGAACACCTGGCCCTAGCGCTTGCACAATGTTAGGCTATAATCCTGGCTGGAAATCTCTCTCCATTCCCTTAGAGACTGTATGATTCTTTCATTCCTTTCTCAAAGTACATGGATTCGACTCTCTCTGAGGCCATGGTACATGGGTTCATCTCACCCCTCCTTAGGTTAATAAATTTTCGAAAAATTTTGAGGAAATTTATTTCAATTATTTATAAAAATCTTATTTTTCCTTTAATAGTCGAAGCCATTCTAACGTTCTCCGTCCTTTTTGTTTCTTTATTCCTAAAAAATCCCACGATAATTTGATTTCTTTCATCTTTTTAAGTCATATCCGGTAATTGTGTCGGTTGGGTACGCTCTGTCCCTACCCTTTCTTTCTCCTTTTTATTTGTCTGGATATCAGGTTTCCAGAACCTCATTCTTCTTTACGGGTGTGGTCTATTCCTACCCGTTCCCTTATTTCATCATTCTCCTTCCTTAAATTGAAATTTTCTTCTTCAATAAAATCAATTATTTCTTTAAAGTTCCCTTCCTCTCTGGTTTATATTTGTATGGGTCTTTCTTAAAGGTCCCATTCATTCATTCATTCCCCTAGTGGACGTCTACACTTCAGGGTCATAAATTTCTTGTCACGTTCGGGTGTTTTGTTAGTCTTCCTCTAGTCTGGTGTATTCTCCAAACTTGACCCAAACAGTTTGTTTCTTTTCTTCTTTTATTAGACGGACTTCTTGTCGGTCTGTTTCTCTTTCCTCATTACATATTGTCAACTTAATGACCTTCTTTTAACGCATTACGGGTGCAACTGGCTTTACCCGTAACATCATCATTATTATTGTCAGAGTCCTCAAGTCTGTAAAATTTCATTTTAATTCTTAAGAGCTCGGTCTAACCTCACCTGACTCTTTTCGGTTTTCTACCACCTTCCTCATCTCTTTTTGAGATGGTATTTCAGACAAAATTAATTTTATTCCTTTTATTCTTCAACGGTTGCATCTGGCTTAACCCGTTGGTTCCAATGGAATAATTCTTTTCTTCATCTCGCATCGAGATGGCATTTCGAAAGAGTATTTCTTTTTTCGACTTTTCCAATTCTTTAGATCCTTCAGATTTCCCGTCTTTCTCTTCTTTTTATCCTTCCCTTTCTTTTTACGAAGTTTCCTACTGAAATATGCCTGAGCGTCCTCTTCCTCCAAGGCATTGTACATTGTCTCTCCTCCTTTCCTAGTTTCCATGGGGTATCTGTTTTCCTGTAAACCGACTACCAATTGCGGTTTTCCTCTTTCCTGATTTTCTTCAAAGGCATCTCCTTCCTTCTTTTCATTATCTCCAGCAATCTCATCTTTTCCTTTGAGGTTTTCTTGGCTCGTGTCTGGACCTCTTTCCATTTCTCTTTCCTTTTGTTGATATTTTTGATATTTCCTCATTAACTCAAGAATCTGTGCTTTCAACTGTTCCTTTTCTTTGTTGATTTGTATCTTATTTTCCTTATCCTCAGGAATTTCTTCTAGTTGTATCTCATCTTTCTTCACCTCCTGAATTTCTTCGGAGTTTTCTTCTTCAATTTCCATGACATCTTCAACCTCTGTTTCTATCGGTGCTTCGACAATAGTTTCTATCATGGTTTCATTTCCTTTCTCCATTTCTTCAGGAATTATTATTTCCATCTCTTCAACTTCCGCTTCTTTCATTATTTCCTGTTCGGAGATTATTTCTGGCTCTTCCAGCTCAACCTTTTTATCAAAATGATTCTCTTCACTTCGCAGCTCGTTTCCACTTTGGCTATCCTCCTGGTCTGGACTTACTACTTCCTCTTGAGTATCCATATCTTCTTCAGGAAGGATCTCAAGGTTGTTCTCAGTCTCCACTGGAGTTATTACGATTTCTTCTTCTTGTTTTTCTTCTCTAATATCAATTTTGGGCTCCTCTGGCACCGTGACTTCTTTTTCTTCTTCAATTTCAGCTTGTTTTTCCTCTTGGGCAACTATTTCATTTGCCTGACGGTTCTGCTCCCACATGTATTCCTCATATTTCTTTAAGTTATCATCTACCTGCCCGGTAAACAGCTCAAATTGACTTTTCATATCCCGCGCATCCTTTTGATTTTGATTTTTCATCTCAGTTACTTCGGTCTGAACTACACCAATTTTGTTCTCGAGGGTTCCTACTTTCTCCTTAACCTTTCCAAATCGGGTTCCTAGCTCATTCACACTTTGTTTTATTTCATCCCGGGATGTTTTACAGATATCGCTGTTAGATTTTATCTGAGCTTCTAATTTTTTCTGCACACCTTGGATCTGGGTTACAAGTTTCTTTTCACATTCCTCTACATTTTCTTTACATGCTTTTTCCATGCTATTTAATTTAGTTTCTATAGTACCAAAATTATCCTCTAAAATTTTAAAATTTTCTCGGCATTCATTTTGTGATTCTCCCATATTTTTGTTCATAGTATTTATTTGGCCTTGCAATTCTGACTGAAATACTTTATTTTCCCTTTGAATTTCACTTGCGATTTTCCCTTTTAAATCATTTAATTTGTCCCCAAACTTAGTGTCAAAATCTTGAAATTTGGTATTCATTGTTTCTTCTAAAACCTTGGACCCCTCTTTCATTTCCTTAATTTCAACCTTCAGTTCCTTATCCATTTTTATACAATTAGCTTCGATAGCTTCTAATTTGGTTCCCATGTTATCATTTTTAGCTTCGATATCTACTAATTTAGTTCCCATGTTATCACTTTTAGCTTCGATATCTACTAATTTAGTTCCCATATTAGCACTATCAGTTTTTAGTGACTCTAAACTTTGATTCATGGATCCTAACTTTTGGTTATTTTCCTCCGGTTGGCTGTCCAACTTATTCAAACTCTCATTTATGGATTCGAACACTTTGTTATTTTCATCCTTTTGGAGGCCCAATGTATTGTTTATAGCCTCCAACTTCTCATTGTTATCGGCTTTTATAGCCTCCAAAAGCCGTTGCATCTCTTCACTCAATGCCATCTTATTAGAATATAGTGGGCTACTAATGCCACATCGCTAGAACATGCTTGAGAGATAGTAATCTGAACCATTGTGTCCCAATTTCTTTAAAAATTTACTTTGGTACGGGTGTTTACTACACCGTACCCTTTTGATACTCTTCTTCAAACTCAAAGACCTTTATGTAAGTATTTAAAATTCAAAATTTCGAAAAACCATTTTTTTTAATGAAAATGTTGATTTTTCGAGAAAACTCGGGTTTTCCCTAGGAAAACTCATCCCTGCGTACTGGGCGCCAAAAAAAGTATAATGGGGGGTTGTTTAAATCCAGGGCTGCTCGGTGTGAGTTTCTAGGGACCCAATGCGGTCAGTTAACATTATACGTTGTAGCTACTACTATCATTACTTTACTTTTACATGAATCGATCGTCTTTAGTGTTCCTCTAATTATTAATCCAAGCACAGTATTTCTATTCACCCCCCTGTGCCCTTGCAGCAAGAAATATGCAAATCACAGTATGCCAGCATTGCTCAATTCGGGATTTTTCGGGGCTGCGGTAAGTTCTCCCACTCTGTGACTTACATATTTTGGATTAAATAGAGGATACACTTGCAAAAATAACAACAACATCAACTCCTATTTTAACACATTTAATTAATCAAAAATTATGGCGCTACAAACAAATAAACACATGAACTACTGACCAATATCATTCTACTTGTCCAAAGTGAACAAGGAATAGCATAAAAATAAAACAAATATTAGATTAAAACACATGGTTTTCTTTAAAACCAACAATTCATGATTATTTTCACTTCCATAAAGTACTTATCTTAAAGTTCCAAATAACTACGAGCTTCTTTGGCTCGAAACTTTCCCATAATAATGGTGTCATATTTTCTACACCTCAAGAATTATTTTTATCTTTTCTTATCATCAAAACAAATATATAATTACATTTAAAATTACATGTTAATTATTCACTTCAATATTTGGGCATATCACATGTTCTCCGTATTTACTATCTCTCTCAAGTTTTGCAAATTCACTACGGTGATCGGGAAAACTATTTGTGTACTCCGGAGTTATAAAGATTACTTGACAAAGTCAAAAACTATGATCACTCCCGAAACCTAGTTATCTTCACAAAACTCGTGGATTCCTTTTTTTTCATACAATATTACAATAGGGATTTTATTTAATTAATTTGTCTTATAAGACCATTATCACATAAGAAAACTACGATCTGAATTGGCAAGCGATGATATCAATCTACAAGGACCTCGGTTCAACGCCCGGGTCATTAACAACTTTAAACACTCACGGTGTATTTAACACATCTTACAAGACGGTTTTTACCCACCCTCGCTCTATGAGGGTCAGGCCATTATACTCGGGCGTGATTTATGACAAGGAAAGCGACTCTCTGCCTAACCTACGGTGGCAGCTCTCTTCAATGCTTTAAAACAAACCTTCACATTATTCTCAGTTCTGTGGAGAGACCTGGCTTTTACTTCACTTATTTCCATTCAACAATATTCTTTGGCTCATAAACCACTTTCGTAACCTTGGCATTTATTAATTATGAGAGGGTCCTCATTGATTGGGAAGATTAATACACATTCTACGACGAATAATTAGGGGCTTTAACAACAAGAGGATTCTAGGTTCGAATCTCTTAACATACCTCGGGAACATTTCCACATCAGAGGACTTATACAAAACGCGATTTAGGGTCAAGCCGTATCTTACAGGACCTACGCTCAATAATACCGTACATTAGCTCCCTTTTAAATAATACACACATGGCCTCGTGATCCACGTCACAATTTAGAGGACTTACAACATATCTCAATTCACTGCAATCAACTACCCTCCATAAGTAATTTACCAAGTACTTTAACTTTTACGCGTTCCTAGCGTGACCTTTTATTTAATTGCGTTCCATTACGTTACACATTACTTTACGGCCGAATGTCTTCCAAAGAACTGATAAATTTCATAGTAACAATTGATACATATCTTAATTCTTATGTTAATCTTTTCCGTTGACAATAAATCGCTCCCTTTTTAAGAACATGCAGTCACATCATGTCTTATACATTTGTTAAGGCTTCAACGCTGTATATTTTTATATCATTCAATTTAATCTTTATTTAGATTTCTTTACCTTGTTATTCACATCATGTTTTCATTCCTTACAAAAGCTCAAAAGCTATTTCTTTCATATAATTCAAATTTACCTTTATGTAAATATCTTTGTTATAATTATTATTATCACGCTTGCTTTTATAACATTCATTAAATATTGACATTTTTATTCCATGCATTTCCTCTACAGGATTTATTATTTCACATACTTATTTATTATTTCTTAAAACTTTATTTTCGTTCAGATCGCGTTCTTATTTAGTTATTATTCATTTAAAAACATCCCTTCTACTCAAAACTCCAGTGGAATTGTACACAAAAATTTTCCCGACACCAAAACATAATGAAAATCTTTACTTACATGTTTAAGGTCGCTTTCTGACCTTTATTCTCGTTTGATGTGATATTTTGGCCCACATTCTTGACCTACTCCATATTGTACAATCTCATCTTATGTACAGAAATTTCTTGACACATATTCACTATATTTAACACTGACAACATTTTTTTTTAATACACTGGTGTATCCGTTTTGAACACACATTAAAACACTAAAAAATATTACTCTGGTACATATTATAACACATATCACTGTGCATAAAACGCTTTAACTTTACCTAAAACACTTAAAATGACACTCTTATTTCTTTTCTTACAATATTTACACTTCACTCCTATCACACGGGCGTACCTCAACGATTTTTACGATTTCTGTCGGCTGTTGATGATCCCTGATGTGAATCCTATCGACCTGCATTGGACGTGTGATTTTACTCGTTCAAAGTTTCTCTCTCCTACAATGGAAACTACTGGTTTCAGTCTCTCAAAACCGCTTCTATTGTCTATTACTCGGCTTTACTTTATCTGCTTTAACTAGGCGATAAATGTCTTTTCTTTGCCGTCACCTTTATTTATATATGGTGGTCTATCGCACCCTATAGTTTCTATATCTTGGCCTCCCTTCGAGGACCGTATACTGTCTATCGTATATTTTTGACGTTTTCTCACTAGAGTACGTTTCCCTCTGGTTTCGAACCTAAGTTCCTAAGTTCCTTTCGCTTGAACTTCTATCTTTCGCGATCGTAATTACTGTTTATTCTTGTCCTTTACAGGACTTAATGTCTTTAACAATGTCTTTACTAGACGTAACGCCGTTTATTTGTTGGAGTTCTTATAACTTCGTAACTGTATTGAACTAGTGTTCTTCTGGAACTCGAAGTTCCCTACTGATCGCTGTGTCTTACTTTGGCGATATTGCTTTAAAGTCCGTATATTTAATGTTCTTTATAATTTAGGACTCTTCAAAGTCTCGAACTGCTAACCCTCAGCGTAGCGTACTTATATCGTAACTGGTCTACACTCGGTGAACTTGTAGCATAGCCTCCCACAGGCTCTGGATCGATGTCTGATACAGCTTAACGTCCCCCTCACGGGCTCTTGAATACTGCGTATACGATGTGGTGCAGCACTTCCGCTCACGGAATGCTCGTAGACTGAATTGATACAGCGTAACGCCTCCCTGGGCTATCGAAAACTGCATGTACTGATACAGCGTGACGTTCCCCTCACGGGCTCTCGTAGACTGCATGCACTGATGCAGAGTAACACCCCCTCACGGGCTGTCAGAATAACTGCATGTTTGGTCTGGCTCTGCCAGGAGCTTTATACCTTTCAGCCACAAAAAGATAAAACTCTAGTCCTTTTCGTGACCAACTTTTGAACTAATTGTCGCACAATTATAAAAATTATATATCCAGAAAGCTCGTCTTCCAAACGTAAAATAATCTTCCTGTGCATGGAAATCGATCGTGCATTTCCGAGATATTAATTAATTTCTCGTCCTCAACTGTGTGGGTGGTGCTGTTCTTTTTTTATTCTCCCACTCCTTGGGTCTCGGTGAACCCCCAATGACGTCTACTTGCGTTTGCAGTTTTCTCCTGTGCAATTTTTACAAGGTTTTTCTTTACACAAAAATCTCTAATCCAAATTGATTCACCGTACTGTATCTGTTTACTTATTTTTATACTCGTAAACGGGTTAAATTTAATTATTCCTGTTCTGACTCAGCAGCGAGGTTGCCATATTCCTGCAACGTAAGAGCAATTTCCGAGTCCAGCTTCTTCGTCTTACAGTCAAAACTTTCCACTCGTTCTAATAATATCCATGACTGGCTCCTTATAAATGTCAAGAGGCATGAGCTCATCTAAGGAACACCTGGCCCTAGCGCTTGCACAATGTTAGGCTATAATCCTGGCTGGAAATCTCTCTCCGTTCCCTTAGAGACTGTATGATTCTTTCATTCCTTTCTCAAAGTACATGGATTCGACTCTCTCTGAGGCCATGGTACATGGGTTCATCTCACCCCTCCTTAGGTTAATAAATTTTCGAAAAATTTTGAGGAAATTTATTTCAATTATTTATAAAAATCTTATTTTTCCTTTAATAGTCGAAGCCATTCTAACGTTCTCCGTCCTTTTTGTTTCTTTATTCCTAAAAAATCCCACGATAATTTGATTTCTTTCATCTTTTTAAGTCATATCCGGTAATTGTGTCGGTTGGGTACGCTCTGTCCCTACCCTTTCTTTCTCCTTTTTATTTGTCTGGATATCAGGTTTCCAGAACCTCATTCTTCTTTACGGGTGTGGTCTATTCCTACCCGTTCCCTTATTTCATCATTCTCCTTCCTTAAATTGAAATTTTCTTCTTCAATAAAATCAATTATTTCTTTAAAGTTCCCTTCCTCTCTGGTTTATATTTGTATGGGTCTTTCTTAAAGGTCCCATTCATTCATTCATTCCCCTAGTGGACGTCTACACTTCAGGGTCATAAATTTCTTGTCACGTTCGGGTGTTTTGTTAGTCTTCCTCTAGTCTGGTGTATTCTCCAAACTTGACCCAAACAGTTTGTTTCTTTTCTTCTTTTATTAGACGGACTTCTTGTCGGTCTGTTTCTCTTTCCTCATTACATATTGTCAACTTAATGACCTTCTTTTAACGCATTACGGGTGCAACTGGCTTTACCCGTAACATCATCATTATTATTGTCAGAGTCCTCAAGTCTGTAAAATTTCATTTTAATTCTTAAGAGCTCGGTCTAACCTCACCTGACTCTTTTCGGTTTTCTACCACCTTCCTCATCTCTTTTTGAGATGGTATTTCAGACAAAATTAATTTTATTCCTTTTATTCTTCAACGGTTGCATCTGGCTTAACCCGTTGGTTCCAATGGAATAATTCTTTTCTTCATCTCGCATCGAGATGGCATTTCGAAAGAGTATTTCTTTTTTCGACTTTTCCAATTCTTTAGATCCTTCAGATTTCCCGTCTTTCTCTTCTTTTTATCCTTCCCTTTCTTTTTACGAAGTTTCCTACTGAAATATGCCTGAGCGTCCTCTTCCTCCAAGGCATTGTACATTGTCTCTCCTCCTTTCCTAGTTTCCATGGGGTATCTGTTTTCCTGTAAACCGACTACCAATTGCGGTTTTCCTCTTTCCTGATTTTCTTCAAAGGCATCTCCTTCCTTCTTTTCATTATCTCCAGCAATCTCATCTTTTCCTTTGAGGTTTTCTTGGCTCGTGTCTGGACCTCTTTCCATTTCTCTTTCCTTTTGTTGATATTTTTGATATTTCCTCATTAACTCAAGAATCTGTGCTTTCAACTGTTCCTTTTCTTTGTTGATTTGTATCTTATTTTCCTTATCCTCAGGAATTTCTTCTAGTTGTATCTCATCTTTCTTCACCTCCTGAATTTCTTCGGAGTTTTCTTCTTCAATTTCCATGACATCTTCAACCTCTGTTTCTATCGGTGCTTCGACAATAGTTTCTATCATGGTTTCATTTCCTTTCTCCATTTCTTCAGGAATTATTATTTCCATCTCTTCAACTTCCGCTTCTTTCATTATTTCCTGTTCGGAGATTATTTCTGGCTCTTCCAGCTCAACCTTTTTATCAAAATGATTCTCTTCACTTCGCAGCTCGTTTCCACTTTGGCTATCCTCCTGGTCTGGACTTACTACTTCCTCTTGAGTATCCATATCTTCTTCAGGAAGGATCTCAAGGTTGTTCTCAGTCTCCACTGGAGTTATTACGATTTCTTCTTCTTGTTTTTCTTCTCTAATATCAATTTTGGGCTCCTCTGGCACCGTGACTTCTTTTTCTTCTTCAATTTCAGCTTGTTTTTCCTCTTGGGCAACTATTTCATTTGCCTGACGGTTCTGCTCCCACATGTATTCCTCATATTTCTTTAAGTTATCATCTACCTGCCCGGTAAACAGCTCAAATTGACTTTTCATATCCCGCGCATCCTTTTGATTTTGATTTTTCATCTCAGTTACTTCGGTCTGAACTACACCAATTTTGTTCTCGAGGGTTCCTACTTTCTCCTTAACCTTTCCAAATCGGGTTCCTAGCTCATTCACACTTTGTTTTATTTCATCCCGGGATGTTTTACAGATATCGCTGTTAGATTTTATCTGAGCTTCTAATTTTTTCTGCACACCTTGGATCTGGGTTACAAGTTTCTTTTCACATTCCTCTACATTTTCTTTACATGCTTTTTCCATGCTATTTAATTTAGTTTCTATAGTACCAAAATTATCCTCTAAAATTTTAAAATTTTCTCGGCATTCATTTTGTGATTCTCCCATATTTTTGTTCATAGTATTTATTTGGCCTTGCAATTCTGACTGAAATACTTTATTTTCCCTTTGAATTTCACTTGCGATTTTCCCTTTTAAATCATTTAATTTGTCCCCAAACTTAGTGTCAAAATCTTGAAATTTGGTATTCATTGTTTCTTCTAAAACCTTGGACCCCTCTTTCATTTCCTTAATTTCAACCTTCAGTTCCTTATCCATTTTTATACAATTAGCTTCGATAGCTTCTAATTTGGTTCCCATGTTATCATTTTTAGCTTCGATATCTACTAATTTAGTTCCCATGTTATCACTTTTAGCTTCGATATCTACTAATTTAGTTCCCATATTAGCACTATCAGTTTTTAGTGACTCTAAACTTTGATTCATGGATCCTAACTTTTGGTTATTTTCCTCCGGTTGGCTGTCCAACTTATTCAAACTCTCATTTATGGATTCGAACACTTTGTTATTTTCATCCTTTTGGAGGCCCAATGTATTGTTTATAGCCTCCAACTTCTCCTTGTTATCGGCTTTTATAGCCTCCAAAAGCCGTTGCATCTCTTCACTCAATGCCATCTTATTAGAATATAGTGGGCTACTAATGCCACATCGCTAGAACATGCTTGAGAGATAGTAATCTGAACCATTGTGTCCCAATTTCTTTAAAAATTTACTTTGGTACGGGTGTTTACTACACCGTACCCTTTTGATACTCTTCTTCAAACTCAAAGACCTTTATGTAAGTATTTAAAATTCAAAATTTCGAAAAACCATTTTTTTTAATGAAAATGTTGATTTTTCGAGAAAACTCGGGTTTTCCCTAGGAAAACTCATCCCTGCGTACTGGGCGCCAAAAAAAGTATAATGGGGGGTTGTTTAAATCCAGGGCTGCTCGGTGTGAGTTTCTAGGGACCCAATGCGGTCAGTTAACATTATACGTTGTAGCTACTACTATCATTACTTTACTTTTACATGAATCGATCGTCTTTAGTGTTCCTCTAATTATTAATCCAAGCACAGTATTTCTATTCACCCCCCTGTGCCCTTGCAGCAAGAAATATGCAAATCACAGTATGCCAGCATTGCTCAATTCGGGATTTTTCGGGGCTGCGGTAAGTTCTCCCACTCTGTGACTTACATATTTTGGATTAAATAGAGGATACACTTGCAAAAATAACAACAACATCAACTCCTATTTTAACACATTTAATTAATCAAAAATTATGGCGCTACAAACAAATAAACACATGAACTACTGACCAATATCATTCTACTTGTCCAAAGTGAACAAGGAATAGCATAAAAATAAAACAAATATTAGATTAAAACACATGGTTTTCTTTAAAACCAACAATTCATGATTATTTTCACTTCCATAAAGTACTTATCTTAAAGTTCCAAATAACTACGAGCTTCTTTGGCTCGAAACTTTCCCATAATAATGGTGTCATATTTTCTACACCTCAAGAATTATTTTTATCTTTTCTTATCATCAAAACAAATATATAATTACATTTAAAATTACATGTTAATTATTCACTTCAATATTTGGGCATATCACATGTTCTCCGTATTTACTATCTCTCTCAAGTTTTGCAAATTCACTACGGTGATCGGGAAAACTATTTGTGTACTCCGGAGTTATAAAGATTACTTGACAAAGTCAAAAACTATGATCACTCCCGAAACCTAGTTATCTTCACAAAACTCGTGGATTCCTTTTTTTTCATACAATATTACAATAGGGATTTTATTTAATTAATTTGTCTTATAAGACCATTATCACATAAGAAAACTACGATCTGAATTGGCAAGCGATGATATCAATCTACAAGGACCTCGGTTCAACGCCCGGGTCATTAACAACTTTAAACACTCACGGTGTATTTAACACATCTTACAAGACGGTTTTTACCCACCCTCGCTCTATGAGGGTCAGGCCATTATACTCGGGCGTGATTTATGACAAGGAAAGCGACTCTCTGCCTAACCTACGGTGGCAGCTCTCTTCAATGCTTTAAAACAAACCTTCACATTATTCTCAGTTCTGTGGAGAGACCTGGCTTTTACTTCACTTATTTCCATTCAACAATATTCTTTGGCTCATAAACCACTTTCGTAACCTTGGCATTTATTAATTATGAGAGGGTCCTCATTGATTGGGAAGATTAATACACATTCTACGACGAATAATTAGGGGCTTTAACAACAAGAGGATTCTAGGTTCGAATCTCTTAACATACCTCGGGAACATTTCCACATCAGAGGACTTATACAAAACGCGATTTAGGGTCAAGCCGTATCTTACAGGACCTACGCTCAATAATACCGTACATTAGCTCCCTTTTAAATAATACACACATGGCCTCGTGATCCACGTCACAATTTAGAGGACTTACAACATATCTCAATTCACTGCAATCAACTACCCTCCATAAGTAATTTACCAAGTACTTTAACTTTTACGCGTTCCTAGCGTGACCTTTTATTTAATTGCGTTCCATTACGTTACACATTACTTTACGGCCGAATGTCTTCCAAAGAACTGATAAATTTCATAGTAACAATTGATACATATCTTAATTCTTATGTTAATCTTTTCCGTTGACAATAAATCGCTCCCTTTTTAAGAACATGCAGTCACATCATGTCTTATACATTTGTTAAGGCTTCAACGCTGTATATTTTTATATCATTCAATTTAATCTTTATTTAGATTTCTTTACCTTGTTATTCACATCATGTTTTCATTCCTTACAAAAGCTCAAAAGCTATTTCTTTCATATAATTCAAATTTACCTTTATGTAAATATCTTTGTTATAATTATTATTATCACGCTTGCTTTTATAACATTCATTAAATATTGACATTTTTATTCCATGCATTTCCTCTACAGGATTTATTATTTCACATACTTATTTATTATTTCTTAAAACTTTATTTTCGTTCAGATCGCGTTCTTATTTAGTTATTATTCATTTAAAAACATCCCTTCTACTCAAAACTCCAGTGGAATTGTACACAAAAATTTTCCCGACACCAAAACATAATGAAAATCTTTACTTACATGTTTAAGGTCGCTTTCTGACCTTTATTCTCGTTTGATGTGATATTTTGGCCCACATTCTTGACCTACTCCATATTGTACAATCTCATCTTATGTACAGAAATTTCTTGACACATATTCACTATATTTAACACTGACAACATTTTTTTTAATACACTGGTGTATCCGTTTTGAACACACATTAAAACACTAAAAAATATTACTCTGGTACATATTATAACACATATCACTGTGCATAAAACGCTTTAACTTTACCTAAAACACTTAAAATGACACTCTTATTTCTTTTCTTACAATATTTACACTTCACTCCTATCACACGGGCGTACCTCAACGATTTTTACGATTTCTGTCGGCTGTTGATGATCCCTGATGTGAATCCTATCGACCTGCATTGGACGTGTGATTTTACTCGTTCAAAGTTTCTCTCTCCTACAATGGAAACTACTGGTTTCAGTCTCTCAAAACCGCTTCTATTGTCTATTACTCGGCTTTACTTTATCTGCTTTAACTAGGCGATAAATGTCTTTTCTTTGCCGTCACCTTTATTTATATATGGTGGTCTATCGCACCCTATAGTTTCTATATCTTGGCCTCCCTTCGAGGACCGTATACTGTCTATCGTATATTTTTGACGTTTTCTCACTAGAGTACGTTTCCCTCTGGTTTCGAACCTAAGTTCCTAAGTTCCTAAGTTCCTTTCGCTTGAACTTCTATCTTTCGCGATCGTAATTACTGTTTATTCTTGTCCTTTACAGGACTTAATGTCTTTAACAATGTCTTTACTAGACGTAACGCCGTTTATTTGTTGGAGTTCTTATAACTTCGTAACTGTATTGAACTAGTGTTCTTCTGGAACTCGAAGTTCCCTACTGATCGCTGTGTCTTACTTTGGCGATATTGCTTTAAAGTCCGTATATTTAATGTTCTTTATAATTTAGGACTCTTCAAAGTCTCGAACTGCTAACCCTCAGCGTAGCGTACTTATATCGTAACTGGTCTACACTCGGTGAACTTGTAGCATAGCCTCCCACAGGCTCTGGATCGATGTCTGATACAGCTTAACGTCCCCCTCACGGGCTCTTGAATACTGCGTATACGATGTGGTGCAGCACTTCCGCTCACGGAATGCTCGTAGACTGAATTGATACAGCGTAACGCCTCCCTGGGCTATCGAAAACTGCATGTACTGATACAGCGTGACGTTCCCCTCACGGGCTCTCGTAGACTGCATGCACTGATGCAGAGTAACACCCCCTCACGGGCTGTCAGAATAACTGCATGTTTGGTCTGGCTCTGCCAGGAGCTTTATACCTTTCAGCCACAAAAAGATAAAACTCTAGTCCTTTTCGTGACCAACTTTTGAACTAATTGTCGCACAATTATAAAAATTATATATCCAGAAAGCTCGTCTTCCAAACGTAAAATAATCTTCCTGTGCATGGAAATCGATCGTGCATTTCCGAGATATTAATTAATTTCTCGTCCTCAACTGTGTGGGTGGTGCTGTTCTTTTTTTATTCTCCCACTCCTTGGGTCTCGGTGAACCCCCAATGACGTCTACTTGCGTTTGCAGTTTTCTCCTGTGCAATTTTTACAAGGTTTTTCTTTACACAAAAATCTCTAATCCAAATTGATTCACCGTACTGTATCTGTTTACTTATTTTTATACTCGTAAACGGGTTAAATTTAATTATTCCTGTTCTGACTCAGCAGCGAGGTTGCCATATTCCTGCAACGTAAGAGCAATTTCCGAGTCCAGCTTCTTCGTCTTACAGTCAAAACTTTCCACTCGTTCTAATAATATCCATGACTGGCTCCTTATAAATGTCAAGAGGCATGAGCTCATCTAAGGAACACCTGGCCCTAGCGCTTGCACAATGTTAGGCTATAATCCTGGCTGGAAATCTCTCTCCGTTCCCTTAGAGACTGTATGATTCTTTCATTCCTTTCTCAAAGTACATGGATTCGACTCTCTTTGAGGCCATGGTACATGGGTTCAGTATGGACACGTGAAAAGAATGGGAGAAGAGAGAATACCACGGAAAATATTGGAAATGGAGTGGAAGAAAAAGAGACCTAGGGGAAGAGCAAGGGATAGGTGGATAAAGGGGGTGAAGAAAAGTGTCGAGAGAAAAGGAGTTAATTGGACAACAGTGACAGACGAGAAGTGGTGGATAGACAGAAAACGATGGAGAGGCTTGTGCTCCAAGCAGACCCAACCTGCGGTTGGAAACTGCGCTAGTTGATGATGATGATTCGTGGGGAGCGTGATGGCGTAGTGACTTAGCTGCTTGTCTTTCACCCGAACGGCCGGAGTTCGAATTCCGGTGACAGCGGGGTGGAATTTTCACCTGAAAAAATCACGTGGTGTCAGGAAGGGCATCCGGCCCTAAATCCCCGGCCTAAACTAAAATGAGCCTGATTGACTCCGGCGACCCCAAATTATTGGGAAAAGCCAAAGAAAGTTTTTATACGTCCAGCTTGGCTTCACCCACAGACTCTACAAGAGGTCATTACTCGACTGCCGCAAGGACGGTGTCTAGCAGCTGGACACATGTTGTCCGCTGGGGATGATGACAGGCCGATCGCCCAGGCGGCCGCTAACTTGGGTCTAAAATAGAGCCCTGTTATCACTAGACAGTGGCACGTGAGCGTCATCTGATTAACAATAATTTGAGATTATGTGTAAGGAATTTTGATATTCTTCACAAAATAATGACATAGTAAGAGACTTTCTGTCTCACAATAATTGCACAGATCATTCCTCTACCGTCGCAAGGACAGTGTCTTGGATCTAGACACACTTTATCAGCAGGTATAACAGGGGATAGTGACAGACCGATCACTAACTTGAATGTTGTGTCAAGAGGACAAGGTCACTGAAAAGTTATGCGGAAATCTGTGTCACTCCTCAACTGCCCATTTTGGCGCAATTAAAATTAATGAAAATAATATTGCACAAAATATGAAGTAGCTAACGGAAACAAAGAAAACATCTGGAAAATATAAAGGTTAATAGTTCATCAACGTTGTAACTAGATAATAAATTGCGAAAATTGATGTTTGCTCTAATGATTTGGATACGTGCCTGCAAGCTTATCTTCAGTACAATGTGCGAGAAAGAAAATGTATACAGTATTCTACAAAATATAAGGGCAGGGAGCAGGGTGTAACTTTTTACCAGCCCTTCTTGGGCGACTGATTTAAAACTTCCCAAAATCATCCTCCTATTTTTGATCGGAAGTACTTCATCATATACCACACAATTGAAATGGCAGGGTCGTGGAGTGTTGGACACACATTTGGTCAACCTAACTGGTATCATTTGGGCGTTCAACTATTAGGTGTAATTCCCTATAAAGAAAACTAATTATAACCTTCAAAATATGTGTATTAATATCAACTTTAAACATATGGCGGGGACTCTCGTCGAACAGACTATGGTTTACTATCTTCTCTCCTCGGCAATGACGAAAACATGTGACCCAAAATGAATGTTGGAATATAAAGATGTTTGTTACTCACTCATCGACGATCTAGCAGATAATCTACGAGACATGCTCGATAGATCAGTTCTCCCCAGCATTTCTAAGATTTTCCACACGTGGTTTGAGGTTAGAGATGTTTACTGGTTTACATAGCCACATCTCTGCGAGAGAAATGAATGTGCTTCCGTACCCAACTTGAATTGTGCTAACAGAGATAACATCGTTGTGATATGTAGCCGTTTCGAGTACATTCACAAGCCATGCTTTCAACAAAACTGTTTCTCCAAATAGGCCTACGCCAAATTACGAGAACGCGACCTTTCCAATCAGACGCTACAATAGAAGTGAAGCCCCGCTATACACGAAAATCCCACCTCTCATCTTGTAAACACATGTTTTCGTCTTTCTCCGCCAGGGTCATGATACCCTCCAACCCATACAAAATACACCAATAATCTCGAACCCATGTATATTTCTTACAACTCGTGGCGCGAAACTCTTCTCTGACGTCAGAACCTTACACAATTTACACAAAGCTTTCTTCAAGACAAGGGAAGTTATTCTCGGCCCAATCTAAATTTGGCCTAGAGTTTCCTGCTGTTGCAACATCTTGTAGCTTACCTACACAATCCGCTGTCTTGTATACTGACATCTCCCATACAAATTAAATGAAATATTCCTGACTGAGTCCCCGAGATACACAAGATATATATACACTAAATAAAATGAAATTCTACAACCTAAATGATGATGATGAACAAGAAAAGAAATGGTATGAACAAATTACCCTAACCTGACTTCTCTTGCAGTCAACCAAATAAGGGTTTGGGAACATTGTGACCGGAACAGTCACAATACGCCCCCATGTGATTCACACGGGTGAAACAAGTGTGGATCACAAACACTCAAACAAGCAACGCACTGAAAACACAAAGAATTACACTATTACATAAATAAACCCTGGAAGACATATATACATACACACATGTCAAATTTTCACACATTCTCACTCTCTCGAATGTCTTATTGTGTCCATTTCCTAGCCTCACTGATTTCTCTCAAGTGTCTTAGGTCTACCACTTCATTTTCTTCGTCTCATCATGAGACCCTATCGCTTCACAAGCCATGGTATTTGCCTGCACAGGCCTTATCATACCATCTATCCATCTAACACTCGATGCCACTTTGCTGGTTAGCATTCTTCGTCACATCTCTTGAGTTTTGTCATGCCATCACGTTATGTTGACTGATTCTCTAAGAGTCCATGCCATATTATTTTACAGAGTGATATCTACGGAGATTCCTAATATTATGTGTACTGACAGACTTACCATCCTGGTCCGTTAAACTATAGGCACACTCACCAATACGTTTAACCACCTTAAAAGACCCCTGAAATAGATGAAAAAACTTCCCTATCTCCTTATCTACAGCTGAAGACGGATATGGAACCCTCAGAAGCACCTGATCGCCTACTTCAAAAGAATCAAACTTTACCCGCTTCTGCTGGCGCCTACGCTTATTCCCTGCCTTGATTAAGTTGTCCCTAGCCAGCTGGATACAAACATCCTTCCCAATCTCCTCTCCCGTGACCAAACCTAGCATTCTAGCAAGCTCATTGGTAGGCTTCCTACCATACTGAATTTCATAGGGAGTGCATTTTACACTCTCATGGAACGTACTATTGAACCATCGTTCAATATCTCCTAACTTGGAGAACCACGCATTGTGGCGATTGCTCACATAGGTGCGAAATACTCTCCCTAATTCTCTCATAACTCGTTCGGACAAATTCCCTTGAGGATATCGAATAGATGAGAATATGTGCTTGATACCCAATTCACTCAACTTGGTTTTCCAGATCTTTGAGGTGAATTGACTACCGTGGTCTGATAGTATCCTGAGAGGCACCCCAAACTCAGGTACATACTTATCAGTGATCTGTAGGACACAACCCTTCCCGGTCGCTTTTCTCAGGGGATACAGTTTGACGAGTTTACTGAATGCGTCAACAACCACGAAGATATACTGATATCCAAACTGAGCTTTAACCAATGGACCATACAGATCGACACAGAGTAAATCCCTTGGTTTTTCTGTGATCACCATTTGCCGAGGTCCCTCAAGAAACCTCGTTGGGCATTTACACCGTTGACACGAGTCACAACTTGCCAGAACTTTCCTAATCTGCCTTCCCATGTTCTTCCAAATGAAATGCTGCTGAACAGCAAAAAGAACCTTGCTTGATCCAAAATGCCCTAAAGCCTTGTGATGATACCAAATCATCGTTACCTGCAATGAGCTTGGCACACACACTCTCCAGGCACCTTCATGGCACAGCCTAGCCAAGAAACCACACTCCAACTTGTACCAATACTTTCCAACCTTAATTCTACTATCCACATCCATACCTCTCAACTGAGTCAAGATATCACCTAAGACCTCATCCTTCTCCTGCTCTACAAGCAGATTCCTTAAGCAGCGTATCTCATAATCACACTCGCTTACCTTGGTTACGCAGATAACAACACCTTCCTGTACCTCCAGTACCTGATGACCCTCATCACCCCCAATGTTTCTACTCATGAAGTCAGCCACAATGTTCTCAGTACCCTTAATATGCCTTACCTCAAAGTTATATTCACTTATAGCCAATATCCACCTTGACATCCTGTTCGAAGTGAGCTTGCAGGATCCAATAAAAAGTAATGCATGATGGTCAGTCAGTATCTGCAACTTACTGCCCAACACATAACTCCTAAACTTCCCTAGAGAGTATACGATTGCTAACATCTCTATTTCAGTAATTGTATATCTCTTCTCCGCCATGCTTAGCCCTCTGCTTGCTAATGAGACAATCCCTAGATTGCCCTCACTATCCTCCTGACACAAAATGCCTGAGATGCCTTGCATGCTCGCATCAGTCATCAAAATGTAGGGACAATCCAGACGAGGATACCTAAGCATGACAGTCTCTACAAAGCCTCTCTTCAACTCCTTAAAAGCCTCATCGTGCACCTGGGTCCATACCCACTTAGTACCCTGCTTCAGCAATTCCCTAAACGGTTCTACAAGACAGGAATATTTAACTACGAATCTACGAAAATAATTGAAAACCCCTAATATTGACCTCAATTGTTTGGCGTTACGTGGTGTAGCAGTGTTGTGAATCTTGTCTAATCGTGACTGTTCGGGAGACACCCCTTGTGTTGTGATAGTATGCCCTAAAAATGTGATTGATGTTGTGCAAAACAGAGACTTCTTAAGTTTAATTGTAAATCCCCCGTCCCTTAATTTCCCCAAAACAATGTCTAAGTGATCCAGGTGTTCCTTTAATGTGTAAGATGCAACAATTAAATCATCTATGTACATTGTCACAAACTCGTGTGTGTCCCTCCCTAACACTAGATTTAAGGCCCTAATCAACGCTGAACTGCTGGTCTTTGTTCCGAAAGGAACGACCCTGAATTGGTACAAACCACTCTTAAAGCTAAACGCAGTCAACTTCCTGTCCTGTTCTCTCAACGGTACCTGCCAAAATGATGCACTCAGATCCATAGTGGAAAACCATTGCTTACCATTGAATTTCTGAACCAGTTCCTCAACACATTCTGGCCTCTGTTGGTCCCCAGATATCCTACAATTGAGCTGCCTGGCATCAATACACAACCTGACCGAGCCATCACTCTTCCCAACCACAACTAAGGGATTCAGATATGCACTAGTTGAAGACTCAATAATACCCTGATTCAGCATAATGCCTATTTCTTTCTCCACAGCATCAGCAAATTTGTGAGGTATCGGGTACTTGGGTCCTGAAAATGGAGAATGAATTACAATTTCGAACTGATGCGTATAGACATGTGTTAGCCCTGGCTTGTCACTGAAAACTTCTTGGTTTAGCTCTAAAACCTCTAACAACTTATCCCTCTCCTCAACACTTAAACCACTCTTATCCACAGCCTGCTGGAGTTGATCACACTTATCACCCTCCACAGCAATGTGACATAAATCCACAACTTCCTCCTCATCGTCAGCCTTACCTTCTGCCATATCCCCTACAGTGACCTCAGTAACACATGCCTTTACTGTCTTATCTACACTCTTGCATTTCATTCTCATCTCCTGGCTTATATTCCCCCTCACAAAGTTGATGACACCCCGGTCAAAATCAATAACAGCACTATGCTCGTTAAGCCAGTCTATCCCCAAAATCATTTCATAAATTAGGTTAGGAATTACCAAGCAAGTCTTGTGGTCAACTTCATTACCAAACCTCATGGGCAACAATACCTGCTTTCCCACTCTTTGGGATTTATTACCAACAGCAGTTACCACATATGTCGACTTAACTGGAATTTCTTCCAACTTACCACCGTCCTTGATTAAAGTATCATAAAATCCCTTACTGATGACACTTCTCTCACTCCCCGAATCCACCAATGCCTGCACTCTCTTACCTAGTATGCTCAACTCAACAGTTGACATAAAAGCCTCCTTCTCCCCGATACATGAGAACTCCTGCTGGTCAGCTAGCAGATCCTCCCGACTCATAGGCATAAAATCCTCCTCACCCACAATAACACACTGCTTGACTTCATTTCTTACGGACTGCCTGACTGACCTCCCTGCACAGCCCGTTCGGAGTTTAAAGCTCCTTGACCACCTTGTTCTTGTCTCCTCTGGTTCACCTGTACTCTTTCGTTACCACCTTCCTGACGCCCCCCACCTCTCTGATAGTTACCTTCCTGTCGCTGTGAATTATCCTGACGCCCCCCACCTCTCTGATAGTTTTCCTGCCTCTGCTGATAATCTCTTTGCTCCTGATTAAATCTACCCCTATTAAACTCCTGATTATTCCCCCTATTGCCCCTAAATTCCTGTTTGACCTCTGGCCTCTCCATGTGCTGCTTGCCTAAAACGTCAAAGCTCGTAAGAAGCTCTTCCAACTCTTCTACCGTCCTTACCTTCTGCATACAAGCTGCCTCCTGAATTCTAGGTGGGAAGTGCTTCAACATGACCCTAACCACATCACTGTCAGAGGTCAGCCCATCCAAATTCTTCCAAATAAGTACATGTGCCAAAAAATATTCTGTCAGGGATACCCCTTCTCTCTCCTTATATTTCCCAAAAGTTAATTTTTCCCTTTCCCTGGACTGTACCCCCTCCCCCCAGAACTTAGCTTTGAATTTATCCCTGAATTCCCTTAAACTATTCATGTTAGGCCTGTATATTTGGAACCATGCTTTCACATCCCCTTGAAATGAGTTAGACAAGATCTCCAACACTGTTTCCCATTCGACAACCCCGTCTTCTAGATCCTTGCTGAATTTCTTCTCAATGGTTTTTAAAAACTCCATAGGGTTGAACTGCCTTGAGTTAAATTGTGGCAGACCAGGGTCCCTGAGTAGCAAACTAGATGGCATCACAACCCTTTGACTCATCGGTCGCTCTTTCAACTCTCTCCTGACCTTTATCAGCTCTTCCTGCAGCTTTTCGTTTTTCTCGGTCAATGCCACCTGCTTCCCTCTCAGACCCTCAATCTCTCCCAACTTATTTTCAACGGCACCTACTCTATCTAAATATTCCCTCTTATTCCCACTTACAGTGTTGCATATCTCATCACACTTTCCCGTTACATTCTGTACTTCTGCCCTTGAACTAGCTATCTCTGACTTAATTTTCGTTATTTCCACATCTTGCTGGTTCTGATGGCCTTCCATTCCTTCTAGCCTACTTGTGATCCCAGCCTGATTCCCCTGCATTTCTGCCCTGATTTCCTCTCCCTGTTTGCTAATTTTCCCACTTAATTCCAGGTTCATACTCTCCATTCTACTATTAAGGACAGACTTATGGTCCCGTATTTCTTTGCTGAGACTCTCTATCCTTGTGTTCGTGGCCCTGTTGCTCTCCTGAATTTCCTTACTTACAAATTCCTTCACTTCTACTATCTGTTTGGTCACTGACTCTACCTTCTCATTTACAGAGCCTACCTGCTCCTTAATTTCCTTACTCATAGATTCTCCTTGCTTCTTAATCTCTTTTATTTCACTCAGTAGCATTTGGATCAAACTATCGTTCATAACCCCCCCATTTACATTTAAGTTACTACCTTCAGCGATCAGCTGCGACTCAGTAGTAACAATGGTAACATATGTTCCCACTGTCTTTTCCACATCTTCCTCACTGCCACTTCCCCCAGTTTCCTGATTACCTGACATTTTACTGTTTGATTTACACACAACCCTTGACCTTAATTCTAAATTGTCTGATGTGGACATACCCCTTAAAACAAAACAAATTACTGTGAACCCTAATACTCCTAAGGTGTCTATCGGCTGTGTGCATATGTGCCCTAATGATACCTGCTAGGTTTCCCTACTCTTGCCCCACGTTGAGGTGCTATGTTGTAACTTTTTACCAGCCCTTCTTGGGCGACTGATTTAAAACTTCCCAAAATCATCCTCCTATTTTTGATCGGAAGTACTTCATCATATACCACACAATTGAAATGGCAGGGTCGTGGAGTGTTGGACACACATTTGGTCAACCTAACTGGTATCATTTGGGCGTTCAACTATTAGGTGTAATTCCCTATAAAGAAAACTAATTATAACCTTCAAAATATGTGTATTAATATCAACTTTAAACATATGGCGGGGACTCTCGTCGAACAGACTATGGTTTACTATCTTCTCTCCTCGGCAATGACGAAAACATGTGACCCAAAATGAATGTTGGAATATAAAGATGTTTGTTACTCACTCATCGACGATCTAGCAGATAATCTACGAGACATGCTCGATAGATCAGTTCTCCCCAGCATTTCTAAGATTTTCCACACGTGGTTTGAGGTTAGAGATGTTTACTGGTTTACATAGCCACATCTCTGCGAGAGAAATGAATGTGCTTCCGTACCCAACTTGAATTGTGCTAACAGAGATAACATCGTTGTGATATGTAGCCGTTTCGAGTACATTCACAAGCCATGCTTTCAACAAAACTGTTTCTCCAAATAGGCCTACGCCAAATTACGAGAACGCGACCTTTCCAATCAGACGCTACAATAGAAGTGAAGCCCCGCTATACACGAAAATCCCACCTCTCATCTTGTAAACACATGTTTTCGTCTTTCTCCGCCAGGGTCATGATACCCTTCAACCCATACAAAATACACCAATAATCTCGAACCCATGTATATTTCTTACAACTCGTGGCGCGAAACTCTTCTCTGACGTCAGAACCTTACACAATTTACACAAAGCTTTCTTCAAGACAAGGGAAGTTATTCTCGGCCCAATCTAAATTTGGCCTAGAGTTTCCTGCTGTTGCAACATCTTGTAGCTTACCTACACAATCCGCTGTCTTGTATACTGACATCTCCCATACAAATTAAATGAAATATTCCTGACTGAGTCCCCGAGATACACAAGATATATATACACTAAATAAAATGAAATTCTACAACCTAAATGATGATGATGAACAAGAAAAGAAATGGTATGAACAAATTACCCTAACCTGACTTCTCTTGCAGTCAACCAAATAAGGGTTTGGGAACATTGTGACCGGAACAGTCACAAGGGATTATCAACTTTATTGTTGATTATAAACAAACATACAATTAAAGGAATCAGCTAGGTTCAAGCATTGATTTGAGGTTAGCTCTGAGCAAGAGCGCCTCCACTTTTATCATGTGCATGATGTAGTGGGGGTGGTCCGTACATGATTGGATTTTAGGTTGAGTGATTACAGACGTCTACACGTTGGGAACCACTGATATAGAGAAAGTTTTTGAACTCCTTCAGTGGATTCCCTCTCGACTACGGTGCTTCATTTTAAGTACGGCCATTAACCTCGTGCTCTTAACTGCACACTGTGTTATGTTGTTATTATTTGGGACTGAGGTTCCATATAGAATGTATGAGGAGAAAGTCCCTGTTATATCGTGGGAGATACAAGATAAATAACATACATTTGTTAATATAACACAACGGTTTATTAAGCACTAGTCGATACACAATGATACACAATGTGAACTAACTTGAGCGGAACTGTCGTCTACAGTCCGCAGGTGCATATATACATAGTAGCTGGAATGTTCCAGAATCGAATGTTCCAGATTGGAATGTTCTGGGCATAGTGACTAGAATGTTCGTGTTAACTCAAGTAGCCTAAATACACAACACTGACTAGAATGTTCATGTTAAGACAACACTTTCTAGAATGTTCATGTTAACTCAAGTAAATACACAACATTTCCTCCCTCTTTTAAATGGATGATTTAGGAATCAGGAGAGAATCTCAACGGTGGTCACTGCTGGCGAGTACTCCTGCGGGGAATAAAAGTGGTGTGGGAAATAGGTGATGTCCTGTTTACAGGTGTAGCCGGTGTGGCTGGTGGTGTTAGGACTGTTGCTGGTGTCTCGGTGAAGCGAACTCGTCTCAGGCTCCGTGGCTTGGTCGGTTGTGCGGTGGCTTCGTCGGTTGTGCGGTGGCTTGGATGGTTGCACGGTGACTTGGTCGGTTGCACGATGACTTGGTCGGTTGCACGGTGACCTTGTCGGTTGCACGGTGACCTTGTCGGTTGCATGGTGATTTGGTCGGTTGCACGATGACTTGGTTGGTTGTGCGGTGACCTCGACGTGGCCTGGTCAAGTTGAGTCTCGTGCGGAGATGACGGTACCTTTGCTCCGTTGCTATCATCGTTCGACTGGCGTAAGCGATTGGACGTTCTTGGCCGTTGCTGCGCTGGTGTGACAATACTGCGCCCAGGCCGGTCTTGCTGGCGTCCGTGGCCAACAGGAGTGGTAACGCTGGGTCATACTGCATGAGTACCTGGGGCGAGGTTAGGGAGTTCTTGATGTCTTTGTATGCCCTGTCGCCTTCTGGTGTCCAGATGAGAGGGTCCTTGAGCAGCATGTCTCTGAGTGGTCTGTCTCTGGTGGACAAATCGGGGATGAACGAACTGTAGTAGGTTGATTTACCAAGAATCAGTTGGATTTCTTCTGGTGTAGTTGGTTTCGGTGCATCACGTACAGCTCGGATGTATGCATCCGACTTGTGGATGCCTGACGCATCGATTTTGTGGCCAAGAGCTTCCAGAGAAGTTTGAGCGAAAACGTATTTGGCTCGGTTAAGCTTGAGGTTGTGTTGCCGAAACCGTTCCAGAGTGGTGCTGAGGTCCTGCATCAGATTTTCAAAGCTATCAGCAAAACTATACTGTCATCGAAAAAACATACGACGTTTGGGAGACCATGCAGGACTGTGTCCATTCGCCGCTGCCAGCTAGAGGGGATGTTAGCTGCTCCATATACTGCTCGCGTTGGGCGGATCAGACCGTGAGTTGGCGTGTTAAGCGTGAGAGCATGGCTGAACTCATCGTCGACCTCGAGATGAGTGTACGCGTCGGAGATATCCAGATGGCAGAAGAGTGTGGCGCCGCCCATTCGGTTGAACAGATGTTCCACCTTGGGAATCGGATGTTCATCGATGATGATCCGTGGGTTGAGAGTAGGCTTGTAGTTGCCTGTGATCCTCAGTTTGCCGTTCTTCTTGGCGACGACGTGCGTTGTCGATGCCCACTCAGAGTAGTCCACTCTTCTGTAGAAGCCAGATGCAATTTTCTTGTCGATTTCCTTGGCATAGGCATCGCGGAGGGCAACTGGTACGTCTCGAGCTCTGGCGAAAACAGGTGTGGCTCCAGCCTTCAGGTGCATCTTCGCTGGGGGACCTGAGATCTTCCCGGGGGTGTCGCTGAACACATCCTGGTAGCGAGATAGAATGTTGTCGAGCTGCTTCTGTTGTTCCAAGGCCAGAGCCTGCTTGTCTGAGAGCTTGTGGATTGGGTCGGGTTTTGCGAAGAGGTGACCAAAGTCGATCTCCCGTACAAACTCTGAAATCCACTCTCGGCCAAAGAGCGATTCGACTTCATCGTCAACCACGTAGAGATTCAGGTTCCTGGTTGTGGTTCCGATGGTGGTGCACACTGACGTTTTGCCAATGCATTTAATCGGATGGCCCGTGTAACTGACGAAGTTACGATCGTTTCTCTGCAACACAAAACCTGGTTTGATCATACTTAGCTTTGATTTGCTCATGGTTGAGCAGGGGGCGCCGGTGTCGAGTTCCATTTTGACGGTGGTTCACTCTATGTTGACATCAACCAGTGGCTTAGGTGCTGCGTTGACCGATCCGATGACCTCGATTTTTCTGAGGTAGTCCACAACGTCGAGGTTTTCTGCTGGAAGCTCTTCTTCGGTCGCATAGTTTGTTGTTCGATGTTCCCTCGATTTCGATCGGCAAACTTTTCAGATGTGACCTTTCTTGCCACACTTCAGGCACTCTGCGTTCAGGAACCTACACTGACTACGAGGGTGAGCTTCACCCCACCCTGCACATGTTGATTGGTTGTCCTGGGATGCACTCTGGTTTGCCTGGTGTGGCCATTGGTGCTGTCTGGTTAGGTTGTAAGACCCTTGACTTCGTTGAGCTGACTTGCTGCGTGGCGGCTGCTGGTTGATGTTCTTCCTGGACAGAGGCTTCTCGTATCCAATCCGATTGGTTGATTCAGACTTAGCGGCAGCTGTTTTGACCTCGTCGATGGTAATGCGAGTAGCTTCGAGTGCGTGCGCGATTTCATATGCTGCGGCGAAGTTCTGGTTGTTTTGCAATAATCTCGTCGCACATTTCTCGTGATTCCAAACCTGCGAGCATTTGTTCAATTAACATGCGATCAAGAAATATGCCATACTCACAAAACGTTGCAGCCTGCCGCAGTCTTAAGGTGAAGCTAGCGATGGTTTCTCCTTGCTTCTGCATTACACTGCGAAATTTGATGCTCTCAGCAAACCTGTTGCGTGTGGCGTCAAAGTGGCTTTTCAGCTTAGATTGAATCTCGTTGTATGACATAGTTTCCGGATCATTAGGACTCACCAGGATCTTCAGGGCATCATTGAGTTCAGATCCCATGTAAACCCGTGCAAAATGTGCGTGTTGATCCGCGGGTACCTTGCTCAAGTTGAGCGCCCAGGTAGAGCGAGTGAAATAGTCGGCTACAGTCGTCCCGTCGGTTGTACGATACGGTTGCATTGTGAATTGTGGCGGTCGAGGCTGTGATGACGTTGTTGAACTTGTCTGTCGGATAGCGTCGGCGATGATTGCCGAGAATTGTTGGAGTTGCTGAGAGGTTAAGTCCGGCATGGTGAAAATGAGTGGAGAACAGTATATCTAACACGCACTTGAGATGAACTTAGTTCGGTGCAAACACTTGCGTTGAGGTTAGAAAGTTCACTCGGTTTAGTTTCCAACACGCACTGCGATGAACGTCGTTCGGTGCAGCACTTGCGTTGAGGTTAGAAAGTCACTCGGTTTCACAACGTTATTTATCTTATCCCACTTCTGACACCACTGTTATATCGTGGGAGATACAAGATAAATAACATACACTTGTTAATATAACACAACGGTTTATTAAACACTAGTCGATGCACAACGATACACAATGTGAACTAACTTGAGCGGAACTGCCGTCTACAGTCCGCGGGTGCATATATACATAGTAGCTGGAGAGTTCCAGAATCGAATGTTCCAGATTGGAATGTTCTGGGCATAGTGACTAGAATGTTCGTGTTAACTCAAGTAGCCTAAATACACACACTGACTAGAATGTTCATGTTAAGACAACACTTTCTAGAATGTTCATGTTAACTCAAGTAAATACACAACAGTCCCGACACAGGATGGCCACCGGAGGTCTAAACATTGGCTTCCTAGTCACGTGATTGAACACACGCAGCTATGGAGGTGGGTCTTAACTGTGAGAAGTATGCAGGATATTTGAGCATTTTCAGTTCTTGTTTAAACTAATTAACAAACTGACAAGACACGGCTTATACCTAGAAAAATTGTTGTTGTTAATTTGTTACAGGGGATTGGGACGTCTTGGTCATCAGTCCCGTGTACTTGGATGTGTGGTTAGTTTGTCTGAAGACCTGTCTTTCTCTGGTGACACTGCTCTGTGTGTAGCTGTATTTACTACGGTTGGGGATGGGGTAGGTGCCCTGTAACTTCGGATAAGATATGAACCCGGCATTTGTCCGGAGGGAGTGTGGAAAAATATGGGCCACCCACACTCAGGATAGCTACCACCAGCGCCTGGTTTCGAACCCGCCACAGCTCCCCATCGCAGTCACAGTGGGCGATTTTACGCACACGACTTCTCCGTGCCGCTGGGTTTAACAAAAAGAATACTCTAGCATGAAGTTCAGCAGAGCATTTAGTATACATATAATACTGTATTTTGTTGGTTAATACGATGTCGAGTAGTTCCGCACGATATCGTGTCGTAAGAATCCTTTATAACGATGTACAGTTATACTCTTATTTGGCTCCAGTGGCCCTCAAGGCGGCACTCCACAGAGCAGATCAGATACCGACTGGTTGAGTAGCGCAGCAGTAACGTTTTCTCCTGCTGGCTCCAAGATTACAGGTTCCTGGAACAGTCTGTTGGCGTTTTAGGGTGCGCAAATGTAAGGGTGCCGTGTCAGTTGATTTACTGACACGTTAAAGATCCCCTTCGGGATAAAATTCCGGCACCTCGGCGTCTCCGGAGGTATGGTGGTGCAGCGGTCAAGCTACTTGTCTCTCACCAAGGGGGACCTTGTTCGATTCCCGGTCAATTCACGTGAGATTTTTGAATTGAAATGCCATGACCTGTGGTTCGGATTCCACGTAAAAAGGAGGTCCCGTGGCTCATGATCGCGAGATTAACGGTCACGTAAAACTACAAGTTTCCTCCCTTCCTAACTGCCTTCCTTCCGGCGTCTCTAGAAGGCTCAGAAGTTAAATGGGACGTAAAACCAATAATATTATATGGATCACATACCCTTTTTTGAATGACCGCCTCATTGCTTAGTGGCTAACATTCTTAGCTGTCACCACGGAGGTTCGGGTTCGATTCCTGATTCTGCCAAGAAATGTAATTCTGGTCTGAGGCAAAACTGAGAAAAGGCGGGTTCGATTCCTACCTCAGCCGACCTGGAAGTGGTTTTCCATGATTTCCCATTTCTATTCCTAGCAAATGCCGGGATGGTTCCTAAGGAAAGACCACGGCTGGCACCTTCCCAATCCTCATCTGAATTATAAAAATACACATACTAATACAGCCATCACTGTCACACAGGTTATCAGATAAATTTCACACATACACACACGCCCAAGTGCACGTGGTTACATGACCACGATGTTGCAAAATCCCTAAATCAATCAACAACACCAGCAACTTATTTCTGTAGAATAATCTTATAACTAAAGAATCTTACTCTTGCTCCAGTAATTGGATTTTAATAGACTCGCCAGTTCCTGATTCACTGCCTTGAAGCCATACAGTAGAAAATTTTATTACCTCAAAAATTAATGTAGGCCTAAATCCTGGGATATCTGTATTTGTTTGAGCTGTAATAATTACAGCATTACTTCTTCTAGGTTTCATTGCATTCTGTTCCAGTGATACAACGATACAACGATGTCTCATTGGCTGGGTAACGATCTGTTCATTGACCCACCTGTGTAGTCGAGCGGACTAAACCAAGTTTCAAGGAAGGGAGCTTTTAGTTTTACGTACCCGTTAATCATGCAATCATGAGCCACGGGACCTCATCTTTTACGTGGAATACGAGTCACAGTATATGGCATTTTACTTCAAAAATCTCGAAAATACACTTCGAATGGAACCCCACCTTGGTGAAATCCAATTTCGACAATGAACTTGTGAGGAACTTCATGTTCTTGGATCTCAGGTTTGAATAGTAGCGGCGCAGTAAAATGCTGAGATGGTACTTTATTTCATTTCCCTGGGCATCTTATCCTAATTGTAGACCCTATATGTAGACCTACCGTTGAATGTTAAGGGGAAGAACATGTTGATGTTCAAAATTAGGAAAATCGCCAACTGTATTCAGATATTTCACCCATGCTATGAAATGGATGTTGAGAAGAAATGAATCGACGATCAGACGTCATAGTATTTTAAAGAGAAGTAAATTACAACAATTGGCTTAATGATAGGAGAGAGGGATACTATCCCAAAATTCTTTGCTGACTTCTGGAAACAGGTCCTACTAAGACCTTCACTGAAGCAAAATGATATTGTTGTGCTAAATATGTCAAATTATAGCTACAGGAACCATGTGTATAGTTATTAAAGCTCCAAACAAGCCACGTTTAACATGAACATACTGCTTTATTAAATGAGCATTTTGAGAAAAGTTAGACAGTAAGAAATATTGCATACTTCTTGTCCTTGTGGTGGCCAAAAACTCATGTAGGAAGAATGAACAATGATTACATTGAAACAGAAGTAAAATTAAGTCACTTCCGCATTTGCCTGGAGTAGAAATGGGAAACCACGGAATACCACCTCAGGGATGGCTGAGGTAAGAATCGAACCCACCTCTTCTCAGCTTTGCATCACGAGGCTGATTGTAACCCGTTCAAGCCCTCAGACCCTCTTGGCAGTGCCGGGAATCAAACCCGGGCCTCCACGGTGACAGTCAAGAATGCTAGCCACGACTCAACGAGGCGGTCGATCCTAGTATGCTTTCTTACAATATTATTCTTATTATGCTGTTTGAAGCCATTTTCAGTGTTGCCTTAGTAATCGACATTTGATGTTTTTCAGTCGGTCAACACGATTGTACCCAATTGTAATGGGTTATCCCTAATCCTGAAACAAATTTACATGAGATTAATAAATACACTTGGATAACCTGTTTCGATAGTCCAGCGATCATCATCAGGCTATCAAATATATGTCTAAAAGTATGGGTGAAAGTATTTACACTTGTTTAGTTGCAGTATTGTTAAAATAATGCAACTAGTCAATATTTGTTAGTTATAGTATAACTTGTGTGATGTTTTGTTAAGATACTGAAAGTGGTGATTGACCTCCAAATTTGCTTGCTTAGTGTGAATATGTGATTGTTGTTAAGGAGGGACCTACACCTTTAAGAATCAAAATTTGTCATTTTTCAATTATTTTTTTCTACGTTAATTGATTCTTGCTCTTCAAATCAGTGCAACAATTTCTTTGATATGTATAATACTTTTGAAGTTATGACCTAAAACGTGCAGGGGAGTTTTGGAAGTATTCCTACACATTGGTAACTTTGTTGCTCGTTTCCCGAAACTTTGGATTTTCAAATCCGTTTCCTTAGTAACTGTCAGAGTTTTCAAGAAAATGAAGTGAAATTTAGCATATATGTGTATCTTATAGGGAAGAACAATATGACCTAGAACTGTTGCTGTACATGTTATAATTTCGGTTTTTAAAAAACTATTCATTGAAAAAACTTGCAAAAAAGTTACACTTTAATATAAGCTTTCTTAAAAAATATTTTTCTTTATAGATTCCAATGATTCTAGGTCAATCTCTAGCTATTGTATTAGTAAATTCAATGAAAAAGAATTTTTGAAAAACAATGATATTTGTGTAAAATATTAGGGAAACGGTGGATCAGTGCACAATATGCAGCCGCCATTTTAAATGCTTAATTTGCTGAAATGCATTCGCCATATGACTTGTAAATACACGAACATATTGGCAAAGCATAGTGTGATAGTCAGACCAAATTACAATTCTTTAGTACTTTCTGTTGCTGAGGAATAAAAAAGTGAACTATACATGATTTTCGGATCCTTAAAGGTGCAGGTTCCCCCTTTTAAATGGTCAGTTCAGATTGTATTATTGTACAGGCTACTTAGCTGGTTGAGTCGAACGCGGTCCGTATGAGAGCAGTTAACTTCGTCACTGTCTGCATTCAACTGCACTCATCGCTTGACGATCTAAATTGGTCATCCAAGTATATTTTTAAACTTATGTATTATTTTTCAGGGTTAGGGAATAACCCGTCACAATTTGGTGTTGACCGACTGAAAAACATCAAATTTCTATATTATTCTTATGTCTGTTGTCTGAAATGACTACAACTTATGAACATTGAGGTTTGAGTTTGAAATTGTAACTCTGAAAGTCTATATACTTATCACAACATAGGACATGTATAAAAAGCTATTTAGTAGCCTATATCACATGGAAAATCATTTGAATAGGCGGGAGAGTTTTTAATGCAAAAGACCAGTAGGATATGAAAATAGGCTACTTAGGTTTTCATGGAACTACTTTTTTAAATCCATCCCATGATGTTTTTATGTGAAAAGTGTATAAATATGTTGCAAATTAACGCAATTGTGGAAATTAGGTCTTGGAGTATTAATTATTAATTAATTTAAAGCTTACACCATAACAATGATCGGAAAATCCTTTATGACTGGTGACCATTTTATTATATTTATCACTTTACATACCGGTACCGGTAATTGGAAAATGGCAACATTGCGTCGGTAGAAACAGACGAAGGTGGACGAGTTTGAGTAAGTGGCAAATACTACATCTAAATCCATACTCTCGTTCTCTTTCTTCTTGATCATTGGGATATAACTCTCGTTGACGCTACACAGCAGCAAACAATGAAACTTCAACGAGCACTGAACTATTGTTAACGATTCATCTATAACTTGACGTATGATGAGCATATTACTCCCTATTATCAGACACTCAAATGGTTAAAGCCCGGAAAACGCAGGATCTATCATATCCTAATTCTTATAGAATATACAGATTACTGACCCAAAACACATCACTGTACATCTCCCATAAATTTAAGCTGCTCTCATCTTTCCATAGTAACTTAATATTACGCGTTCTGGATCCTCCCTTCCTATTCCCCTGCACCAAACTTTCTGCTTTAACAAATAACTTGTGGTCAAGGGTTCAAGACTGTGGAATTCACTACCAGTCAATGTCAGGAATGTAAACCAACTGAAGAAGTTCAAAACAGTATGCCCCGACCGCTGACTGACTTGTGTGAATGAGTGTGTAATTGCGTCTCGATATTGAAATAGTTATTAATGTACGAGTGCATTTGTGTTTTGTTTTTGCAAATGTAGGGCAATTCACTTGCAAATGTTTTAATGTTTCTACATGCTAAATTAAGATCCACAAACATAATATGTGGTTAAGTGTAAGAAAGGGCCGAGAGGTCTAACTTCGCCACTCAAAAGAACAAAATAAATAAATAAATAAATAAATAAATAAATAAGGTAGGGATGCACTATAGACCACCATTCATTTACAATGATGCGTGCGCAACGAAAAGTAAAAGCAATCCCTTGGCTTGGAAACTGCACGGCAGTGGCCAAGGATAAACGGTTTCTCTGAAGAGCCATTAAACAACCACTCCCTTATAAATTTGGCTCGATAACTGGAGCGTCATCCTGTCCGAGGTCAATCAGATGCTCTACCGTGCACTTATGATCAGGAAACAGAAGAATGAGCGCTCAATAAACACGTGGCCTGAGTTCCTTGACTTCCAGTCATATGTGATAACAGGTAGTAAACCGGTTCCTGTGTGTACTGGCGACGCTTCACAATCTTCCGGCTGGGGTTCAGCTCCTTGGTAAGGTCATCCACATACCGCACTGCAATGCACTGTGTCAAGGGGCAAGTCTAAACGAATAGTTTTCCTCCACATTCTTCTAGTATTACTATTGAAATGAAAATCCACAGCCTGCTTCCAGTCTCCGACCGGGTCAGGAATGGAATGAATGAAGCCCCCATCTAGCGGCGAGGATATGAACTGTGCCGGCTGCCGAGGCCTGACGCACTCCTCTGGGGCAATGATTAAATGAATGACACATGAAATGATAGTGGAGAGTGTTGCTGGAATGAAATTTTGACAGGGAAAACCGGAGTACCCGGAGAAAAACCTGTCTGCCTCCGTTTTGTCCGGCACAGATCTCACATGGAGTGACCGGGATTTGAACCACGGACCCAGCGGTGAGAGGCCGGCGTGCTGTCGCCTAAGCCACGGAGGCCTACAGTATTACTATTATTATTATTAATTATAATAATTTATCATTTTAACTAATGAGGTTTTAGAGACGCCGGGGTGCCGGAATTTTGATCCGAAGGGGATCTTTAACTTCTTATTTTTAGTTGGTTGGTTCCTCAGTTTAGGGGCTGCGACAACGCGGTCATGTAGCCCCGTGTACTTTCGGTGTGTGTAGAATCTGTCTGATAACCGGTGTTAATTGTGATGGCTGTATTAGTGTGCGTTATCTGTAATTAGGTAAGGACTGCAGACGATCAATTTCAAGTAGTTCCTACTTTTGCTACCAAATGCTACCATCAACGACACCTAGCTGTTCACTTGGCTGCTAGATGCCACCACAACCGGCACCTGGCGACAAACGTTAGAACTTAATAGAGTGTTAACTTAATTAAATCTAACCTACAAATTTAGCTTCACACAATTGTAGTTAGTGGAGGGTTCTTTTACATGCCATAAATCTATGACATGGGCCCGCTGGTTTTACTTCCCCTCCGAAGGAAGGCATACTGAGGAATTTTTAAAGCTCTTAAAATCCGACGACTTCAGCTGGGTTTGAACCCGCGACCTTGGACTTGTTATTGTTGTACGCCTTATTATTCCCGTCTTCAACGGGCTGAGGATGAAAAGTGATTCAAGGATATGCAGGGGTGGTTTTTACTGCCGGATGCCCTTCCTGACGCAACCTCATGAGAAGAATGAATGAGTGATGAAATGAATGAAACTAGGCAAGGTGATGGACGGAAGTGACCTACTAGAAGGTGTCGTCCCAGCATTTGAGTGGATTTGAAAATGGGAAACCACGAAAAAAAAAAAAACAATTCAAGGACTGACGACGGTGAGGTTTGAACCGACCTCTAACGCTTAGCTTGGTCCTAGGGCCTAACGCTATGCATTAACGAGCATAGCTACTGCTGTCTGTTGAATAGGATCTTTAACGTGCGTGTCCACTTCGTTATGTAGTGGCTAGCATTCCTGACTGCCACCGCGGAAGCACGGGCTCGATTCCCAGCTCTGCCAATACATTTAATACTGGTTTAAGGGCTGGAACGGGTTACTCGCAGCTTCATGAGGCAGAACTTAAAAGAGGTGGATTATATCCCTACCTCAGCCATACTAGAAGTGATGTTCCTTAGTCTCCCATAGCCATTCCAGGCAAATGCCGAGAGAGTACCTAACTTAAGGCTGCGATCACCCTCTACCCAATCCTAGCCCTATTACAAATACACACATTGCACATCACAACAACACAGGTTATCAAACAAATTTGATTTATATACACACACCCAGGTACACTTTTTCGCTTAATTTCCATCCTTGATGACTGAACCGGGACAACCTGTTGTCTTGAAAAGCGTCGGTTCCTTAATGTTTCATCTCTACCTAATAGACTCAAAGATACGAGAAAATTTACGTAACAATTTAATAATAATAATAATGTCGCCTCCGTAGCGTAGCGGTCAGCATGGTTAGCGGCCGCCCCGGAGATCCTGGGTTCGATTCCCGGCTCTGCCACGAAATTTGAAAAGTGTTACTGTCCCCGTTGTCCGGATAGTAGGCTGTCAGATATCCGCCCCCTCAATCGGATTGCCAATAATCAAACGCACCGGCACAGCTACATCAATGAAAATGGCACTGACAGATACTATCGAGATTAGAGCACAATAGTTAACAAGAAATTATTGTGGAACACACCATAATATACGGGGGTTCATACTTACCTTTACTTACCTCTTAAATTTATCTCGGGGATGGGTTGTCAACTGGATCACTTAAAGTATGCCCACACAATAACCTCCACCATGATATTTAAAATGAACCATAACGAAGACGAGAAACTTTAAACTGCACAATAATTTATTTCACAAAAAGAATGAATTAACAAAAATAAAACAACAAAATCCACGTGGCAATCAGAAGTCATCGACCACATAACCATGTCCTACTGTAGGAACTTGTATACTCTACATACAATTTTTCAGCTTTCTCAAGCTCAAAATAACGTAATTATAATAATGCACTTGGAATGGAAACGGGATTTGGGACGAGACACATATATCAATTGTTTTGCGTGTTTATATACTTCACATTTTATTTATAGCCACAAGGCTATTATGGAGACGTCCTTGGCCTCTATCATACAGTTGTCCGGGCCAGCTGCAATGCACCTGCATCGTCAAAGTGGACTCACCCCTCCGTTCAACCCTAGCATATGCGAGTTACATCAGAGCTTAGCTCTCCTTTCAAAACACGTTAAATGTCCACATCTCAACTGAAATATTATCACGCAAATCCTTTAAATGCTCCATTCAAACACCAGTGGAATACTCCAATAATCCTAAATCATGTTTAATTGTTCAATCCACTTGTTTAATTAGCGTTGTTTAGAGTATAATAACAAAACTCTTAATGTTAATAACAAAAGTTCATTAATTATTTATAACAATAATAAATTGTTTATAACAATGTCAAACGACAATTGAAAATTTTATACACGCCTCTATTAATCCCTTTCATTTCATATTATTTAACAAAGATATTTACAAAATTATTTACAATATTATATTGTTTATATTATTTATACAAGAAATACATTAAACCACACGTTTATCCGGTTGATAATTACTTAAATTGTGTTGATATAATCGACCAATGAAGGTTAGTTATATTTAACTGTCAAATTCAGGTTTAATAAGGTTTAATAATAATTATAATTATTTGTGACGGTAACCTCCATTCAAAATCTTCATCTCAAATTATTTAACACTCTTGTTAACTTTAACAGTATCTTCACATGAATAACTTTCAAAGAACCAGGACAATACATTCAGCGGAAAAATACTTCGCTCAAAACGCACAAAATTGCTCAACAATAGGCCCAGAATTCATCATATATCTTCATATATATGGCATCAAAATCTTCCAAATTACATACAAAAACCTCCACTCATAAATTCAACAACTTCATTTATTACTGTGGGAACCTCCTTCATTATTCAAGGGCATTACTCATCAGCGACTTTTACAGGTCCACTGAACTAACGATTATACATCCATTGTTCCTCTTTAAAAATTCTTATATTCATCAATTGTATTAATGACTGTTATTATTTAACCTTCGTGGGTTTCATTCATGAATCGATATGAAGTAAAAATTTGCCAATCACAAATAAATTTAATAGCAAATACGATTAGACACTCCTCCCTGGTCTATCAAAATTGAGATTAATATCTTCAAAGTAACGCAGTATAAAAATACTATCTTCAATCAAAGTTCATCTAAACTGCATAAATAGTCGAATAGAATACAATTAGACTGTGGAATGCAAACATTATTGTTCCAATCTAGAATTGAGAAAAACTCCTATCAAATGTTCATTACTATAATGTATTCAATAAATCGTAATCCAAGTTCATATTTCATAAAATTGTCTGTAATGCAATGATAAATGTCTATGTTGCAATCATGTTCATAAGACGACTAGTATTTCAAAGATCGTCGATAACGTAATAGATTTTAACGCTCTAAAATCATTTAATCATTCTTCTTTCTTGAGGATGACAGAAAATTGGTCAAAGTAATTTACTGAATAGAATTACTTTAATAAAATGACACGCTGTCTGAATTCAAATCTGCCATAGAAATCGTTAACTTTACAGTCAAATCGTGACTACAAAAATATGCAAATTAATGAAAGAATCTAAATTATCAGTCTCAACTGATCCAAAATTATTTAACTATGCCAATGACATAACAATGTCTCAACAAATCGTAGAAAAAGGCATAAATCATCGAAGTGTACTGAGTATAGAAATGTTAAGCAAGAAAATGGGGCAAAAGATAGGACAAAAAATATGGGAAAAATAGTTGCTCAGATATCGCTACATGACTCAAATAATACAAGAAACGTTCACGACTACCTTATCTGTTGATTGAAGTTCTAGAGGAAAGTTTTCAAAGAAAACTGCTGTTGGTTCCAATTCACCAGCGTGAAGATGTGCTCCGACCTCGAACCTGGAATCAGCGTCCTCGGAGAATCGAACTGCTTCCTTCTCCGGAAATTGCACTGCTCCATGTATACGAAAGACATCCTTCTGGCAAAACTCTTCTTTATGAGCCGGGTCCACCCTGGCCTCTCTTGAAAGTTCCCTGAAGTTCCAGTCGTAATTCGCCATGAAGTTTATTGCAGTTATTTCCGCAGAAATATTCATAATCGTGGAGTATGATGATATTTACACTGTCATTTGATATAATTCAGCGATGGATTCACGATGCATGAGTGTAGTTGGATGTTCACTACATGCTCGCTTTTGTAGAATGACGATTAACGAAGTTCCATGCTGTTACTTCACTCCATCGATATATGTCCCAATTGCATTAAAGCCTTAGCCTTCCATCTTCACTTCTGGTATAATCATTGAAAGCACTGCCAGACTATAATGTTCCATAGTAGAATGTATCGTTGTAACACCAAACTTATTCTCCAATATCACGGTTGCGATGCACGGGTCAGCCGTAGTGTATAATGTGGAATCTTAAAAGTGCTTCTCAGGTGGCGAGAAAATCACTTTTGTCTGCAGTCTTAAAATGCCAATATCTTTCAAATTATAACTGTGAAATTGTTCAAATCTTCTACACACCTCAATGTTGTACTGCCCAATTGAATTATAATGAAGGCAGAAGTTAACTCTTTATATCTTATCTCGTAGAAACGTTAATGTGAGCGTTACAACTTCACCTAGTTTCGAACAGCGTAAAATGGAACTGCTCCGTGTTCGTTCGATGCGCCGGGCTTTAACCACACGCTAAAGACAACTTGCTTCACTTATTCACTCGAAAATGACTCTATGGCATCTGAAATATATATGCGGTATCTGCGGTATGAGAGATATGAGAGATATGAGAGCTCCTCTCTCCTGTGCACGACCTTTTATCAACTTCTTAAGGGGCGTATCCATCCCTTCCATAGCCTGTTGCTCCGTCATTGCTAGAAGTTTTAACTTTGGCTATACTTGACGGATTTTCAAATTTCAAAAACTCAAAATTAATTTCTTCAAAATTCCAAATCAATGCCATAACTGAAAATAGTTTTCCACAAATCTGCATGCCAAAAGTAATTAAATATCGTAGTTTCAGCAATCTCCGTCTTCCTTCCAAACTATCGTTCATTGGTTCGAGTCTCTCCTCCAATAGCGTAACTTCTTCCTTAGCACGATACCTTGTTTCCTGCGACTGCGTCGTAAATCTCAGATCTTTCTCGAACAAAAGCATGACGTCACCAAGAATCTCAGCTCCACCAGCCTACTTGCATGAAATCTGCGTCATCCGTGCCTACGTCATGAATATCCACGTCACAACTATGACATCCATAACTTTATTCATATTTGCCAATACAGCCATCGTGGTCTCAATATAATTCAATTTACGGGGGCATTCTCCCTTCACCCCGTTTTAAAAACAGTTGCAAATTGTTTTTAAACTCTGTGTTATAAATATCTCAATTCACTTGAACATGAAATTGAATTATTATTGGCTTACTCTTGGATAATATTTCTTCAAGTTCCCAGCATTGAACTTGCCATAAACGACATTATTCTCATCATCGTATAGTTCATAACAGTTGTTTCCATAGGCATTCGTAATTCTGAACGGACCCATGAACACTATTCCAAACTTGGGATAGATTTTCTTACCCACGTCAGCCTTGACAGGTCTGCGTAATAATACCAGGTTTCCAATTTCTAAGGGAGCACCAAAACGTTTTCCAGCTACTCTTTTCAGTCGTTTTTCTGCTGCTTTCTGGAGTTGTTCTTTCGCTCTGTCTATTCTCTGCTGCCTTCCTAGGTCGGGATCTCTGGGTTGTGTGTGGCTAATGCATTCTCTCCTCTCTATTGTCTCTTTTGTCCTGAATTTCTGTTTTCTAAGTTCTGCTGACTTGTAGAAGGACCAGGATCGATCACTACATCCCGTCTTTTCTTTTGGTTTTCAGCTTCCTTTTCTCGTAATTCCTTCAGATACTGCTGACTTTCTTTCTCTCTCTCTTGATACTTGTCGGGTGTCATAACCTGACCTTGAGAATTCTGATTCTGATTCTGGTTATTTCTATTGTAGTTTCTATTATAACCATTGTTATAGTATCTACCTCTTCCGTTGTTATAATTCCCTCTATTATTATTCCAGCCTCGTCTTTGCTGATATGGACGGTAACCTTGTGATCTGTTGTTGCGGAAATAATTATTCCTGTGAGGACCTACATTTTCAGTTTTTTTTCATCAGGCTTATCAGTTTGCTGCACTTGATCCATGTAGACTGTATTAACGTCTTTGAATTCGTGCCTCTGACCTTTTTGTACCAAATTTGGCATTGGACTCGTGTAGTCAAGCCTTCTCAATAATTCGTCCATACTGGTCAAATCTCTGATATTTGACGATATGATCAGTCTTCTTACCTCCACAGGCAGCATACGTGAAATCGCATCTATCAACTGCTCTGTTGACAATGGGGGTTGCAAAAATCTCAAGCGTGATAACTGGCTCGTGAAGAAATCAGCGTACCGTGTTGGAAGAGTACCTGAATACTTCCTCGAGTATACCTCAGCTCTTAGTGAATTCTGAGCTTCTATTGACCAGAATCGTTTTATCAGTGCCTCTGCAAATTCGTCAAAATTGCTGAGAGTGTACCGAAATGCTCTAAACCACTCAAGGGGTCCTCCAGCTAGAAATCTTTCTACGATTCTCATCTCTCTCTCTCTAGGAATGTGGGCTTCTATGAAATAGTCTTTAAGATTCCTGATATATTCGATCGGTGTGAGACTATCAGTGTTGCTAAATTTTTGAGGTTTGTCTTCAAAATTCCGGATGACTGTCACATTTCTCGGATATGAATCCATATAATGTTTCCCACTATCACGATACTTCCATTCAGGTTCAATATTTCTATCCTCTTCTTCTTCCCTGAATCTGGATATACGTTCTTCAGGACTAATATCTCTCTCTTCTGTAGCGAGGTTACATCTTCTCACGTAATTTCTATCCTCTTCACCAGTCAATCCTTCAGTATCCTTGTCTGTGATTTCCGTGATGACTTTCCTAATCAACTCTTCCTTATAGGTTTCCATCATGCTAGCTTCTCCTAGTTTCAAATTCTGCAGTTTGCTCGTAGTTTCATTAACATCAGAGACAACCTTATGAATCTGTTCCTCTAACGCAGTTTTTAATGCTTGCACGTCCTGACCTATCTGAGTTCTATCCTCTACCTGCTTTTTGGATAGCGAATCCATCCTTACATTCAAGTCTTTCCTGATCTGAACTACTTCATTATTAATGTCTACTTGTGTACTGGCAAGTTTTCTTTCAATTCGCTCCTGAATCTGATCGACATGTTCCCCACTTGACCTGTTCCATTCATCTTTCCACACCGTTACATTTGCAGTTAACATTTCCGCGATATCTACTTCAATGTCTTCCTTAAGTAAACGATTGTGATCTAATACTTGGGTTCTCATGACCTCTACATCGTATTTTAAACCAGCTAAAGAAGCTGTTGTCCTAACAGACTCGTCAACAAATCGAGTTGTTAATGCACTAATGTTACGAGTACAAAGCGTTTTTGAAGTTTCAATTTCTTCCCTAACTTTGTTAACATCAGTCTGAACTTTAGCAATGTCTACAAAAACAGTATTGACTTCTACTTGTATCTTATTGATATCGCTTTGCATATCATTAACATCTGAATGAATATTATTGATGTCTACTTGAACATCTGACACATCAGTTCAAGCATTTCTAACCTCTCTTTGAACTTCCTCTACTTTGTCTTGTACAGTAGCAACATCATTCCTAACAACAATTACTTCAGCTCTAGCACATGAAATATCACCCCGGACATTAGCAACATCAAGATTCAACATAGTAAGATCTTTCTGTACCTTAGAAACATCTATCTTAACATCAGAAACATCTTTATGCACATTGGACACGTCTGTGCGCATGTCAGTTACAGCATTCTCGATTCCCTGGGTACTGGTCTGTAAACGCGACACATTATTCTCTAGGTTTGCAGAACTGGTCTGAAGAACTTTCAGATTTTCATCCAGCATCTGCTTTACACTTTCATTCATGCTAGCTTTCAAGTTAGCAGACATATTACTAGCATTCTCCTCCATTCGACTAGTATTCCTAGCTTCCATCTCCCTCATGCTTTCATTAATGCTAGCTTTCATTTCTTCCAACATCATTCTCAGACTCTCATCTGCCATTTCAATAATATTTCAATAATAAACTGCTTTAGGGACATACATCAAACAGAGCAAAATAACAACATCTGAGCAACATTTTTCACCATATACAGGGTGTATTTGATATGATGGAAGTCCGTTACACTGGTGATAGAAGAGACTATTCTAAGCTTCCTAGGTAAAAAATTTGTCACCTATCTTGAAATTGATAATTAATCATTAAAAAGTCAATGTTTTTAGTTATTTCAGAAACTAATCAGGCAGAAAGTGGTGCGGCAGGCTGGGGAAACGAGGCGGAGCCCGATGTGACGACGCGCGAAGGGGAAGTTGTTACGTAATCGGAGCATTGACCTTACCGGTTGACTTGAGGGGTGGTAGGCTATCAGCTGTTTGAGCTCTACCGTCTCGTAAGAAAATGTGCATTGCCGTTGTTCTTGTTGTTGTTGTTGACAACGCACGCAATGGCTTGGGACGTCAGGACCGGTAGTATTGTGTAGCCTACTTTGTAAGTGTGGAATTCATTGATTGATGTTCATGTATAAAATAATTTCGATACTCAGCCCTGATGTATCATTGGCGTCCGTGTCGGACCTTCTGTTGACTAGTTTCTGAAAATACTAAAAACATTCTCTTAATGAAATGCAGTGTGACAAAATTCCGACATCCCGCAGTTTGTTCAGAACTAGGCATTTAGGACGGAAGTAAAAAACTTGATGTTTTGTTTGAGAGGCTTGGCGATTTTGGTCATTTAGCCCCATGTAGCTGGGTGTGGGTAGAATTTGTGTGATAACCTGTGTTTTGTGGTTTCTGTAGAAATGTGGGTATTTGTAATTCAGGTGAGGATTCGGAAGAAGGCGCCGGCCCTGTGGTGTTGGGGCAGTGCAACTGCCTCTCACCTGGAGGCCCTGGGTTCGATTCCTGGCTCCATCAGGGATATTAGAAACTGACGTGAGGGCTGTAACGCAGTGCACTAAGCCTCGTGAGGGCAATTAAGTAGCTGTCTAACAGTGAGGCAGTGCCCGAGTCAGGAAAACCAAGATTAATGGCCGAGGGGACCCGATGCACTGACCACGCGTCACCTTAATATCTGCAGGCCAAATGGCTGGACAGCGGTCACTTGGTAGGCCTAGGCCCTTCATGGGCTGCACTGCCAGCGGTTATGATTATTGAGAAGAAGGCGGCCGTGGCCTTAAGTTAGGAACAATCCCGACATTTGCCTGGGGTAGAAGTGGGAACCCATGGAAACCTACTTCCAAGATTTAATACTAGTATGGTGCCACATGTTCATATTGTGAATTGTCCCATCCCATCTCCAGCCCTCGGGTGGCCATTAACTGGAGAGGGGGGGGGGGGGGGGGAGGATTGATTTATTGGTCCATCAACAATGTAAATACATATGAAAATACACGAAAATGAAAATAAAATACAAATACATTGTTATAATACAGTGTTATAATAATAATAATAATAATAATAGTCTAATAATAATAATAATAAGAGTCAGCATGTGTAGTTCTGGTGGTAGAGTGCTAACCTTCCCGAGGGTGCGATCTACGTTCAGTCATGTAGTAAATGAATGGGATCTAATAAGATCATCTCCATGGATTTCATGGCACATACAAGAAATCCTACGTACATTAAAGTCTGGCAACTCGACATACCAAAAAGAAACATAAAAGAAGTTAGTGTGTCTAAAAGCCTACTATTACTATTATTAGTATTATTAATAAGTTTATTACAGTTGTTGCACTATCTTCACACAAAGATAGACCAACAGTTCCTTAAATTAATTTACTAAATCTTTAGGATTTCTATTTTCTATGCATAGTTCATGAAGCTGGAAAAATCCTAGACAGATCCACCATCACTAGTCATGTAGCCACTCCCCGTGAAGGTGTGAATGAGCTGTTCATAGGCTCGGTTTGTGTATTTCAATGTCATTGGCAGACAAGGCGAGGAGGTCACTCAACTGCAGACTCTGGTCAACATTCCTCAGCGTAGGAGGGGAGGGAGACGGGGAGAAGTCAGCTCTGCTGCTGAGGGGAACGAAGTGAAAGCCCGTTTCCAAGATATTGACCGACGATTTTTGTGATTTAATTCCACCTACACTAATTAAGATCCGACTTAATTTCATGAAGATATTTGCTTAGAATACCATCTTCTATCACCAGTGTAAAGGACTTCCATCATATCAAATACACCCTGTATAAGTTTTGAGCAATTTTCTGACTTAAATCTAACTTATAATTACCTTATAATTAACCTTCGTAGACACTTCATGTTGAAATAAACTCAAGCACATGTTCAAGTTTCTTTGGTTCATTTTAAAATATCCTAACACAAATAATTTACATTTACAATCCAAATAGTTTAATTTTATCTTTAATATGACTACACATGTCATAAGCTGGTCAAATAAAATAAGATTCCAGATCATAGGCGATTTTTCGAAGTTTCCAGCCTATTTAACCTCTCTCAAGTTGTATAAGATCTGATCTTTTCTGAGTGTAATTTTCCTAATACAACACAACATTTTATTCCTATATAATCACACTCTCAAATTCTACAATTGGCTAAGACATCTAACAAAGAATCAACCTCTTTATTTGAGTCTTCACAATCCCTTTGACATCGATAACTTGGTAATCCAATGTTATTCGAACACTCCACAAAAATTGCGGTGCCAATTCTACTGCAATAACTTGGTAATCCAATGTTTTGCTGATCGTGCCCCAGGTTTTAGGGTCGCCAATCCTACTGGCGTTCAACCTGGTAATCCAGTTTTGTTGAACATGCCCCACGTTTTAGGGTCGCCAATCCTACTGTCCCCGTTGTCCGGATAGTAGGCTGTCAGATATCCGCCCCCTCAATCGGATTGCCAATAATCAAACGCACCGGCACAGCTACATCAATGAAAATGACACTGACAGATACTATCGAGATTAGAGCACAATAGTTAACAAGAAATTATTGTGGAACACACCAAAATATACGGGGGTTCATACTTACCTTTACTTACCTCTTAAATTTATCTCGGGGATGGGTTGTCAACTGGATCACTTAAAGTATGCCCACACAATAACCTCCACCATGATATTTAAAATGAACCATAACGAAGACGAGAGACTTTAAACTGCACAATAATTTATTTCACAAAAAGAATGAATTAACAAAAATAAAACAACAAAATCCACGTGGCAATCAGAAGTCATCGACCACATAACCATGTCCTCCTGTCGGACTTTTATACTCTACATACAATTTTTCAGCTTTCTCAAGCTCAAAATAACGTAATTATAATAATGCACTTGGAATGGAAACGGGATTTGGGACGAGACACATATATCAATTGTTTTGCGTGTTTATATACTTCACATTTTATTTATAGCCACAAGGCTATTATGGAGACGTCCTTGGCCTCTATCATACAGTTGTCCGGGCCAGCTGCAATGCACCTGCATCGTCAAAGTGGACTCACCCCTCCGTTCAACCCTAGCATATGCGAGTTACATCAGAGCTTAGCTCTCCTTTCAAAACACGTTAAATGTCCACATCTCAACTGAAATATTATCACGCAAATCCTTTAAATGCTCCATTCAAACACCAGTGGAATACTCCAATAATCCTAAATCATGTTTAATTGTTCAATCCACTTGTTTAATTAGCGTTGTTTAGAGTATAATAACAAAACTCTTAATGTTAATAACAAAAGTTCATTAATTATTTATAACAATAATAAATTGTTTATAACAATGTCAAACGACAATTGAAAATTTTATACACGCCTCTATTAATCCCTTTCATTTCATATTATTTAACAAAGATATTTACAAAATTATTTACAATATTATATTGTTTATATTATTTATACAAGAAATACATTAAACCACACGCTTATCCGGTTGATAATTACTTAAATTGTGTTGATATAATCGACCAATGAAGGTTAGTTATATTTAACTGTCAAATTCAGGTTTAATAAGGTTTAATAATAATTATAATTATTTGTGACGGTAACCTCCATTCAAAATCTTCATCTCAAATTATTTAACACTCTTGTTAACTTTAACAGTATCTTCACATGAATAACTTTCAAAGAACCAGGACAATACATTCAGCGGAAAAATACTTCGCTCAAAACGCACAAAATTGCTCAACAATAGGCCCAGAATTCATCATATATCTTCATATATATGGCATCAAAATCTTCCAAATTACATACAAAAACCTCCACTCATAAATTCAACAACTTCATTTTTTACTGTGGGAACCTCCTTCATTATTCAAGGGCATTACTCATCAGCGACTTTTACAGGTCCACTGAACTAACGATTATACATCCATTGTTCCTCTTTAAAAATTCTTATATTCATCAATTGTATTAATGACTGTTATTATTTAACCTTCGTGGGTTTCATTCATGAATCGATATGAAGTAAAAATTTGCCAATCACAAATAAATTTAATAGCAAATACGATTAGACACTCCTCCCTGGTCTATCAAAATTGAGATTAATATCTTCAAAGTAACGCAGTATAAAAATACTATCTTCAATCAAAGTTCATCTAAACTGCATAAATAGTCGAATAGAATACAATTAGACTGTGGAATGCAAACATTATTGTTCCAATCTAGAATTGAGAAAAACTCCTATCAAATGTTCATTACTATAATGTATTCAATAAATCGTAATCAAAGTTCATATTTCATAAAATTGTCTGTAATGCAATGATAAATGTCTATGTTGCAATCATGTTCATAAGACGACTAGTATTTCAAAGATCGTCGATAACGTAATAGATTTTAACGCTCTAAAATCATTTAATCATTCTTCTTTCTTGAGGATGACAGAAAATTGGTCAAAGTAATTTACTGAATAGAATTACTTTAATAAAATGACACGCTGTCTGAATTCAAATCTGCCATAGAAATCGTTAACTTTACAGTCAAATCGTGACTACAAAAATATGCAAATTAATGAAAGAATCTAAATTATCAGTCTCAACTGATCCAAAATTATTTAACTATGCCAATGACATAACAATGTCTCAACAAATCGTAGAAAAAGGCATAAATCATCGAAGTGTACTGAGTACAGAAATGTTAAGCAAGAAAATGGGGCAAAAGATAGGACAAAAAATATGGGAAAAATAGTTGCTCAGATATCGCTACATGACTCAAATAATACAAGAAACGTTCACGACTACCTTATCTGTTGATTGAAGTTCTAGAGGAAAGTTTTCAAAGAAAACTGCTGTTGGTTCCAATTCACCAGCGTGAAGATGTGCTCCGACCTCGAACCTGGAATCAGCGTCCTCGGAGAATCGAACTGCTTCCTTCTCCGGAAATTGCACTGCTCCATGTATACGAAAGACATCCTTCTGGCAAAACTCTTCTTTATGAGCCGGGTCCACCCTGGCCTCTCTTGAAAGTTCCCTGAAGTTCCAGTCGTAATTCGCCATGAAGTTTATTGCAGTTATTTCCGCAGAAATATTCATAATCGTGGAGTATGATGATATTTACACTGTCATTTGATATAATTCAGCGATGGATTCACGATGCATGAGTGTAGTTGGATGTTCACTACATGCTCGCTTTTGTAGAATGACGATTAACGAAGTTCCATGCTGTTACTTCACTCCATCGATATATGTCCCAATTGCATTAAAGCCTTAGCCTTCCATCTTCACTTCTGTTATAATCATTGAAAGCACTGCCAGACTATAATGTTCCATAGTAGAATGTATCGTTGTAACACCAAACGTATTCTCCAATATCACGGTTGCGATGCACGGGTCAGCCGTAGTGTATAATGTGGAATCTTAAAAGTGCTTCTCAGGTGGCGAGAAAATCACTTTTGTCTGCAGTCTTAAAATGCCAATATCTTTCAAATTATAACTGTGAAATTGTTCAAATCTTCTACACACCTCAATGTTGTACTGCCCAATTGAATTATAATGAAGGCAGAAGTTAACTCTTTATATCTTACCTCGTAGAAACGTTAATGTGAGCGTTACAACTTCACCTAGTTTCGAACAGCGTAAAATGGAACTGCTCCGTGTTCGTTCGATGCGCCGGGCTTTAACCACACGCTAAAGACAACTTGCTTCACTTATTCACTCGAAAATGACTCTATGGCATCTGAAATATATATGCGGTATCTGCGGTATGAGAGATATGAGAGATATGAGAGCTCCTCTCTCCTGTGCACGACCTTTTATCAACTTCTTAAGGGGCGTATCCATCCCTTCCATAGCCTGTTGCTCCGTCATTGCTAGAAGTTTTAACTTTGGCTATACTTGACGGATTTTCAAATTTCAAAAACTCAAAATTAATTTCTTCAAAATTCCAAATCAATGCCATAACTGAAAATAGTTTTCCACAAATCTGCATGCCAAAAGTAATTAAATATCGTAGTTTCAGCAATCTCCGTCTTCCTTCCAAACTATCGTTCATTGGTTCGAGTCTCTCCTCCAATAGCGTAACTTCTTCCTTAGCACGATACCTTGTTTCCTGCGACTGCGTCGTAAATCTCAGATCTTTCTCGAACAAAATCATGACGTCACCAAGAATCTCAGCTCCACCAGCCTACTTGCATGAAATCTGCGTCATCCGTGCCTACGTCATGAATATCCACGTCACAACTATGACATCCATAACTTTATTCATATTTGCCAATACAGCCATCGTGGTCTCAATATAATTCAATTTACGGGGGCAGTACGAGGACTGGAACGGGGTCTACTCAGCCTCGGGTGGCCCAAATGAGTTGAGGGGGTTCGATTCCCCCTCAGCCATCCTCGAAGTGGTTTTCCGTGTTTTCCCACTTCTTCTTCGGGCAAATGCCGGGATGGTACCTTCTTCAAGGCCACGGCTGCCTCCTTCCCTCTTCCTTGCCTATCCATCCTGACCATCCATTACCTTCCCTCGTGAGGCCCCTGTTCGCTTTGCAGGTGAGGCCGCCTGGGCGAGGTGCCAATCCCACCTCACCAGTTGTATTCCTTCCGATTCGATGTTCCCAGCTCTAGGACACTGCCCGTAGAGGCGGTAGTGGTGAGTTCCCTCGCTGAGTCCGTGGGTTCCACCAACCTGGAGGGTAAACGACTAAAAAATAATGATAATAATGATAATGGTATGGGTTTAACGTCTCTTTTAATTTGCCCGAATTCTTTTAACGTGCCAGTACATTTACTGATATGTGGTTGGTTGCCCATTTAAATATTCCTACATGCCATTGGCTGAGCCGAGATCGAACCCAAAATCTTCGGTTTTAAACGACATCGCTAATGAAACTGCGCCTCTCATGTCGACTGAATAAGTGAATGTGCTGTATGACTGAATGATCGATTTAATGAAGAATTCATGGCGTCCCGGTTAGAAAGTTGTGAAAGGGAGCCCTCCAGTCTCCCGAGAGCTGCACAAGGAGGCGAACTACTAGAGCGCCCTCTTCATAGACGCCCTACTTACATTGCCGATACTCTATTTATGTTTGACCCATAGCAACTTTCTCTTATGAGCAGATATCTCTATTTAGGACAAGCCAGTCCTTGGTATGTTACTTAAATACATCATTTCTCTATAATTCATTTTGTTTATCAGACCATAAGCTCCATCCTTGTACCGTCAACTTCACAGAACATAGGTGAAGTAGAGGTAAAAAAAAGTGCAACGAACGATTAGTAACATTTTCCTGGAATCAGATTCCATTTGGAAATCCTTATAGTGTTCAACAATTCGTCGAAATCGAGAGCAGAGAGAACTCCCATTTCCTTAGCCTAAGGCACGACCCAAAATCAACAAAGCGTTCAAAGCGGGTGACCCATGGTCTACTGCAGATTTAAACGGTGTTATCATAACAATGCCTTTATAAGTAAATGTATGGATTTATAATAATAATAATAAGACTGGTGGACCAACTACAGGCTCTCGGAATGGCTCACAAGCTGGGACAGATCCAAAAGGCGGTGATCTTGGACACTTGCCATACAGTGTGACGATTCCTATATGAAGAATGAACTCTTGGAAGTGCTTGACGTTAGTCCGTATTTTCAATCATTGTATCATTGTAAAATGAGGAATTTATGAATCTGTAGAATACTACTACTACTACTACTACTACGACTAATAATAATAATAATAATCATCATCATAATAATAATAATACACCTTGAAAGTGTTCTGTCCAAGGCATTTCCTGAATGTATACAGGTCATACAAGGTTATTTATTGCCTTTCCAACTATTAACATTTATTATTAATATTTTACGACGTTATGCCCAACTAGGAGTGCGATTGAACCTATTTCACAGATGAAGTTGAATTAGCCTTCTTTTCTTCCCCAAATCTCTTCATTCTCTCACTATTATCTTTCCTCCTTTCTACTGTCCATGCAGTTCGGGGGTTTGCAGCAAAATGAAATTTGTTCACCAATGATCTGAAGCTAGGTATGTCCCATAAAATTTCGTCCGTTAGGCCTACGTTGATTTCTTGAAGTTCATTTTCAATTTCTACTATCCTGCTTTTAATGAGGAGGCATAATTAAATATCCTTTTAGTAAGTCTTTCATTGTTCATTATTTGAATTTGTCCATACTATTATATATATATATAATTCGATGAGGCCATCTAGGACCACGTTAAGTCTTGCTACACTTGGCAATTTGTTTCGTTTTCCTCTGAGCCCAGAATTCCCTCGTTTTCTGTGAGTGAGCCATCTTGCGCTCCGCTGTCCAGGTGGTGCCTTGTCTTCATTTCGGGTTCGGTGTCTCGTCTCGGGTTAGCCCATTAGTCAGTATCTTTTTGCGGAAGAGATCTATATTGAAGTAATAATAATATTAATATTAATACTATTATTATTTAATTGTGAATTAAGTCTCTGTGGACTGCATATTAGCAATCACTTAATTTGCGCCTAGATCTTGTTCTCCTACCGACAGTGACATCCTCCCAGTATTTCTTGAGTCCATCGATCAGTGCCTTCCTTCGTTGTTTTGTTAGAAGCCCTATCCGTCTCCTGAGCTCAGATTCCACTTCAAAATCCTTATAGTGTTTAACCATTCGTCGAAATTCAAACCTCTAGTGCATTATCTTTCCAGGAATACCAATTTTTATCAAGTATTTCTCACATTCTTGGAACCACCTCCATGTGGTTGTCTTTGGCTTTGTGAAATTCCAGATTTTCTTAGTCAGTTGGTCATTAGTCATACGGAAGATGTTCTCGTAAAACAGCTATCTTTTCTTTTTGATTGATGACATTATTGGTTCTATCTTGGTGTAAAGTTCTTCATTGGATCCCAATCGTATCTACCCATCAACCCATCTGTTGCCTAAAATCTTCAGTATTAGCCTTCGTTCTCGTTTTAAACGATTGCCGACTTGTTCTTGTCTACACAAAGTCAAAGTCTCCGAAGCATACAGCCCTTCTGGCTTAAGTACCGTGCTATAATGCCAACTCTTGGCACCAGGCACGGCCACAATAATAATAACTATTATTATTATCATCATCATCATCATCATTAGGAGATACTACGCTACCAACCCAGAGGAACTAGATCTGTAGGACATCCAGTGAAGCGATAAGGAAAATTTAAGTCCGTAACGGGACACTCACCCCAATACCTGGAAGAAAGATGATGATAATGGTTATTATTATTATTATTATTATTATTATTATTATTATTATTATTATTATTATGTTTCTTTAAAAACTATTATTATAATTAACTAAGAGCTGAATGTTAAAAATTATTCACACTAGCTCAGTGCGATCTTTTGGAAAGCAAAATCTCGGAAATGCTCAAGTTGTAGTCGATCCTTAATCTTAGTTTCCATTCATGAGCATGCTGAAATGTTGTTAAAAGATACACTTCTATAACTTTGTTGTCGAATATAAGTTTCTCTATTCTCAGTTTTATCCAAAATTAACATAGCGACAACGTTTGCCTTGGGAAACTGAGCTGCAAAGCTTCATCACTCAGCACTTCAAATCAGATCTTGTTCTTTGAAAAGCTATTGTGACCCATACCAAAATTTACGGTGACTCAAGTTTGGATCATGAATCTTAGGTTAAGAACCTCGGGTAACAAGACGTTCCCATCTTTACCGGATTATCTGACAGTGGAACGAGGTAAAGTGTCTAAGATAGGGATGTAAAATATATGTTGAGAGTAAATAAGCACTTGCTCTGTAATGTAGTTGCGTTTTTGTTGTTAATTCATTTTAAAGGCTTAGGACGTTTCGGTCAGCAGTTCCCAGTACATAAATGCATGTCTGTGTATGGGTGGGGGACATTTGTCTCATAACCTGTGTTATTGTACTGCAGCAGTGTGTGTAACTGTAACTATTAGGGGTAGTAGCCCCGTGAAATGAAATAAGATCATATCCCGACATTTGCCTGGAGTGAATGAAGAAAACCCTGAGGGAAATTAACAATCAAGGTGGCTGCTGTCAGTGTCTGTATTCGAGCCTCGGATCTCCGAACGCCAGACGAGGAGCGTGCCATAGACCACCCATTCATGCTCGTTCTTCCTCCATGTTAATGTAATGCTCACGATGCCAGCGTATCTACCAATTGGAAATTGATCGACTAGTCATACTATTTCATATCCCACGAGTTATTGGTTTTTAGCTTACTTTCGGATTTTTAAAAAAAATGGAAGTAAGCTTATGAGGTCTGCACTGCGATATATCTGTCTGTGTGTGTGTCTGTCCCCCCTATCAATTCCCAAACCACAAACCCGAATTGAATAAAACTTGATGCAAAGGTAGCAGTAGTAAAATGCACCTTAAGCCCATATTTTTATCACCACCATCTTAATGATGGCAACTTGAGTGTTCATTGACTCAATCGAATACCGACTAAACTAATCATCGGAACAATACTAAATTTTGCATAAACAAGGCCATCAGCTGTATAATTTCAAGATGGTGACGGTGTGAAATGTTCAATCATTATAATCTGCAACTCATGCTCTAATGAAGCAATGGACACAATAGATAGCAAACAGAGAGTTATACGTATGAAATCTAAGCTGACCAGATGATATAACAGCTTAGGCTTTCACGGCCGGCGTTCATAATTAAGTACAAGTTTTTCGGGCTTGTAGGCCGTGGTCCAGACAGGATATCTCCCGATGTTTTACCGGAAACTGCGTCTGGCATTATCAAGGGTTCCGCTCCTTTCCTTGGTCAGCAGTACGGCCTACAAGCCCGAAAAACTTGTACTTAATTATGACCAGATGATACCTTAACCATATTGAGTAGTCTATCACGTGCACCCCCACCTTGAAATTATATAATATAAAATTAATAACTCAAGATTTTAGAGTTATAATAAAAAACATTAACTGCAAGGTAGAACAATAGACTATAATTGTATTTATTTATTTATTTATTTATTTATTTATTTATTTATTTATTTTGCATTACCTTCTAACCATAATAAAATGAAAGACTATTGGAATAGCGTGAGAGACTTCAATATAACGCTGTGAGCACCACGCGGTCTCATGTCAATCATCGGAACACTACTAAATTTTGCATAAACAAGCTATCTTATTGGAAGCGTCAGAGGCCTAAAGTAGGCCTACAAGGCCATCAGCTGGAAAACAATCTATTAGGACATGACATCTAGTTAAGCGAGTACAGTTACATGAAAATATGTCTAGGCTACTTTATTCGAGATATTAATAGAATATCAAAATAGCAATTTTATGGTATTTTTCCATTTGCATGTCAATTAGTATATTTGAATGTTTTCATTATTTTAAATTTAAAACTGTTTTGTAAGGATATCGATTTTCGTGGTAATGTTAATTCGTTTTTAAGGGTTAGTATTCTTTCACGCTGATGATGGAATCATTGATATTCCGAAACATGTACGTTTAATACTGTAATTAAACCACATTCTTTAGTGTGTGACTAGGCAGTTTTAATAAGATAGTAATATCAGTCAACACGGATATTAATTATTACCATTGTCATAATGGTTTACGCATTTTATGAAAATATGTTGCCATAGATAATGACTTTTGGTGTGTTATCTTTCTTTCACTAAGTGCACAGCCGATGGTATAACTCATATCCCAGGTAGAGCTTTAGAATAGGAAAAGATCAACAGCGTTCGTTGCAGGGATTTTCTACCATATTACAGGGGAGCGTGGTGGCTCAGCGGTCTAGCTGTATGCCTCTCACCAAGGCGATCCGGGTTCGATTCCCGGTCAATGCATGTGAGATTTTCGAAGTGAAATGCCATGTCCTGTGGTTCAGATTCCACGTAAAAAGAAGGTCCCGTGGCTCATGATCTACAGATTAACGGTCACGTTAAACTACAAGCTTCCTTCCTTCCTTTCCTTCTACCATATTAACTCATAGTCACGGCTGATCTGATGGGTCGGCAAGGGGAATTTTACTTCCCCCTTCGTTTTCTTGCTTATATTTGATCTATTGATCCATTTGATCTATTATGAGATATGTTTGGAAAAGGAGGGGATTCAGGGCCTCCACTTTCGTGGCTCATGTTCTGGATAGAAGCCGCTAAATATCAACGCTCGCAGCCAACGACTGTGCTTGCTCACCTTACCTACCAAAGGGATTAGGAGGGGACTCTTAGCTAATTCCCTGGTTGTGGCATTGCAAGGAACATGATTATTGGAACGAATTTTGTGCTGTTCCATGGCTAACTGTTTAGCATGCTAGGCCTTAGTCATAAGGGTTCCGGGTTGGATTCTCTGCCGTGCCAAGGAGGTAACAAACATAGCCAAATAGTTTGGCAGACAGTGGTTGCCGCGTATCATAACCAAATAGTTCGCAGACCAGTAGGCTATGTGCCCACCAGTTAAAAAAGTGATAAATAGCTTGAATTGATCAGAATAACTTCTGAACAAGAAATGAAACACTTAATTCTTTCAATTTAAAGCATACAATAATGTTTCGTCAAACTAACCAAAAATTCAATTTTTATCCCTAGACTGTCCCATTAAAAAGGATTAGCAAATAAATAGAACCCCCTCCCAAAACCAGTTTCACATTGAAAAGAACCTCGCGAATATATATACATTTTTTCTTCAAAATTCGATATTTGATTTCGTACCGTTCCCTCGTTAGTGAAAAGAAAATCCAGAGCCTGCTTCCAGTCTCCGACCGGGTCAGGAATGGAATGAATGGAGCACCCATCTAGCGGCGAGGATATGGACTGTGCCGGCTGCCGAGGCCTAACGCACTCCCCTGGGGCAATGATTAAATGTATGACAGATGAAATGAAATGATAGTGGAGAGTGTTGCTGGAATGAAATTTTGACAGGGAAAACCGGAGTACCCGGAGAAAAACCTGTCTGCCTCCGTTTTGTCCAGCACAGATCTCACATGGAGTGACCGGGATCTGAACCACGGACCCAGCGGTGAGAGGCCGGCGTGCTGCCGCCTAAGCCACGGAGGCTTCCCCTCGTTAGTGCACTATTCTTTATTTTGTATGTAGTAGTTGATTCATTTAGGACCTTCGTGACAACGTGGTCATGTAGCCCCATGTACTTAAGTCAGTGTGTGAAATCTGTGTGGTAACCTGTATCATTGTGATGGCTGTGCAAGGGTGAATTTTGTATTTGAGCATAGGATTTGGATATTTTAAAATAAATAGGATTTGGGTAGAGCCGACCATGACCTTAATTTAGGTACCAACCGGGCAGATTCCTATAGTAGAAGTGGGAAACCACGGAAAACGAATTCTAGGATGACTCAGGTTGGAATGGAACCCGTATCTTCTTAGTTTTGCCTCACGAGGCTGAGTGTATCTTGTCCTAGCCCTTAGACCAGAATTGAATTCTTTAGCAGAGTGGGAATGCTGATGACACTGTCATCCTTGCAACAAGTATGGATGATCTACAAGAACTAATGGCTTCTATTACAGAAGAGAGTAATGCCATGGGATTACATTTAACTGTCAAAAAAAACAAAAACAAAGTGGATGGTTGTTAATAGAAACAAAGATAAAATTCAGGACATTCTTGCACTTGATAATGAAAGGATTGAAAGGGTTTCATCATATAAATATTTTGGATGTCAAATCGATGATAATTGGGACTTAGGTGAAGAAATTCACTGTATAATTGAGCAGGCCAAAAGTTCCTTCATGAAAATGCGAAGACTTTTGATTAGCCGTGATTTATGTCTCGCATGAGGCGGCCGACTACTTCGATGCTACGTTTTTAGTATCCTACTCTATGGAGTTGAATCATGGACACTTACCGGGGTATTGAGTAAATAACTGATGGCGTTTGGAATGTGAACGTATCGGAGAATATTAAGAAGACCATGGCCAGTTAAAATCATGAATGTTGAAGTACTGCGGCGTATAAACAAGGATACAGTAATTCTCAATGTCATTAAAATAAGAAAACTAGAATATTTTCGTCACTCCATGCGCAACAACAAATACTCGTACAACCTCTTGCAATTAATTATATTCAAGGGGAGATTGATGACAATGTAGGTCCAGGGTGTAGAAGAATATCCTGGCTGAAGAACTTAAGCCAGTGGTTTGCACTGAATACAGTGTCGCTGTTCATGAAAGCTATGGGCAGACAGCAGATCATGCTACTGATCGCCAATGCTTTAAGAGGACGAGGCACTTGAAGAAGAAGCAGAGCGGGAAAGAGAGCCTTGATATCCACAATGACAGCCAAGAATGCTAATCGCTGCCGCTTTCTGTGGTCTCGAGATACGTATTGAGGCTCGTATCCAAAGTTCCTGGGTTAGATACTCGGCTCTGCCAAGAAACTTAATTCTGGTCTGAGGGTTGGAATGGGGTTCACTCAACCTCGTGAGGAAGAATTGAGAATAGATGAATTCGATTCCCAACTAGAGGAAGTTTTCGTGGCTTTCCCACTTCTACTCCAGGCGAATACTGGAATGGTTCCTACCTTAAGGCCACGGCCACCTCCTTCCCAATCCTAGTCACAATTACACTCACATTACTACAGACATCGCAATGAATCAGGTTATCAGGCAGATTCCAGCTTGCCACGGTGGGTGAGTGGTTATCGTGTCGCATTACTAACCCCCAAGCTTGCAGGTTCGCTCCTGGCCGTGGTAAGTAATTTTTGAAAGGCGGCAAAGATTACGGCACGCATGCCATACGATGTTGGCATGTCAAAGAACCCATTTGAATTCAGTAGGCCGTGTTCATAATGGCAAAATTAATTTCGGGATTTTTCGCCGACACAAAGTTCTTGATTTCTCTACTAGAAAGCACTATAATGTCGAGGAGCTTAGATATTTAACCTTCAAGGAACAACAAAATTTGACATGCAAGCTGCCCTCTGGGTGTCAAATAACAAAGCTTGCACCCGGCACCCGAGGCCATACGATATTATTATTATTATTATTATTATTATCGCAATGAATCAGGTTATCAGACAGATTCCACACGGAGATATGTTTATAAGCCCCTAAATGAATCAACAACAACATAGCGAGCGAAGTGAAGTGGCGCCGACTGTAGGATTGTGGCAGGCCAGTGGGAAGGTACAGTACACGCATCATAACGCCAGGGATCAATATAGCCCGGTTATCATCAGCAACTTAACCACACGCAACATCGCTTCCACATGGAGCGCACATTTTCCCCTCGCGTATGAGAGTAACCCCTAAAATGAAGTTCCAAAATCAGAGCTGCAATCGAAACTTAACTTTATTTATAATTTCAGAATGCGCATTCAAAACCATGATCCAGTTCGTACTCATTCGAGTTGTGTAACGTCTCGACTGGCGATTCAACTCTACAAACGAATTGAAAAATAATTCAAATTAATAAGAAGATGGACTGTGAGCTTTTCAAACATTGTACTCAAAGCTAGGGATGCACGCAGGGTTTGTATGAGTGACACACGAGGCACCGGTTTTCTTTTTAAAATATTTTGAGAGTTGGCAGGATTAATCGCCATCTGATATTGGTAATATTTGTCATACAACAACAACAACAATAATAATAATAATATTAATATATATATTACGAGGGAAGTGGAAAAATCTTGCATAATACCTTGAGAAGGGTCCGCACTCCTCAAGAGTGTGGGATTCTTACCCACTAAAAAACCACACCCTGTCCTCTTGACAAATCCCATCCGGGGACCACTTTCTTATTACTTCAGGATGGAGCCATTTTCTTTGCTTCACAAGCACCATCTTACTTCTCAATTCATAGTCCGTGGATCGCAGACTTAATCAACTAAATCGAGCAAGTCCCCATCCGACTTCTCCAGACTAAGGACCACCTCAACAAAGAAAGCGACCGTATCCCAGCTGAGCTCGTTCCTCAGCATAATTCCAACTATATTGTCCGGCGTTATTGGACCAACCTCAGCTTCAAGTCGTTGTTTTTCCGCTGCCCAACGATCGCAGACGAAGAACGTATGATATACGTCATCTAGTTCGTTCTCGCAGTAAATACATAATAATAATAATAATAATAATAATAATAATAATAATAATAATGTGAGCCTCCGTGGCTTAGGCGGCAGCACGCCGGCCTCTCACCGCTGAGTCCGTGGTTCAAATCCCGGACACCCCATGTGAGATCTGTGCTGGACAGAACGGAGGCAGACAGGTTTTTCTCCGGGTACTCCGGTTTTCCCTGTCAAAATTTCATTCCAGCAACACTCTCCACTATCATTTCATTTCATCTATCATTCATTTAATCCTTGCCCCAGAGGAGTGCGTCAGGCCTCGGCAGCCGGCACAGTTCATATCCTCGCCGCTAGATAGGGGCTTCATTCATTCCATTCCTGACCCGGTCGGAGACTGGAAGCAGGCTGTGGATTTTCATTTTCAATAATAATAATAATAATAATAATAATAATAATATGGATTTAACGTCCCTTTTAACATTGAGACTTAAACGGAACCTGCGGTGTCAGAATTTTGACCTAGATGGGATCTCAGTCAAACTACTACTATTTATTTATTTAGTTAGTTAGTTAGTTAGTTAGTTAGTTAGTTATTTACAGCGTATTTTCCCAATATTGGAAAGCGTTAAGCAATTTGACTCAATTCTTGACGTCCTTCTTATCTTGCCAATATATTTTCATTCTGTTGGAGAATGCCAATTTTCTTTCGTCAGACCATTGAGGTCTGTAAGGTGTAGGTTTCGGTTGCCCTGGTTGGACTTCCCAGTTGTTCACTTTGTTACGGAAGGAGTCTCTGTCTGATGTGTCGGTTATGTTAGCAGTTCGCATGTCTTTTTGTATTTCTTTCATCCATGGTGTTGTACTTTTGAGTGATGATATGTAATCTAGTATTCTTTTGGTTAGTCGTGTATTCGGCAGTCTACTTATGTGCCCGAAGAATTTCAATCGTCTTTTTCTGAAGTCGACTTCGATGTTTGAGTATTTTTCAGTTGTCTTGATTGACTGTAGTCGGTACCCGTCAGGAGTCAGTCTTGCTCCCAGTATTTTCCGAATGATTTTTCTTTCTTCTTTCTTGATATCTTCAAGTTCATATTTCTTATTGAGTGTAAGTGTTTCGCTTGCGTAGAGACTTGCCGGTTTGATGACAGTGTTGTAATGTCGAAGTTTGGTTTGTCTTGACATGCATTTTTTGTTATAGAGGTTTTGGATAAGTCCGAGTGCTCTCCTGGTTTTCTGGAGACGGTTTTGTTGTGAGATATTTTCGGATCCAGTTGGTTCGATAAATTCTCCCAGATATTTGAAATGTGGTACTCTTTAGATGGTTCCGTATTTTGTTTGCATGTTGTCGCCTTTGTGACTTAGCACTTGAGTTTTCTCGAAGGATATTTGAAGTCCCTCTTTTTCGGCGCATTCTTGGAGTGTTTCTATTTGTTTTATTGCGGTCTCTTGCTTTTCTGTTAGTATAACCAAGTCATCGGCGAAGGCAAGATATGGTATAGAGAGATTGTTTTTACGATAGCCAAGTGTAACTGGTTTCCAGACATTTTGTTTCTTGAGCTCTTTTTCCCATTCTTCCATGACTTTATCCAGGACAATGTTGAAAAAGAGAGGGGAAAGACCATCTCCTTGTCGCACACCTGTCTGAATTTCGAAAGGTTCGGAGATTTCCCCCATAAATTTTGATGATGTTAGAACATTGTATATGCTTACCATTAAAGTAATTATTCATTTAAAATTTGACCACCTCTTGGTGCAGCGGCTAGCATTCCTGACTGTCACCCCGGAGGTCCGAGTTCGATTCTTGGCTTTGACAAGAAATTCTAGTCCAAGGGATGGAACGGAGTTCCCTTGGTTGTAGTAGTAGTGGTGTATATATTTGTAAGGCAGATGAGGATTGGGAAGGAGGCAACCATGGCCTTAATTTAGGAACCATCCCGGCATTTGTCCGGAGTAGAAATGGGAAAACCACTACGGGATGACTGATGTGAAAATCGAACCCACCTCTCCTTAGTTCTACCTCACGAGGCAGAGTGTGCCCCGTTCCAGCTCTCAGACCAGAATTAAATTTCTTCGCAGTGTCAGAAATCCAACCAAGACCTCCGCGGCTACTGCCAAGAACGCCAGCCGCTACACCACTAGGTTTTCCGAAATAAATGTGAATAATGTTCAAAATAAAATGAGAAACACCAGTGACCTTGGTTGTTCCTTCTTTGAAGCCAAACAAGCATTTTCGTTACTGAGTAACTGTTGAAACAGCGTTACAGTTACTGAATTAATTAGTGACGTCTTTACACCATCGTTACCGTAAAGTAACGGTTACTAATAACGCATCACACCATCCTTCCCGTAAAGTAATTTTTATTTATTATTATTATTATTATTATTATTAACAAGAAAAGTGCGCTCAACTGGATCATTAATTTACACATATAGAAGCACATCTAAAATAACAGATTATTCTTTGCTATATTCTGTAAGCGATTTTGTCCTCCTTACACATGTCAATATGTGATATTTGTCACAGGTCTGCCCGCACAGCACACATTGGCAATCTTCAGTAGGTTTATGGTATTTTTTGATATTGCATATCTTGTGATGGAATCCGTGATATGCAGTTCTTGTGATAACATGTCTCTGGGACTGGCATTCCTTCTTCCATCCATCATCCATCATTGCTGAGGTGGTGTAGAACTCCATTTGTATCTCCTTTTTCTTTTTTTTTTTCTCGAATGTTAACCAGATCCTGGTAGGGTCCTATAGATGGCAGCCAATGCTGTAGTCTAACATTCTCTATGAAATAGGTCTCCCTCATTAGTTCATAAACTAGTCGTGATGGCACTGTTTTTGCTACTCCTAAAGTAATGGTTACTAGTAATGCATTATTCTCGAATACTGGATACTGTCTCGTGCATCTTTGAGGATCAAAAAGTCAATATAAATACGGCTATAAAAAGGAAAAGAAACGAAAGCGAGCTAACGTCGCGACGCCAGTCGTGTGCTTGTGAAGATGAGGAGGGGGGAAGTGATCGAGTGGGGGGAGGAGTTTGTCTTCCCCATAGTCTCGAGGAGGAACTTGAAGACTTATTACCCCATTACGCGTGAAGAGTTAGTAGGCAATAAATATATTGGTGAGACCAGTAGCCTCGGGAGAGAAGGTCGTACCTGAGAGGCTGTAACCGTATCGATCAGTTAATGTATGAGTACTTCTAAGGTCAACCTCCCACTCTTAAATACTTAAAACATACTCAACTCCGACCTGTCTTACGGCACTTGACTCTCAATGGAGTCATTGCGAGAAGCAATAAGGACACACAGTTGGTCAATGGGCGTGTGTCTCATCGTCAGTTCCTGTCAATAGACTTGAATATAGTCATCTTCTGTGTTCTGTTTCTCTGGATTCGCATTGAGGTTTTGAATCTCAGATGGGAAGTAAAACCAGCGGTCCCATGTCATAGATTTATGGCATGAAGAAGAACCTTCCGCTAACTACACTTGTGGAAGCTAATATTTGTAGGTTAGTTTGATAACGCTAAATTAGTTCCAACGTTCGCCGCCAGGTGCTGGCTGCGATAGCATCTAGTAGCCAAGTCCTCAGCTAGGTGTCGTGGACGGTAGCATTTAGTAGCAAAAGTAGGAACTACTGGAAAAATTGATCGTCTGTAATCCTTACCTGAATTACAGATAACACACACTAATACAGCCACCACAATTAACACCAGTTATCAGACAGATTCTACACACACCCAAAGTACACGGCGCTACATGACCGCGTTGCCGCAGCCTCTAAACTAAGGAACCAACCAACCAGATTCAGAATCTAAAGGTCCTGGCTATGCCAAGAAATTCAATTCCGATCTGAGGGCTGGAACGGGATACACATCAGCCTCGTGACGCAAAACTGAGAAGATAGCTTTGAAATCATTTTTCAGTGTTGCCTTATTGACAATTGATATTCAGTCGGTCAACACAAAACAATTCCAATTACTGGAATATGCGAAATAATAACCAGAAATAAATTACATGTGGATAAGACATATTGTTATGGACCATTGAAGAAAGGGAAAGCTCGCCCAGCGAGCATCATCAGATCCAAAACTATATACAAGTTATTGAGACTGGTTGGTTCCTCAGTTTAGAGGCTGCGACAACGCGGTCATGTAGCCCCGTGTACTTTGGGTGTGTGTAGAATCTGTCTGATGACCGGTGATATTTGTGATGGCTGTATTAGTGTGTGTTATCTTATTTCAGGCAAGGACTGCAGACGATCAATTTCAAGTAGTTCCTTGCACATTCCTCGCCACATGCAGGCGGGCATTGTCCTGCTGAAATATAGCCTGTGGAACGGCCTGCAAGAGGGGCAGTGCCGAGGGCTGTAAAACTTCCCTGATTTAGCGGTCACTGTTCAGATTGACCGCAAGACGTACGAGACGCCATTGCCTGTTGTAGGCAATTGCGCCCCAAACCATTACACCTGGTGTTTGTCCATAAGCCGCTCAACAATACAGTCTGCCTGATTGCGTTCTCCACGGCGGCGTCGAACGCTTATGCGGCCATCACTGTAGGACAGGTTGAAGCGGGACTCGTCCGAAAACACTACATTTCGCCACTCAGCCTGCCAGTGTCGGCGTGCACATACCCATTGTAGTCGGAGGCGTCGGTGGTTCCCAGTTAATGGAAGCCGACGCAGTGGCATGCGTGCTACCAGTCTAGCCCTCAAATGACGGCGCCGCACCGTCGACACAGACATGTCCACCCCTGTTGCAGTGCTCCAACGTCAAGCCAACACCGAGGACGACGCTGATCTATCCGATACGGCCATGCGGAGAAAATGGCGGTGTGTCGCGCTGTGGTCACATTGCGTCGTCCTGTACTCTGTCATCGCTGTCCACACACGCCTTACTGTTGACGCAGCGTGCCCTGTTCGAGCCGCAATGTCCCGGAATGACAGACCCGCCTCCCGGAGCCCAAGCATTCTGCCCCGTTCAACCGCACTCGCATGCTGATAGTCCACCCTGTGATGTCGGCGAGGAATCGTTGCACTTGCTTACACGTTTCCACTTGGCATGACGGCCCCACGCTGACAGAGCTGTGCGGAACACTGACCTGTACGGTCCCACAACAGAGGGCACTGGTGGGCCTATGTGCACGCTATCTATGCGATTTCAATCGCTTAGTATGGTACCGCAGGCCTACACGACCCCTGTTCTGGGAGTGTCTCCGACCATTTCTTCTGGGTGTTTCACTTTCCATAAAAAGTACTGTAGTTACTATGGCAACAAAGGCAAGCAAACTTAGTTCCCAGTTGTTTACGTGTGCGCGATTCTATGCGCAGTGGAGGCACATATCGGCTGAAAGAGCTTCTGCTAAAATGCCACGGGCCAATTCATCGGCCCTGTCTTCATAAAAGTTTTTTTTAAATTATTTCCAACCACTTAGTGCTAACATTGTTGTAACTAACATAACGGGGAATCATTCTCCCTCTCTGGATATATCAATGTGTATAAGTTCCTTGAACAACTGGATTAGTAATAACTATTCTTTGAACAAGCTGCAGTCAGCTGACTTTTTGAATGAGGAGAAAATAAGTAAGGTTTTAACGCTGAGTGAATTTCAAGAAAGTGAATTTTAGGTTGATGACAACAACTTTGAAATAATTCTAATACAAACATTTTTTTCAAATTAATGAAACAAATGGAACTAAGTTTTAATTATTTGGGATATAATAGTCTACGTATAAAATATACACTGTCGGAAAAAATAGGTCACCCTTTTAGAGGTTACCTTTTCACACAAGATTTATTGTGGCAACAGTGCATATTGAGTACATGAAATGATTATACAGATCAATAGGTCAAGCGGTTCAGAGATACCAGGTATCGACCCATGCTGAAACACCCATATTAGTACGAGGTGTAGTGTCCACGGGCGGCAATGCAGGCACTGGCTCTTGCATCCAGTTGATCATACAGTTGGCGAATACTGTCTTGGGATAGGTTATTCCACGCCTGATCGACATGTTCACACAGTTCTGTGGGTGGACGAGTCGCACGAGTCACTTGTCGGCCCATCATGTCCCACACGTGCTCGATTGGCGACAAGTCCGGCGATCACGCTGGCCAGGGAAGTTGCTGCACGTCTTGCAGTGCACGTTGAGTTGCACGGGCAGTGTGTGGGCGAGCATTATCCTGTTGGAACAACACATCCACTTTCTGTTGCAAGAACGGCAAAAGAACGGGTCTAACAACATCCTGCACGTACAACGAAAGTTGTAGCTTATCATACCCCAGACCATAAATCCTGGGGTGGGGCCGGTGTGTCTTGGACGAATGCCCTCTACGAGACAGCGCTCAACAGGTCTACGTCGAACGCGCCAACGACCGTCACTTGCGCGCAGGCAGAATCTGCTTTCATCGCTGAAGACCACGGCACGCCATTCCATCTTCCAAGTGATCCTGTGACGGCACCAGTCAAGGCATGCACGTCGATGCTATGGCGTGAGTGGAAGACGGGCTAGAGGTGTGCGTGACCGTAGTCCCACTGCTAGTAAGCGGTTCGCAACAGTTCGTGTGGACACTTCTGGGCTCACAAACTCTCGTATCTGTGCTGTGGTAGATGTACGATCTGCCACTGCTGCTCTTACAATACGACGATCCTGGCGGACGTGGTAGGTTAATCCGGAGCTTAAATACTGCCTGAGGGAAGTTGATTGAAAGAAAAAGAGACAGGTTTAGGAGTGGAAACGATCGTAGGCAAAGAGGAAGAGAATCCAAATCAAAATAAGAAAGAAACAGTGATATCAAGAATAGATACACTGCGCAAAGCCCGTGAAGTAACTAAAACAAGCGGGAGCCTGAGCTCATTTAACGTAGAGAGCGGCGTGAGCTACGGTTATCTGCAGGCTATCGCTAAGTGCTCTTTCCCTCCCGAGCAGGTATTTGGGTACTATGGGGAAGGGTGATGCTCTGGCAAGGCAATGTATGCCAAATGGAAAGTATTGCACTTTCCCTTCAAAAGGGTAAGATTTTCGGAAGCATTCTAAAATGGTAGAAATACTTAAATTAGCAAGAATAATTTTATTTCCTGACACTGTTGGAACCCCGACAGAAAGGCTGAATGCCCCCAGAGTGGGCAGAGATAAAGCAACTCTAGTGCTTTTAGCAATATTTTATTATTATTATTAGAAATCTTCAGGGGGGAGCGTGATGGCGCAGTGGCTTAGCTGCTCGTCTTTCACCCGGACGGCCGGGGTTCGAATCCCGGTGACAGCGGGGTGGAATTTTCACCTGAAAAATCACGTGGCGTCAGGAAGGGCATCCGGCCTTAAATCCCCGGCCAAAACCAAAATGAGCCTGGTTGGCTCCGACGACCCCGATTAATTGGGAAAAGCCGAAGAAAAGTAAGTATTATTAGAAATCTTCAGAGAGTACTAATTGTTGCATTTAAAGCAGGCTAAACTCTTACCCAGCAGGGTGGCGACTCACAGTTTAGAAAGGATGAAAACCTCAAACCTACCTTGAACAAAACCACAATCTTAGACAGTAAATTGCAAGCCAGGGAGAAAATCTCTACAAGTAGGAAGCTGGCGAAGCGAGCTATAGTTGCCTTAATAATTTACTAGGATTAGCTGAGATAGAGTTTAGGAAATTCTAAATACAAATGGGGCAGGCCGTATTAACGAAACCTGGATTACACAAATTAGATAATAATTGGAAAAAGTAGAACTCCCTGGTCGTAGCAGGGGGAAGAAATGCGTATTAAAATGTGGGCTATAACTACATATATTGAAGCAGAGTGAATAAATGTTAAATGGAGAAAAATTTGGAGGGTGCCTATTTTTTGGCGAGGCCTCGTAGAAAAGAAGTAACTAGTTTAAATATACCCTAAATTGTTAGTTAAGGGATTAGGAGTGTAGGAAACATGGGATTTGAGTCCTGGCCAGTTTTATCCCACGGAGGTAGACACGTTAAGTTTTAGACAGCTATGAATTTAACAGGAAAAGTATTCCCTTATTTAGTTCATGAAATGTTGAATTTTATAACTTTGGTAGCAAGCCTGGTTGGCGAAGAATGACGGTTCCCACGTGGGGCAGTCATTACTCAATTTTGCGGAAATCCCAACACTGACTTTCATTAAAAGCATTCAGAACGTTGTTTAAAACCTTCTAAAATGGTTTAAAATCAATGTAGGTAGTTACTTATCTTGCCATAGTTGATTGAAGTTTGAAGCCTCCTGCGATCGTTACACTCAAAATTCAGACACGGCGTCCGTTTGAATCACCTCATTTGGAGAGGAGGAGAACCTCTGAGAGAGGTCTGAACTATTCACCAAGCTGACTACACATGAAGTGAAAGGAGAATTTGAACACACGGCGAGCGAGAAGACGAAGGGGAGGTGGGGGTTGCCAAAGGAACATATAACAGGATGGGTAACATCTGAGCAATTTATTTATTTATCGTATGGCTTGTAGTGCCGGGAGTGTCCGAGGACATGTTCGGCTCGCCTGAGTCTGTAGCTGCTTCCAGCGGATACCCTAAAGGGTGAGCTACAAGTTCCGTTCAATTTCAAGTAGTTACAACTTTCGCCACCAGATATCAATGATACCTAGTGGTGAACGTTGGAACTTTGATAGAGCGTTCTGACGAAATCTAACCTAACAAATTTTGCTTTGCAATATAAACCCTTTACAAAATATAATTTTCTTCATGGAGTAGGGTCTTCAAGGAGATGATAGCTGACGACAAAGACGACATCTGCTGGAATGGTTTGTAAGTCGTCTTGAACTCGATGAATCCAAAAACTTCGGCAGGTTGCCGCGTGGTGCGCCGTTACTTTGCAAGGAATCATAATTGAAACAAACTTAAGTACATTTTAGTGCATATTCAAAGAAAACGGGAATACAAAATAACGGGTCCCTGTTGGTGTCTGTGAGGGAAATAAGAGAAACTAATGAAAAGGAAAAGACAACGTCGATTTTCTAAAAAATATAGGTAAGAGATCAATTTTATCAAACACGTACTAGAAAATTCACGAAGCTTGGCTTGGCACTTTTAACATTAACACTCATAATAGCCTGGCATCAAAAGGATTCATTGATTTGTTGCGAAGCATGTGTCGCTCTCAACTCGTGATCAGTGTAATAATTCATTTGAGGGACTTGAGGCAATACAGGAATACAAGTTATCAGACAAGTTTAACACACACCCAACTACACGGGGCTGTTGACCAAGTCTGATGACGTGTATTCCTCTGATGACTGTAGTAGTGTGTTACTGTATTAGGGATAGGGATGGGGTAGGCACCCTGGGACTTGAAGTAAGGTACTATCCAGGCATTTACCTGGAGGGAGTATGGAAATCCCGTGGGGAAACCACAGTCAGGATAGCCACTGCCAGCGCTGGGATTCGAATCAACGATCTCCTGACTTGCTGCAGTTACCCGCGCGGCCGGGGAGCACGATTTAATGAAATCGTGTTCAGTTTAAAAGGCGGAGAGTATACAAGCACATTTTATCGAGAGCGGGCAATTTGAAATTGTATAAGTTGGTTGGTTGGTTCCTCAGTTTAGGGGCTGCGACAACGCGGTAATTTAGCCCCGTGTATTTTGGGTGTGTATTGACTCTGTCTGATAACCAGTTTTAATTGTGTTGGCAGTACTAGTGTGTGCTATCTGTTAGGAAGATTTCATTAGAAATCTAACTATTTTTAGTTCAAGTAAGGACTGCAGACATTCAATTTTCAAGTAGTTCCTACTTTTGCTACCAAACGCTACCGTCAACGACAACTAGTTCTGAATTTGGTTACTAGATGCCACCGCGACGAACGTTGGAACCTAAGAGCGTTAGGCAAATCTAACGTATAATTACAGTGGAAGGTTCTTTTACATGCCATACATCTATGACATGGGACCGCCGGCTTTACTTCCCATCCGAAGGAAGGCATACTGAGGGATTTTTAACGCTCTTAAAAAATCCAACGACTTCGGCCAGGTTTGAACCCGCGACCTAGGGCATAGAAGCTCAGCGTGCTACCAATTATGCCACCGAAGCCGATACATTCTTTAACTAATGTGTAATATGTAATAAATATTAGGAGAAAAATAAAATACAGTAGGAGGACCTTTTCTTTCTCAAAATAATCAGCTGGTCTTAGCCTACCTTGTCTATTCTGCTCCAGGCAAATGCCGAGATGTTTCATAACACAATGCCACGGCCACCTCCTTCCAGATCCTCGCCTCAATAATAAAGACACTAGTACAGCTATCACAGTGACACATGTGGGTACATGATGACGATGTCGCAAGTCCCCTAAATGCAGGAACAAAAAACACCTCAATGTCGGCCTATGCCTACACCGAGTTTTGTTTTTACTATTTCTCGTGGGGTTTGCGCCAACCCGGTCATCAGGCCCGTATAGTTGTATATGTGAGAAATGTGTCTGGTAACCTGTGCTAATGTGACGTCTGTACTACTATATTTGTATTTCGGGTCTAAAATTGAGAAAGAGGCGGCCGTGGCACAATCCCAGTAATTGCCGGAAGTGAAAGTGGAGGAAACTGCACCCACTGTGTAGCCGTGCGCAGGAAGTTGCGCAACACGACTGCGAGGAGGAGTTGCCGAATGTCTGGAGATCAGAGGTTCAAATCCCGGTGCAAAGTGCGGCCATCCTATGCATGTATTTCCCGGATTTCATCACACTCACTCCAGACAAATCAAGCCATCCTGCTAATAGGGCCAACGTAAACTGGGTGCATTATAGATTAATTAACAGAAATTACAGCTATAACTTAACATTTTCAATTTATCTCCATATAGGCTACCTCCCATGATTTCCTTTTGAACTCAAATATTGCGTGTACAGTATGTGTCCTGTCCTTACACCGTTATTTCAAGACATGCCTTAACTAGTTTTAGTACTGCAGCCTTGGACCTTGACCACTCTGTTTCAATATCAAGCGATTCTCTGCCATCAACTCTTTGGGATTTCACACTAATCATTTCCATGTATCTCTGTTGTTATTGTTGATTGATTTAGGGGCTTTGAAACTTCGTGGTCATGTAGCCCAGTGTAAATCAGATGAGGATTGGGAAGGAGGCGGCCATGGCCATACGTTAGGAACCATCCCGGCATTTGCCTGTAGTAGAAGTGGGAAACCACGGAAACTACTTCCAAAATGGCTGAGATGGGAATCGAACCCTCCTTTTCTCAGTTTTGCCTCACGAGGCAGAGTCTACCCCGTTCTAGCCCTCAGACCAGAATTAACATTTCTTGGCAGAGTCGGTAATCGAACACGGACCTCCGGGGCGTCAGGCAAGAATGCTAACTGCTACACCATGAGGTGGTAAATCCATGTATTTTTGCCCAAGTTCCTCATCCTGGATATGTTAAACCCTAATCTGTCAGCAAACAGACCTCACTTTTTACACTTTGGGTCTAGATAACCATACCCAATTTACAGCAGGTCAGTTTCGGTTTTCTTCCGAGTTTATCTATAAATCACCTTATGATTCGAGAATGAGATTATAACAGCCAACCCCATGCTAGCGCTATTAACATTTCCCATTGGGGTTCGCTTTTATATCCTCCCCACACTTAACTATCACCTGCTCATTCCCCTCAGTCCTATTTCTTATCCTAACATAGAAATTATCGGGCATGTACTGTCGTATTTTAAGTTCGAATTTTCCGTTTGACATTCCCGGACATTCATGTAGCTGCGTTTCTTCTGAAACTATAAGTTATATAACATACTACTTGGTTGGTGATGCTGATTAGATGCTTGTCGATGTTATCTTGTTCTGAGCAAGGTACCTGTGGTCGACCTGGCAGCTGCCCAGGTCCGTCTTGGCTCACGAGACAGTGAGCCTTAATATTCAGTATAGCTACCTCAGTGAGTACCTTCTCGTTACTGACATACTTCAGTCAAGGTCCCAAGTATATACTGTTTCATCGATCACTTCGAGCTGCAAGAAGTCCGGAGATGGGAGGTTCGAATCCTGGCACTGACAGCGGCTATCCCCCGATTTTGCCACACTCCCTCGCTGTTCCACCCATTAAAAACACAACAATCAATCATCTTCCGGGATATTAGCTTATTTCAATTTCTGGGGCATTTACGTCATCCCTGCCCCTAAAACAGTCACACACACTACAGCAGTCATCACAGAACGGCAGGCTATCAGACTAGTTCCACACATACCCAATTATACAGAGGCTACGGACGTCGTGACATGTGAATAATTTATTATTATTTATTATCTTGTGGTTTTTAATCTTTCAATAATGCATTACAGTCTTGTTTAATCAGAACCTGTACGTTGAAGGCTCCTTCTTGGACGTAGATCCAAGTGACGAAAGAGTGAGTAATAAAGATTTTTAGCCTATTTTCATTTAAGAAAAAAATAGGGTTATGAGATCACCTTTTGTCCGTGTGTCTGTCTGTGTGATGGTGTGTGTGTGTGTGTGTGTGTGTGTCCCCTAATAACTTCTAAACGGCTGGAGCGATTTCAATGAAACTTGGTAAGTTCATAGCACTATTCCGGGCGACCCCGACCGTGCCCTTCAAATTTTGTTACGTCTCACCAATCCAACATGGCGGCTGTGCGAAACATTTCACCAGCATTCAATATCTCCGAAACTATTACCGATATCACCCTGCAATTTTGTACGGTGATAAAAGGAACTACTAGAAGTTCACCTATGTGACTTTTAGAAACCTGGTAACTACAAAACCAACATGGCGGCCAAGCGAAGTTGCGACATTTAAATAGACGTTTCTCGCGATTTAACCAAGCAAACGCAATGAAACTTGGTACAGTATATGTTTATACACATTGTAATGCACCGATATCTAAATTCGTTCAATTGTTTACATAACCTCAAGATGGCGGCTGTGCGAAATATTTCACCGGCATTCTATATCTCTGAAACTATCACCGATATCACCATGAAATGTTGTACGGAGATAAAGGGCACTACTGGAAGATCATCTATGAGACTTTCAAAAACCGGTTAACTACAAAACGAACATGGCGGCCAAGCGAAGTTGAAAGTTTTAAATAGACTTTTTCGCGATGTAATGATCCAAACGCCATTAAACTTGGTACAGCAAATGATTATACACATTGTAATGCACAGGTATCTAGTTTAGTTCAATTGTTTATATAACCTGAAGATGGCGGCTGTGCGAATTTCGAAAATTAAGTTTTTATTTCTTGTGTTCTAATCGTGTGATCGAAATGAACATTTGCATAATGAACGTACACATTAATCATCATCTAATAGTACATAACTCTATGGGCTACATATATTAAAATCCAACATGGCGTCCATCCAAAATAATTAGACGGTTCTCAATATCTATTAATCTACTACAGCAATCAAACTGAAATTTTGTAAGTGTATAGAGGCTATAAGCATAAGTTCACCTATGGGACGTTCAATAACCTGGCGAGCACAAATCCAACGTGGTGGCGACGCGAAATGTAAGTATTCAAATGCACGTTTCTTGCGTTTTAACCATTCGAGCGCAGTGAAACTTGATACGGTATATGCTTAGGCTATACAAATTTTAATCGACTGGCATCTAATTCATTTAAAATATATTCATAACCACAAGATGGCGGCTGAGCGAAATTTTAAAATCCCGCTTTTATTTCTTGTGTCCTAATTATGCGATTGAAGCTTGAATAAAACACCTACCCAATAATCTTCATGTAATAGTACATAAATCTAAGGCCTATAATATAAAAATCCAAAATGGTGACCATCCAAAATATTTAGACGGTTCTCAATATCTACGAATCTATTACAGCAATCAAACTGACAATTTGTATGTTGATAGAGGCAATTGATATTAGTAGGATATATGAAAATAGGCTATTTAGTTCTTCACGGAACTACTTGTTACTGTTGCAAATAATACGCGTAATGTAAAAGAGTTGGTTTCTTAGAAGACAGTACACGCATAATCTAAAAGTCACAGTGATAAAACTTGTATTACGAATATTAACGGAGAGATAGAGCTTAAAGAAAATAAATTCACAGTCAAACCTATGTAAGTTAGAATTACAGGAATTTATTCTTATATTTCCCTTTTAACGTATCTTTTAATACTTTTATATCTTATTCTAAATGGACTCCTGATTTTTCGTTTTATCACGGCAACTCATTTTACTTGCAGGGTCCATTCCACAAACTGCCTCTAATCAATTCACATCATGTTGACCATCCCAAGATAATTATTCACATGGACATAAAAATATAGTTTTCGATATGAAGAACTGCAAAGTATTTTAAAGACATATTTAAACTAATTTACAGGAATATACAATAACAACTATTTATATATACTGTAAGTCAGTTTTGCAAAATTAGTTTTATTAACATCAAATTAAAGCTCAAGTGTGTTACAGATCTGTTTTTAACTATTTCTATAAGACTTTTGACAGAAATCCAAGTGAAATATTAACAACAAATACTTGCTCGTAATTAATTTAGTATCTTTACAACAACACCGCTGAAGAACATCGAAACTGGTACATTTTATTAATTACAGTAATTTGACATTCTACTTTGCCCGATTTTGATTTTGGATTCTTTCATGAGGAACCCTGCATTATATTTAGATAATTTAATTTTCCTTATAAGTATATCCATTTAATTACGTCATTGAGCTTGCCACGGTGGATGAGTGGTCAACGTGTCGGTCTACTAACCCCAAGCTTGCAGGTTCACTCCTGGCCGTGTTAAGTGATTTTTTTTGAAAGGCGGCAAAAATTACGACACCATGTCATACGATGTTGGCATGTCAAAGAACCCATTTGAATTCAGTAGGCCGTGTTCATAATGGCAAAATTAATCTCGGGTGTTTCCGCCAACACAAAGTTCCTCATTTCTCTACTAGAAAGCGATTAGTGTTCAAGAAGCTTAGATATCTAACCTCCTTGACTTTCATAGTGCTATAAGGAACAACGAAATTCGACATGCAAGCTATCCTTTGGGTGTCAAATAACAAAGCTTGCACCCGGCACCCGGGGCCATACGATATTATTATTACGTTATTTTACATTTAATTATAACTTAATATAGAATATAGATTTCCTTACTTATCCAACAGTAGCCTAAGATATAACAATACAATTTTAATTTTATAGTATTGATGTTGAAGGCCTCATTGCCAGGTTGGAACTTGTACATCTTATATATAAAAGTGAAAGTCTGTATGTATGTGGGTATGTGGGTATATTTGTTCCGTATACAAATCTACACCGTTCCACCAATCTCAACCAAATTTTGCATACACATAGTTTAGGACCCAGAATGAACGGCTGGCTACATGGATTTTCGATATTCATTCTCATTTTTCTGATTTCGGCCTTTTTGCACTCAAACAAAGGCTAATAAAATCAGAAAATTAACTGATGAAGTAATAGCAAGGCCGGCCATCTCCATGACCACCAAGCTTCCATCTATCCCGGTAAGAGGCCATGCTACACCCACTGCCAGCTAGATCGCAACACTCCACTCAGTTTAATACCATAATTGACATTCCAATGGTTTAATAAACTATATATCTGAGTAATGAGTTTCTGCTGTACCCATAAAATATGACAATAACGTGTAACAAAAGACAAACCAGAGCCGACACAAACTTATAGTTTAACCTGAAGTAAGTTGAAAATGTAATTTATTATATTTCAAATATTGCTAAACCAGATAATATCTCATCACAGATAATTCCAGAGCATTCTTTGTAAGATGTTATTCGGCACTGCGGCATCATCGTTTTTAGAGTTCTACATCTGGTGAGATATTATAATCTTTACAATACATTTCCATTACCGACAGTAGTGGCTACGCTGGCTAACGCGCAGCATTAGGTCTTGGGGCCAAGCTCTCTGTTGACTCGGTAGACGCGTGGGTTCGAGCCCCACTGTCGGCCGTCCTTGAAATGGTTTTCCGTGGTTTCCCATTTTCAACACCAGGCAAATGCTGGGACGGTACCTTCTGACAGGCCACGGCCGCTTCCTTCCACATCCTTGCCCAGTTTCATTCACCATCATTCATTTCATCTCTCATGAGGTTGGCGTCAGGAAGGGCATCCGGCCGTAAAAAAACCATCGCCACAAAGACTTCCATCGCATCTCATCCCCGACCCCGTTGGAAAACGGGGATAATAAGGGGTAGACATACATACATACAATACATTTCCATTGTCACTGGTGATTCTATTTGGCATGTTAACATCATCTCGAGTGCAGCTAGGGAGCAAATTGTATCTCGGTTAACGTCTGTAGACCGCAGTGAGGCAGAACTGATACAGAGCTGAACCATTACCATTTCGTTGGCGTCGGCAAACCACAATACAGCGTTTGTTTGTCTTCAAATTTGTAATTGTTTCGCCGCATGTTTCTCGGAAGAATTAGACCACATGACTGTTTTCCAAATGAAGAGTGCACAATATAGTGATATGCAGGGAAGGGTGACCTTTTAGAGTTTGTTCATAGTGTGTTTTAGTTTTCAATTTACAACTATTTCTATCTATCTTTCTTTCTTTCTTTCTTTCTTTCTATTCAGTCACTTATTTTTAATGTACCTTTGAGGTAAGCATCTTCCACCTTTCCATTATGGTGCACCATAATAGGGTTATTGATGGGAATGTTTTTTTTTTGTTTGTTAAGCTTCCCAACCACCTGTTTTCCTTGATATTTAAATCTATATCGGCTGATGAAGGGGCCAAAACAATTAGGGCTCGAAACATGTACCCAATGACCACCAAGTGATCATTTATCAAAATAAAGGTATTGACTAGGCGGAACTTTTGCCACAACTATTACTAACTTACATACTAGACGAGATGAAAAGAAAAGAATACAAGGGCAATAAAAGACAGGGAAAAGAAATGCTTCCGGCCGCCAAAGAATGGGAGGTTGATTAATTTAGGGGCTTTGCAACATCGTGCTCATGTAGCCCCGTGTACTTGGCTGTGTGTTGAATTTGTCTGATAACCCGTCTTATGGTGATGGCTGTATTAGTGTGTGTATTTATAAGTCAAGTGAAATTGTCCGATGGTAACTCATGAAATGAGATTCCTCGGCCTTCAAACTTGCCCTGTTCTGATTTACAAAATCGCACACAGCAGTACGCCATCATACAATACGAAACACTCCTTCACAATTAACATCGATACAAAACTAATGTCTGTATCAGTGACTTCAAAAGGCAGCGATCACAGTGGGTTGGTGCTGCTCTTAGCGTCTATATTTGGCAACGAGGTTGTACGCATAAACCAATACTGCAATCGTTTAACGGCAGACTGTTTAAAGCAGCCAGGAGGGATGTGATCCAGCAGGCAGTAGCCACACCATTTATTATCTAAAGCACGATAAAAACATTAGAAATATGAACGCAATACAAATCAAAATTCGTATCTCTTTTATTAACAGGGGACGTAATAGCGAAATGAAATTAAAAAGGAAATGCATTGGCAAACCCTGCATTCGACATATTATTGCAGATTGTTATCAATGCATCTTATTTGACATTATACTGGGATTATACGTTGCTGCATTTACTTTAACTAGGTGAGATAGGTTGGTTGGTTCCTCTGTTTAGGGGCTGCGAAAACGCGTTCATGCAGCCCCGTGTACTTTGGATGTGTGTAGAATCTGCCTGAAAACCGGTGTTATTTGTGATGGCAGTATTATTGTGTGTTATATGTAATTCAGGTAAGGACTGCAGACAGTCAGTTTTAAGTAGTTCCCACTTTTCCTACCAAATGCTCTCGTCAATGACACCAAGCTGCAAACTTGGCTAATAGATACCCCCGATACCAGAACCTGACGATGAACGTTGGAACTTACAGTAATAGCGTTTATCAAATTTAACCTACAAATTTTACCTCCACACGAGTGTAGTTAGTGGAAGGTTCTTTTACATCACATCAATCTATGACATGGGTCCACCGGCTTTACTCCCCCCCCCCCGAAGGAAGGCATACTGAGGGATTTTAAACCCTCTTCAAAAATCCGATGACTTCGACCGGGTTTGAACCCGCGACCTTTGGCATAGAAGCTCAGCATGCTACCAAATACGCCACCAAAGCCACCAAATATGAGATAATAGGCATGTAAATACAGCAATACTTTTCCCTAATATGCAGCTATAGTAGACTACACACTGAATTATGCACGTGAATAAGCCATTTCTCATTAATCACACCATTTGTGTGGGGTTAAAACTCGTAAGTATATTTGACTCCAGAATTATGAATTTATATTCCAAATATTGAATAATTTAAATATTGTTTCCTTTAAGAAAGTTAGATGCAACAATTTAACAAGTAGTTCCGTGAAGAACTATACAGCCTATTTTCATATATCCTACTTATGTTAATTGCCACTATCAACATACACAATTTCAGTTTGATTGCTGTAATAGATTCGTAGATATTGAGAACCGACTAAATAATTCGGATGGTCGCCATGTTGGATTTTATATATGTAGGTCCTAGAGTTATGTACTGTTACATGCAGATTATTGTGAACGTGTAGTATTCAAATTTCAATCGCATAATTAGGACACAAGAAAAAACAAGGAGATTTTTTTTTTACAGCTGCCATCTTGAGGTTATGGAAACAATTGAAATAAATTAGATGCCAGTGGATTAACATTCGTATAAGGATTTACTGTACCAAGTTTCACTGCACGCGGATGGTTCAATTGCGAGAAACGTCCATGTGAATATTTATAATTCGCGTCACCGCCATGTTGGATTTGTGATCACCAGGTTATTTAAAGTCCTATAGGTGAACTTAAGTTCATAGCCCCTATGAACATTAAGAAATGCAGTTTGATTGCTAAAATAGATTCGTAGATATTCAGTATCGTCTAAATATTTCGGATGGTCGCCATGTTGGATTGTTAAATGTATAGGCCATAGAGTCATATACCATTAAAGGAAAATTATTGCGTAGGTTCATTATTCAAACTTTCACTTCGATCGCATGACTACATCACAATAAATAAAATCTTAATTTTAAAATTCGCACTGCCGCCATCTTGAGGTTATGTAAACAATTGAACTAAATTAGATACCGTACCAGTGGATTACAATGTGTATAAATATTTCCTGTGCCAGGTTTCAGTGCGCTTGGAACATTAAATCGCGAGAACGGTCTATTTAAAATTTTCAAATTCGCTTGGCCGCCATGTTCGTTTTGTAGTTAACCGGTTTTTGAAAGTCTTATAGATGGACTTCCAGTTGTGCCCTTTATCTCCGTACAAAATTTCAGGGTTTTACCGCTAATAGTTTCAGAGATATAGAATGCCGGTGAAATATTTCGCACATCCGCCATCTTATGATTTAGTAAACAATTGAACGAAGTTAGATGTCGGTGCATTACAATGTATATAAACATATACTGTACCAAGTTTCATTGCGTTTGGTTGGTCAAATCGCGAGAAACGTCTATTTAAAAGTCGCAAATTCGCTTGGCCACCATGTTGGTTTTGTAGTTACCAGATTTTCAAAAGTCACATAAGTGAACTTATAGTAGTTCCCTCTATCACCATAGAAAATTTCAGGGTAATATCGGTAATAGTTTCGGAGATATTGAATGCTGGTGAAATATTTCGCACAGCCGCCATGTTGGATTGGTGAGTCGTAACAAAATTTGAAGGGCACGGTCGAGGTCGCCGGGAATAGTGCTATGAACTTTCCGAGTTTCATAGAAATCGCTCCAGCCGTTTAGATTTTATTAGGGGGGGACACACACACGAATCACACACACACACACACACACACACACACACGCACACACACACGGACAAAAGGTGATCTCATAAGCCTATTTTTTCAAAATTGAAAATAGGCTAAAAATGAAAGAGAATTATGTGAACAAGACGTCTAAATTAAACCCATTACAACAACAAGAAGTTCCGTTAAGAACTATACAGCCTACTTTTCATGCCAATGATTATTCTACAGAATATGAACCTATCTAGAATAATGACGAAATTAAGTTGCTAATATCGAAATTTCCAATTAGTTCGAAATACTGTATACCTGGCATAATGTATCCTAATAGAGCACTACAGTTGGCAGCCCTGATGACTGAATATATTCTTAGTTCCGTCTCTTACGGTACTAAATACAAAATTTGGTTGAAGTCCACTGGATAGCATGGACGTTACATGCAGTTAAACATTGGATCTAACAGCGCGCGTAAAATCATGTTGGCAACAATGTCATGCATGTATTGGTCAGAAATAATCTGAAATAATATGATCTATTGTTGTGACAATTTTGAATGAAATCCATTAGTTAGTATAGAAGTTACATGCATTTTAAAATTGGACCTATCAGCAGGCTTAGAATCATGTTGGCAGCACTGACGTATATTAGTTACTCCAAATTCGTCTAGAATGCCAGGTACTATACGTGTGCAAAGTTTAGAGCTATTGGCTTGCATACTTTCTGATATATTGGTATTAGGGTAACAGAAATAGGGACAGCACATATTAACAGTTAGCAGCCCTGGTTGCTCCTTAGAATACGCATAGTCATATCTGTTATGGTACACATAGCACATACGAAATTTGGTTGAAATCCAAATGATAGTATGGAAGTTACATGTATTTAAAGTTGGACCTGTCAGCAGGCTTAGAATCATGTTGGTAGCACTGACGTATATAAGTTACTCCAAATTAATATAGAATGTCAGGTACTATACGTGTGCATAGTTTAAAGCTGTCGGCTTGCATACTTTCTGATATATTGGTATTTGGATAAAATAAATTAGGAGCATTTATTAACAGTTGGCAGCCCTGGTAGGTCTTAAGAATACGCTCAGTCATATCTGGTTATGTACACATACAACATACGAAATTTGGTTGAATTCCGCTTGATAGTGTAGAAGTTATATGCATTAAAAAATTGGACCTATCAGGAGGCTTATAATCATTTTGGCAACACTGCCATGTTTGGCCTCCTGGAAATTAAACTGAAATATTATGATCTGTACGTGTGCCAATTTTGAAATAGCTCCCATTCATGCTTTCCGAGATATCCATAATGGAGCTCAAATTTCAATTGCGATTTTTTAGCAGTTGGTAGCACTGACATCATTTTCAAATATGGCCGTGAGATATTCAGGTATAGATCTTTACTCCTACCAAATTTTGTTTCGATTGCTGCAGCCGTTTAGGAGTTGATAGGGGGGGGGGGACACACACACAGCCAGACAGACAGACAGACAGACACACATCTGCCCGATCTCATAAGTCTACTTTTTCCTCATTTTTGCAAAATGTGAAAAGTAGGCTAAAAATAACGACTATCAGGAATGTACTGTAATTGTGAGACTAGGTCCTTGAGAAATGTGCATATACAGCCCTTTTTGTTAGTGATGCATTCTCTTCTACGTTATTGTACTCCACAGTACCTTTCGCCTAGATTTACAGTGAGTTAATATTGCACTTGATTAACTTCCGAGCCCAGGAGAACTATGTTTCAAACTCACTTAGGGGCAAAGTGAATATACCTTGCGTAGTATATTGGCATGTATCTTTCTATAACATGTAAATACACCTCCTGGGCAACGCCGGGTAAATAGCTAGTTTGATATAAGAATAGATATGTATTGATTGGCGTATATTTAACAAGTTTTGAGAACTCTCTCTATCAATGCGGATATCACAATTACTTTGATAATATGGCAAATGTCTTTGCATTCTATTAAATTTATTGTTAAAAATTCTACCCGTGAGTATGTGTCCACTTGATTTAGTATTTCTTTGGAACCATGATAGACCCATATTGTGGTAACGTGATCCTATATACAACCCACCCGGTACGACCCCGAGCAGCCGACTGCATATTAATGGTCTGGCATACAGGCAAATGGTTACAACAGGAATAGAATAGAATAGAATAGAATAGAATAGAATAGAATACCCTCTGTTCCAAATCTCGGGTAGTCATAGATTGGGACGAGAGTATTATTTATTACAACCATCACCTGATACATGTGATTATTAGTTACAGTGATTCCCTAATAGCCTAATACACAAATCCTGCGCAGTAAGATTAATAATCGCCACATGAATTTAAACATAAGTCTCAAACAACTAATTTGGAATGGTATTTAATGTTATAAACATTTATCAAACCCCTAATAATGGCTATTAATTATGTACTAACTGAATCTTATCCTAATTCATTGAGAGAGACTATCCTAGACTTTAACCAAGTTCTATAGCTTAGGATACCATCTCCTGTAGCCGTATATTTGTTTCACATGCATATTTGTAGTGTTTCTCATCTATCGCTTTCCCATCCCACATTCCACAGAATATATTAAATTGTTCCGCTAATTTACCTGGCTTCCTCCATTCCCTATTTAGTAATTGTATTAAAGTGTGATATTCATTTTCACTTTCTACTACAGTACAACAGGAATAGCAAAATGGTAGAAAATGCTTTAGCACAAATGTAACAATACTTTACTACAACCATTGTAAGTATTACGCAGTTACTTTCCACACAAAGTAGCCGAAACGGTAACTAAAACGTAGTTACGTGAATACTCTATAAACATAAGGCGTGATCCAAAGTTTCCGTTTAACGGTCATACAGTCCAGAATCTGTTTGCCAATCAGACAAAATCACCGTGAGCATTGAGGCACTCATCCCATCCACACACCAGGTTGAAGATCCCCTGGTAAAACACTGTGTGCTGCTCCGTAAAGAAGTCCGTAACCACCTGCTGGGCATCCTCGTCCGACAGGAATCGTCGACCCTTCAAGGCCCTTTTTAGGAGACTGAAGGCGTGATAATCGTATGGGGAGAGATCAGGACTGTAGGGCGGATACTCGAGGGTCTCCCACTTGAGTTGGCGTACCTTCTACGTTACGATCTTTGCGATATGGGGTCGTGCGTTATCATGAAGCAGCAGCACCCCTTGTCGCAGTTTTCCCGGACGTTTCACCTTAATTGCACGCCGTAATTTGTCGAGTGTTGCGTAGTACCATTCCCCAGTGATAGAGTCACCAGGTTCCTTGAAAGTAACAAGCAATGGGCCCCGGTAATCACGGAACAACGGTGGTTTTCGACTGACATGCTGCCCCATACACATTCGTCATTCTCCGATGGATGTCCACTGGTGTTTGTCCTTCGGCAGCCAAGAAAATAATAACAGCACGTTGGTCCTATTCGGACGCATTTGGCAATAACGTTGCCATAGTTCCCGTTGCCACATTTAACGCACGCTCCTCGGCAAGACACGACTGCCACACTAATAATCCCATGCCTACGTGTCCGTGCTTACACTGTATACCTGCCTCGGAGTAGCACTGTGTTGCATATA